>CM038393.1:137032222-137090284 GCA_021498475.1 Saguinus midas
CAGAAATGTGTCTCTAACTCCTGAATCTAAAGGAGATGTAACTCACTTAGCTGAACAAATGCACAGCAGAGCAGATTGAAGGATACGTTGCTTCTGTGTTTTAGGCAGAATTTAACTGCTATTTCGTTATATGCGGAATACTGCTGGTAAGGCCTGTTTTGAGATCTCTCCCCAGAAAGCATTTCCAGACTTTCCCTTCAACACAAGAGTTTTACTCTGTAAGTTGAATGCACACATTGACAACCCTTCCGTTAGGTAGCTCCGTTTTGGTTTTAGAAGCAGAGAGTTCTTAAAGCGTATACTCCCATTCACTCAGAATTGTCCAAACGCAGCTCTTGCCAGAAACTTGTTTCTAACTTATAAATCTAAAGGAGATTTAACTCACTTAGCTGAACAAACGCACAGCAGAACAGATTGAAGGATTGGTTGCTTCTGTGCTCTAGGGAGAGTTTTACTGCTATTTTGTTATATGCGGAATACTGCTGAAAGGCCTGTTTTGAGATCTCTCCACAGAAAGCGTTTCCAGACTTTCCCTTCAACACAAGAGTTTTACTCTGTAAGTTGAATGCACACATTGACAACCGTTCTGTTAGGTAGCTTTGTTTTGGTTTTAGAAGCCTAGATTTCTCATTACAGCATATATTCCCATTCACTCAGTAATGTCCAAACGCAGCTCTTGCCAGAAACATGTTTCTAACTCCTGAATCTAAAGGCAGATTTAACTCACTTAGCTGAACAAATGCACAGCAGATCAGATTGAATGGTACGTTGCTTCTGTGTTTTAGGCAGAGTTTTACTGCTATTTCGTTATATGCGGGAATACTGCTTTGAAGGCCTGTTCTGAGATCTCTCCACAGAAAGTGTTTCCAGACTTCCCCTTCAACACACGAGTTTAACTCTGTAAATTCAATGCACACATTGAAAACCATTCTGTTAGGTAGCTCCGTTTTGGTTTTAGAAGCAGAGAGTTCTCCTTACAGCATATACTCCCATTCACTCAGCAATGTCCAAATGCAGCTCTTGCCAGAAACTTGTTTCTAACTCCTGAATCTAAAGGCAGATTTAACTCACTTAACTGAACAAACGCACATCAGAGTAGATTGAAACATACGTTGCTTTTGCGTTTTAGGCAGAATTTTACTGTTATTTCCTTATATGCGGGAATATTGCTGGAAAGGCCTGTTTTGAGATCTCTCCATAGAAAGCGTTTCCAGACTTCCCATTCACCACACGAGTTTAACTCTGTAAGTGTAATGCACACAATGACAACCGTTCTGTTACGTAGCATTGTTTTGGTTTTAGAAGCAGAGAGTTCTTATTAAAGCATATTGTCCCATTTACTCAGTATTGTTTAATCGCAGCCCTTGCCAGAAAGGTGTTTCTATTTTTTGAATCTTAACAGAGATTTAACTCACTTAGCCAAACAAAGGCACAGTAGAGCAGATTGAAGGTTACGTTGCTTCCGTGTCTTAGGCAAAATTTAACTGCTATTTCGTTATATGCGGGAATACTGCTTGAAAGGCCTGTTTTGAGATCTCTCTACAAAAAGCGTTTCCAGACTTCCCCTTCAACACACGAGTTTAACTCTTTAAGTTGAATGCACACATTGACAACCATTCTGTTAGGTAGCTCCGTGTTGATATTAGAAGCAGAGAGTTCTTAAAGCGTATACTCCCATTCACTCAGAATTGTCCAAACGCAGCTCTTGCCAGAAACGTGTTTCTAACTCCTGAATCTACAGTAAGATTTAACTCACTTAGCTGAACAAACGCACAGCAGAACAGATTGAAGGTTACGTTGCTTCTGTGTTTTAGGCAGAGTTTCACTGCTATTTCGTTATATGCGGGAATACTGCTGGAAAGGCCTGTTTTGAGATCTCTCCACAGAAAGCGTTTCCAGACTTTCCCTTCAACACATGAGTTTAACTCTGTAAGTTAAATGCACATTGACAACCATTCTGTTAGGTAGCTCCGTTTTGATTTTAGAAGCAGAGTTCTCCTTACAACATATACTCCCATTCACTCAGAATGTCCAAATGCAGCTCTTGCCAGAAATGTGTCTCTAACTCCTGAATCTAAAGGAGATGTAACTCACTTAGCTGAACAAATGCACAGCAGAGCAGATTGAAGGATACGTTGCTTCTGTGTTTTAGGCAGAATTTAACTGCTATTTCGTTATATGCGGAATACTGCTGGTAAGGCCTGTTTTGAGATCTCTCCACAGAAAGCGTTTCCAGACTTCCCTTCAACACACGAGTTTAACTCTGTAAGTTGAATGCACACATTGACAACCATTCTGTTAGGTAGCTCCGTGTTGATATTAGAAGCAGAGTTCTTAAAGCGTATACTCCCATTCACTCAGAATTGTCCAAACGCAGCTCTTGCCAGAAACGTGTTTCTAACTCCTGAATCTACAGTAAGATTTAACTCACTTAGCTGAACAAACGCACAGCAGAACAGATTGAAGGATATGTTGCTTCTGTGTTTTAGGCAGAGTTTCACTGCTATTTCGTTATATGCGGGAATAGTGCTGGAAAGGCCTGTTTTGGGAACTCTCCACAAAAAACGTTTCCAGACTTTCCTTCAACACATGAGTTTAACTCTGTAAGTTAAATGCACATTGACAACCATTCTGTTAGGTAGCTCCGTTTTGATTTTAGAAGCAGAGAGTTCTCCTTACAACATATACTCCCATTCACTCAGAAATGTCTAAATGCAGCTCTTGCCAGAAATGTGTCTCTAACTCCTGAATCTAAAGGGAGATGTAACTCACTTAGCTGAACAAAGGCACAGCAGAGCAGATGGGAGGATACGTTCCTTCTTTGCTTTAGGCAGAATTTAACTGCTATTTTGTTATATGCGGAATACTGCTGGTAAGGCCTGTTTTGAGATCTCTCCACAGAAAGCATTTCCAGACTTTCCTTCAACACAAGAGTTTAACTCTGTAAGTTGAATGCACACATTGACAACCCTTCTGTTAGGTAGCTCGTTTTGGTTTTAGAAGCAGAGAGTTCTCCTTAAAGCATATACTCCCATTCACTCAGGAATGTCCAAAGGCAGCTCTTGCCAGAAACTTGTTTCTAACTTTTAAATCTAAAGGGAGATTTAACTCACTTAGCTGAACAAATGCACAGCAGAGTAGATTGAAGGATTGGTTGCTTCTGTGCTCTAGGGAGAGTTTTACTGCTATTTTCTTATATGCGGGAATATTGCTGGTAAGGCCTGTTTTGAGATCTCTCCACAGAAAGCGTTTCCAGACTTTGCCTTCAACACAAGAGTTTTACTCTGTAAGTTGAATGCACACATTGACAACCGTTCTGTTAGGTAGCTCCGTTTTGGTTTTAGAAGCCTAGATTTCTCATTACAGCATATATTCCCATTCACTCAGTAATGTCCAAACGCAGCTCTTGCCAGAAACATGTTTCTAACTCCTGAATCTAAAGGGAGATTTAACTCACTTAGCTGAACAAATGTACAGCAGATCAGATTGAAGGGTACGTTGCTTCTGTGTTTTAGGCAGAGTTTTACTGCTATTTCGTTATATGCGGGAATACTGCTTTGAAGGCCTGTTCTGAGATCTCTCCACAGAAAGTGTTTCCAGACTTCCCCTTCAACACACGAGTTTAACTCTGTAAATTCAATGCACACATTGAAAACCATTCTGTTAGGTAGCTCCGTTTTGGTTTTAGAAGCAGAGAGTTCTCCTTACAGCATATACTCCCATTCACTCAGCAATGTCCAAATGCAGCTCTTGCCAGAAACTTGTTTCTAACTCCTGAATCTAAAGGCAGATTTAACTCACTTAACTGAACAAACGCACATCAGAGTAGATTGAAACATACGTTGCTTCTGTGTTTTAGGCAGAATTTTACTGCTATTTCGTTATATGCGGAATACTTCTGGAAAGGCCTGTTTTGAGATCTCTCCACAGAAAGCGTTTCCAGACTTCCCTTCAACACACGAGTTTAACTCTGTAAGTTGAATGCACACATTGACAACCATTCTGTTAGGTAGCTCCATTTTGGTTTTAGAAGGAGAGTTCTCCTTACAGCATATACTCCCATTCACTCAGGAATGTCCAAACGCAGCTCTTGCCAGAAACGTGTTTCTAACTCCTGAATCTAAAGGAGATTTAACTCACTTAGCTGAACAAAGGCACAGCAGAGCAGATTGAAGGATATGTTGCTTCTGTGTTTTAGGCAGAGTTTCACTGCTATTTCGTTATATGCGGAATAGTGCTGGAAAGACCTGTTTTGAGAACTCTCCACAAAAAACGTTTCCAGACTTTCCCTTCAACACATGAGTTTAACTCTGTAAGTTAAATGCACATTGACAACCGTTCTGTTAGGTAGCTCTGTTTTGACTTTAGAAGCAGAGAGTTCTCCTTACAACATATACTCCCATTCACTCAGAATGTCCAAATGCAGCTCTTGCCAGAAATGTGTTTCTAACTCCTGAATCTAAAGGAGATGTAACTCACTTAGCTGAACAAACGCACAGCAGAGCAGATTGAAGGATACGTTTCTGCTGTGTTTTAGGCAGAGTTTTACTTCTATTTTGTTATATGCGGGAATACTACTGGAAAGGCCTGTTTTGAGATCTCTCCCCAGAAAGCATTTCCAGACTTTCCTTCAACACAAGAGTTTTACTCTGTAAGTTGAATGCACAGATTGACAAACCTTCTGTTAGGTAGCTGTGTTTTGGTTTTAGAAGCAGAGAGTTCTTAAAGCGTATACTCCCATTCACTCAGAATGTCCAAACGCAGCTCTTGCCAGAAACTTGTTTCTAACTTTTAAATCTAAAGGAGATTTAACTCACTTAGCTGAACAAACGCACAGCAGAACAGATTGAAGGATTGGTTGCTTCTGTACTCTAGGGGAGTTTTACTGCTATTTTGTTATATGCGGAATACTGCTGGTAAGGCCTGTTTTGAGGTCTCTCCACAGAAAGCGTTTCCAGACTTCCTTCAACACAAGAGTTTAACTCTGTAAGTTGAATGCACACATTGACAACCATTCTGTTAGGTAGCTCCGTTTTGGTTTTAGAAGCAGAGTTCTCCTTACAGCATATATTCCCATTCACTCAGTAATGTCCAAACGCAGCTCTTGCCAGAAACATGTTTCTAACTCCTGAATCTAAAGGAGATTTAACTCACTTAGCTGAACAAATGCACAGCAGATCAGATTGAAGGGTACGTTGCTTCTGTGTTTTAGGCAGAGTTTTACTGCTATTTCGTTATATGCGGGAATACTGCTTTGAAGGCCTGTTTTGAGATCTCTCCACAGAAAGCGTTTCCAGACTTCCCTTCAACACAAGAGTTTTACTCTGTAAGTTGAATGCACACATTGACAACCATTCTGTTAGGTAGCTGTTTTGGTTTTAGAAGCAGAGAGTTCTCCTTACAGCATATATTCCCATTCACTCAGCAATGTCCAAATGCAGCTCTTGCCAGAAACTTGTTTCTAACTCCTGAATCTAAAGGAGATTTAACTCACTTAACTGAACAAACGCACATCAGAGTAGATTGAAACATACGTTGCTTCTGTGTTTTAGGCAGAGTTTTACTGCTATTTCATTATATGCGGAATATTGCTGGAAAGGCCTGTTTTGAGATCTCTCCACAGAAAGCGTTTCCAGACTTCCTTCAACACATGAGTTTAACTCTGTAAGTTAAATGCACATTGACAACCGTTCTGTTAGGTAGCCCGTTTTGATTTTAGAAGCAGAGTTCTCCTTACAGCATATACTCCCATTCACTCAGAATGTCCAAATGCAGCTCTTGCCAGAAATGTGTTTCTAACTCCTGAATCTAAAGGGAGATGTAACTCACTTAGCTGAACAAATGCACAGCAGAGCAGATTGAAGGATATGTTGCTTCTGTGTTTTAGGCAGAGTTTTACTGCTATTTTGTTATATGCGGAATACTGCTGAAAGGCCTGTTTTGAGATCTCTCACAGAAAGCGTTTCCAGACTTCCCTTCAACACACGAGTTTAACTCTGTAAGTTGAATGCACACATTGACAACCATTCTGTTAGGTAGCTGTTTTGGTTTTAGAAGCAGAGAGTTCTCCTTACAGCATATATTCCCATTCACTCAGAATGTCCAAACGCAGCTCTTGCCAGAAACTTGTTTCTAACTCCTGAATCTAAAGGAGATTTAACTCACTTAGCTGAACAAACGCACAGCAGAGTAGATTGAAGGATATGTTGCTTCTGTGTTTTAGGCAGAGTTTCACTGCTATTTCGTTATATGGAATACTGCTGGAAAGGCCTGTTTTGAGATCTCTCCACAAAAACATTTTGAGACTTTCCTTCAACACATGAGTTTAACTCTGTGTTGAATGCACACATTGACAACCGTTCTGTTAGGTAGCCCCGTTTTGATTTTAGCAGCAGAGAGTTCTCCTTACAACATATACTCCCATTCACTCAGAAATGTCCAAATGCAGCTCTTGCCAGAAATGTGTCTCTAACTCCTGAATCTAAAGGGAGATGTAACTCACTTAGCTGAACAAATGCACAGCAGAGCACATTGAAGGATACATTTCTCCTGTGTTTTAGGCAGAATTTTACTTCTATTTTGTTATATGCTGGAATACTACTGGTAAGGCCTGTTTTGACATATCTCCCCAGAAAGCATTTCCAGACTTTCCCTTCAACACAAGGGTTTTACTACGTAAGTTGAATGCACACATTGACAATACTTTTGTTAGGTAGCTTCGTTTTGGTTTTAGAAGCAGAGAGTTCTTAAAGTGTATACTCCCATTCACTCAGAATTGTCCAAACGCAGCTCTTGCCAGAAACTTGTTTCTAACTTTTAAATCTAAAGGGAGATTTAACTCACTTAGCTGAGCAAACGCACAGCAGAATAGATTGAAAGATTGGTTGCTTCTGTACTCTAGGGGGAGTTTTACTGCTATTTTGTTATATGCGGGAATACTGCTGGTAAGGCCTGTTTTGAGATCTCCAAAGAAAGCGTTTCAGACTTTCCTTCAACACAAGAGTTTTACTCTGTAAGTTGAATGCACACATTGACAACCGTTCTGTTAGGTAGCTTTGTTTTGGTTTTAGAAGCCTAGATTTCTCATTACAGCATATATTCACATTCACTCAGTAATGTCCAAACGCAGCTCTTGCCAGAAACATGTTTCTAACTCCTGAATCTAAAGGTAGATTTAACTCACTTAGCTGAACAAATGCACAGCAGATCAGATTGAAGGGTACGTTGCTTCTGTGTTTTAGGCAGAGTTTTACTGCTATTTCGTTATATGCGGGAATACTGCTTTGAAGGCCTGTTTTGAGATCTCTCCACAGAAATTGTTTCCAGACTTCCCCTTCAACACAGGAGTTTAACTCTGTAAATTCAATGCACACATTGAAAACCATTCTGTTAGGTAGCTCCGTTTTGGTTTTAGAAGCAGAGAGTTCTCCTTACAGCATATACTCCCATTCACTCAGCAATGTCCAAACGCAGCTCTTGCCAGAAACTTGTTTCTAACTCCTGAATCTAAAGGCAGATTTAACTCACTTAACTGAACAAACGCACATCAGAGTAGATTGAAACATACGTTGCTTTTGCGTTTTAGGCAGAATTTTACTCTTATTTCCTTATATGCGGAATATTGCTGGAAAGGCCTGTTTTGAGATCTCTCCATAGAAAGCGTTTCCAGACTTTCCCTTCAACACATGAGTTTAACTCTGTAAGTTAAATGCACATTGACAACCGTTCTGTTAGGTAGCCCCGTTTTGATTTTAGCAGCAGAGAGTTCTCCTTACATCATATACTCCCATTCACTCAGAAATGTCCAAATGCAGCTCTTGCCAGAAATGTGTCTCTAACTCCTGAATCTAAAGGGAGATGTAACTCACTTAGCTGAACAAATGCACAGCAGAGCAGATTGAAGGATACATTTCTGCTGTGTTTTAGGCAGAATTTTACTTCTATTTTGTTATATGCTGGAATACTACTGGTAAGGCCTGTTTTGAGATATCTCCCCAGAAAGCATTTCCAGACTTTCCCTTCAACACAAGGGTTTTACTATGTAAGTTGAATGCACACATTGACAACACTTTTGTTAGGTAGCTTCGTTTTGGTTTTAGAAGCAGAGAGTTCTTAAAGTTTATACTCCCATTCACTCAGAATTGTCCAAAGGCAGCTATAGCCAGAAACTTGTTTCTAACTTTTAATTCTAAAGGGAGATTTAACTCACTTATCTGAACAAACGCACAGCAGAATAGATTGAAAGATTGGTTGCTTCTGTACTCTAGGGGGAGTTTTACTGCTATTTTGTTATATGCAGGAATACTGCTGGTAAGGCCTGTTTTGAGATCTCTCCAAAGAAAGCGTTTCCAGACTTTCTCTTCAACACAAGAGTTTTACTCTGTAAGTTGAATGCACACATTGACAACAGTTCTGTTAAGTAGCTCCGTTTTGGTTTTAGAAGCCTAGATTTCTCATTACAGCATATATTCCAATTCACTTAGTAATGTCCGAACGTAGCTCTTGCCAGAAACATGTTTCAAACACCTGAATCTAAAGGGAGATTTAACTCACTTAGCTTAACAAATGCACAGCAGATCAGATTGAAGGGTACGTTGCTTCTGTGTTTTAGGCAGAGTTTTACTGCTATTTCGTTATATGCTGGAATACTGCTTTGAAGGCCTGTTTTGAGATCTCTCCACAAAAAATGTTTCCAGACTTCTCCTTCATCATACGAGTTTAACTCTGTAAATTCAATGCACACATTGAAAACCATTCTGTTAGGTAGCTCCGTTTTGGTTTTAGAATCAGAGAGTTCTCCTTACAGCATATACTCCCATTCACTCAGCAATGTCCAAACGCAGCTCTTGCCAGAAACTTGTTTCTAACTCCTGAATCTAAGGGCAGATTTAACTCACTTAAATGAACAAACTCACATCAGAGTAGATTGAAACATACGTTGCTTTTGTGTTTTAGGCAGAGTTTTACTGCTATTTCATTATATGCGGGAATATTTCTGGAAAGGCCTGTTTTGAGATCTCTCCATAGAAAGCATTTCCAGACTTCCCATTCACCACACGAGTTTAACTCAGTAAGTGTCATGCACACAATGACAACCGTTCCGTTACGTAGCATTGTTTTGGTTTTAGAAGCAGAGAGTTCTTATTAAACATATTCTTTCATTTACTCAGGATTGTTTAATCGCAGCTCTTGCCAGAAACGTGTTTCTATTTCCTGAATCTTAACGGAGATTTAACTCACTTAGCCAAAAAAAGGCACAGCAGAGCAGATTGAAGGATACGTTGCTTCTGTGTCTTAGGCAAAATTTAACTGCTATTTCGTTATATGCTGGAATACTGCTTGAAAGGCCTGTTTTGAGATCTCTCCACAGAAAGCGTTTCCAGACTTCCCCTTCAACACACGAGTTTAACTCTGTAAGTTGAATGCACACATTGACAACCATTCTGTTAGGTAGCTCCGTGTTGATATTAGAAGCAGAGAGTTCTTAAAGCATATGCTCCCATTCACTCAGAATTGTCCAAATGCAGCTCTTGCCAGAAACATGTTTCTAACTCCTGAATCTAAAGGCAGATTTAACTCACTTAGCTGAACAAAGGCACAGCAGAGCAGATTGAAGGATACGTTGCTTCTGTGCTTTAGGCAGAGTTTTACTGCTATTTTGTTATATGCGGAATACTGCTGAAAGGCCTGTTTTGAGATCTCTCCATAGAAAGCGTTTCCAGACTTCCCTTCAACACAAGAGTTTAACTCTGTAAGTTGAATGCACACATTGACAACAGTTCTGTTAAGTAGCTCCGTTTTGGTTTTAGAAGCAGAGAGTTCTCCTTACAGCATATACTCCCATTCACTCAGAATTGTCCAAATGCAGCTCTTGCCAGAAACGTGTTTCTAACTCCTGAATCTAAGGGCAGATTTAACTCACTTAGCTGAACAAATGCACAGCAGAGCAGATTGAAGGATACATTTCTGCTGTGTTTTAGGCAGAATTTTACTTCTATTTTGTTATATGCTGGAATACTACTGGTAAGGCCTGTTTTGAGATCTCTCCAAAGAAAGCGTTTCCAGACTTTCCCTTCAACACACGAGTTTAACTCTGTAAGTTGAATGCACACATTGACAACCGTTCTGTTAGGTAGCTCCGTTTTGGTTTTAGAAGCAGAGAGTTCTTAAAGCATATGCTCCCATTCACTCAGAATTGTCCAAAGGCAGCTATAGCCAGAAACTTGTTTCTAACTTTTAATTCTAAAGGGAGATTTAACTCACTTATCTGAACAAACGCACAGCAGAATAGATTGAAAGATTGGTTGCTTCTGTACTCTAGGGGGAGTTTTACTGCTATTTTGTTATATGCTGGAATACTGCTGGTAAGGCCTGTTTTGAGATCTCTCCAAAGAAAGCGTTTCCAGACTTTCCCTTCAACACAAGAGTTTTACTCTGTAAGTTGAATGCACACATTGACAACAGTTCTGTTAAGTAGCTCCGTTTTGGTTTTAGAAGCAGAGTTCTCCTTACAGCATATATTCCAATTCACTTAGTAATGTCCGAACGTAGCTCTTGCCAGAAACATGTTTCAAACACCTGAATCTAAAGGGAGATTTAACTCACTTAGCTTAACAAATGCACAGCAGATCAGATTGAAGGGTACGTTGCTTCTGTGTTTTAGGCAGAGTTTTACTGCTATTTCGTTATATGCTGGAATACTGCTTTGAAGGCCTGTTTTGAGATCTCTCCACAAAAAATGTTTCCAGACTTCTCCTTCATCATACGAGTTTAACTCTGTAAATTCAATGCACACATTGAAAACCATTCTGTTAGGTAGCTCCGTTTTGGTTTTAGAATCAGAGAGTTCTCCTTACAGCATATACTCCCATTCACTCAGCAATGTCCAAACGCAGCTCTTGCCAGAAACTTGTTTCTAACTCCTGAATCTAAGGGCAGATTTAACTCACTTAAATGAACAAACTCACATCAGAGTAGATTGAAACATACGTTGCTTTTGTGTTTTAGGCAGAGTTTTACTGCTATTTCATTATATGCGGGAATATTTCTGGAAAGGCCTGTTTTGAGATCTCTCCATAGAAAGCATTTCCAGACTTCCCATTCACCACACGAGTTTAACTCTGTAAGTGTCATGCACACAATGACAACCGTTCCGTTACGTAGCATTGTTTTGGTTTTAGAAGCAGAGAGTTCTTATTAAACATATTCTTTCATTTACTCAGGATTGTTTAATCGCAGCTCTTGCCAGAAACGTGTTTCTATTTCCTGAATCTTAACGGAGATTTAACTCACTTAGCCAAACAAAGGCACAGCAGAGCAGATTGAAGGATACGTTGCTTCTGTGTCTTAGGCAAAATTTAACTGCTATTTCGTTATATGCTGGAATACTGCTTGAAAGGCCTGTTTTGAGATCTCTCCACAGAAAGCGTTTCCAGACTTCCCCTTCAACACACGAGTTTAACTCTTTTCAGTTGAATGCACACATTGACAACCATTCTGTTAGGTAGCTCCGTGTTGATATTAGAAGCAGAGAGTTCTTAAAGCATATGCTCCCATTCACTCAGAATTGTCCAAATGCTGCTCTTTCCAGAAACCTGTTTCTAACCCCTGAATCTACAGTAAGATTTAACTCACTTAGCTGAACAAAGACACGGGAGAGCAGATTTAAGGATACGTTGCTTCTGTGCTTTAGGCAGAGATTTACAGCTATTTTTTTATACACGGGAATACTGCGGGAAAGGCCAGTTTTGAGATCTCTCCATGGAAAGCGTTTCCAGACTTCCCCTTAAACACAGGATTTGAACTCTGTAAGTTGAATGCACACATTGACATCTGTTCTGTTAGGTAGCTCCATTTTGGTTTTACAGCAGAGAATTCTCCTTACAGCATATAATCCCATTCACTCAGGAATGTTTAAACGCAACTCTTGCCAGAAACTTGTTTCTAAGTCCTGAATATAAAGGGAGATTTAACTAACTTAGCTGAACAAACGCACAGCAGAGCAGATTGAAGGATGTATTTCTTCTGTGTTCTAAGGGAAGTTTCACTCCTATTTCGTTATATGCAAGAATACTGCTGGTAAGGGCTGTTTTGAGATCTCTCCACAGAAAGCGTTTCCAGACTTCCCCTTCAACACACCAATATAACTCTGTAAGTTGAATGCACACATTGACAGCCGTTCGGTTAGGTAGCTCCGTTTTTTTTTTAGAAGCAGAGACTTCTTTTTAGAGCATATACTCCCATTCACTCAGAATTGTCCAAACGCAGCTCTTGCCAGAAACCTGTTTCTAACTCCTGAATCTAAAGGAGATTTAACTCACTTAGCTGAACAATCGCAGAGCAGAGCAGATTGAAGGTTACGTTGCTTCTGTGTTTTAGGCAGAGTTTTACTGCTATTTCGTTATATGCGGGAATACTGCTTGAATGGCGTGTTTTGAGATCTCTCCACAGAAAGCATTTCCAGACTTCTCCTTCAACACATGAGTTTTACTCTGTATGTTGAATGCACACATTGACAACCGTTCTGTTAGGTAGCTCCGTTTTGGTTTCAGAAGCAGAGAGTTCTCCTTACAGCATATACTCCCATTCACTGAGGAATGTCCAAAGGCAGCTCTTGCCAGAAACGTGTTTCAAATTCCTGAATCTAAAGGGAGATTTAACTCACTTAGTCGAACCAAGGCACAGCAGAGCAGATTGAAGGATATGTTGCTTTTGTGCGTTAGGCAAAATTTAACTGCTATTTCGTTATATGCAAGAATACTGCTGGAAGGGCCTGTTTCGAGATCTCTCCACAGAAAGTGTTTCCAGACTTCCCCTTCAACACAGGATTTTAACTCTTTACGTTGAATGCACACATTGACAACCGTTCTGTTAGGTAGCTCCGTATTGATTTTAGAAGCAGAGAATTCTCCTTAAAGCGTATACTCACATTCACTCAGAATTGTCCAAACGCAGCTCTTGCCAGATACGTGTTTCTAACTCCTGAATCTGACATTCCTGAAATTGCCTTGCATTGCCATCCCTTACCTCAAAGAACCTTTCCTGGAATTTCTTTATGTACACTTGCACTGTCTTGCCTATAACTTTCTTCCTTAGTATTGCCCTGCCTTGCCTTACCTTTTCTTGCCTTTCCTTTTTTTCCCTGCCTTGCCTGGAATTTTTTTGCTTGGAATTGCCTTGCCTTTCATTGCCTTGCCTTTCCTGAGATTACCTTGCCTGTAATGTCTTTGTTTTGCCTTGTCTTGCCTGTAATTTTTACCTAAAATTTTTCTGCTTTGCCTTGGCATTCATTGTCTGGAACTTCCTTGTTTGGAATAGCCTTGCAATGCCATGGCTTGATTGAAATTGCCTTGCCTTGCATTGTCTTGCCTTGCCTGGAATTACCTTGCCTTACCTTGTCTGAGGTTGCCTTCCTTGGAATCTCCTTGCCTTGCCTTACCTGAAATTTCCTTGCCTGGGATTGCTTTTTCTTCCTTCTCTTGCCTTAATTTTCCTGGAATTGCCTTTCTGGAAATTGCCTTGCCTGAAATTGCCCTGCCTTGCATTGCCTGGAGTTGCCTTCCCTGGAATCGCCTTGTATTGCCTTACCTAAAATTGCCATGCATAAAATTGCCTTTCTTTGCCTTGTCTTGCCTTGCCTTGCCTGAAATTGCCTGTCTTGCAATTGCCTTGCCTATAACCGCATTGCCTTGTCTTGCTTTCCCTTGGCTTGCCTTGCCTAAAATTGCCTTGCCTGGAATTGCCTTGTCTTGCCTTACCTAAAATTGCCATGCGTGAAATTGCCTTTCTCTGCCTTGTCCTGCCTTTCCTTGCCTGGAATTCCCTTTTCTGCAATTGCCTTGCCTATAATTGCATTACCTCACCTTGCTTTGTCTTCCCTTTCCCTGCCTAGCCTAAAATTGCCTTGCCTGAAATTGCCTTGTCTTGCCTTGTTTTTCCTTGCCTTGCCTAGAATTGCCTTGCATTGAGTTGACTTGCCTGGAATTGTCTTGCGTTGCTTTACCTGGAATTGCCTTGTCTTGCCTTGCCTTGACTGAAATTGCCTTGATTCGAATTGTCTTGCTTTTTTTTTCTCGCATAGAATTGCCTTGCCTTGCCTTGAATGGGATTGCCTTGCCTGGAATTGTCTTGCCTTGCCTTAGCTGAAATTGTCTTGCCAGGAAATACCTTTCCCTGTCTTGTCTTGCCTTGGCTTGCCTGGAATTGCCTTTCTGGCAATTGCCTTGCCTGAAATCGCCTTGCCTGAAATTGCCCTTTTTTACCTTTCTTTGCCTTGCCTCGAATTGCCTTGCTTGAAATTTCTCTGCCTTGCCTTGCCTCGAATTGCCTTGCCTGGAATTACCCTGCTTTGCCTTGCCTTTTCTTACCTCGAATTGCCTTGGCTAAAATTGGCCTGCTTTGCCTTGTTTTGCCTTGTCTTGAATTCCCTTGCCTGAAATATTTTGCCTTGCTGGAAATTTTCTTGCATTGCCTCTCCTTGCCTAGCCTGGAATTTTTCTGTCTGGAATTGCCTTGCTTTGGCTTGCCTTGCCTTGCCTGGAATTGCCTTGCCCAGAATTGTCTTGCCTTGCCTTGTGTTGTCTGGAATTGCCCTGCCTGGAATTGCCATGCATTTTCTTGTCTTGCCTGACATTGCCCTGTCTGCAATTGCTCTGCCTTGCCTTGCTTTGCCTGAAATTGCCTTGCCCTGCCTTGCCTTGCCTAAACTTGCCTGAAACTTACTTGACTAAAATTGCCTTGCATTGACTTGTCTTGTGGGAAATTTTCTTGCCTGCATTGCCTTGTCTTGCCTAGCCTGAGATTGCCTTGCCTTGCCTTGCCTTGCCTGGATTTTCCTTTTATAGAATTGCCCTGCCTTGCCTTACGTGGAATTGCCTTGCCTGGAATTGCCTTGTGCTGCCTTGCCTTTCCTGCAATTGTCTAGCCTGGAATTGCCTTGCTTCTCGTGACTTGTCTTGTATTGCCTGGAACTGCCTTGCCTAAATTTGCCTTGTCTTGGCTTGGCTTGGCTTGCTTTGCATTACTTTGCATAGATTTGGCTTTCTTGAAATTGCTTTCCATTGCCTTGCCTGCCTTGCCTTGCTTTGCCTGGAATTATCATGCCTTGCCTGGAATTTTTTTCCATTGCCTTGATTTGCCTAGCCTGGAATTGTCCTGTCTGAATTGTTTGGCCTTGGCTTGCCTTTCCTTGCCTGGAATTGCCTTGCCTATAATTGCCTTGTCTTGTGTTGCCCAGAACTGACCTGCCTTGCATTACCTTGCCTGAAATTTCCCTGCCTGGAATTTCACTGCCTTGCCTTGCATTGCCTGGAATTGCCTCACCTTTTTTTGCCTGGAATTGACTTTCCCAGAATTGCCTTGCATTGCCTTGCCTTTTCTTGCATGGGATTGTCTTGCCTGAAATTTTCTTGCCTGGAATTGTCTTGCCTGAAATTGCCTTGCCATGCCTTGCCTTGCCTTGCATTGCTTGGAATTGCTTAGCCTGAAATTGCCTTGCCTTGCCTGGGATTGCCTTGCCTGGAATTCACTCTTCTTTCCTTGCCTTGCATTGCCTTGCCTTGCCTTGCCTAAAAGAGCCTTGCCTGGCATTGCCCTACATTGCCTTGCCATGCCTTGCCTTGCCTGGAATTGTCTTGCCTAGAATTGCTCTGCTTTTTCTTGCCTAGCCTTGCATAGTCTAGAATTGCCTTGCCAGAATTGCCTTGCCTGCCTTGCCTTGCCTGAAATTTTTTTGCTTGGAATTGCCTTGCATGGCATTGCCTTGCCTTGCCTTGCCTCGCTTTTCCTTGCCTGGAATTGCCCTGCCTTGCCTTCCCTGAAATAGACTTGCGTGGAATTGCCTTGTTTTGCCTTGCCTTGAATGGAGTTGACTTGTTTTGAATTGCCTTGCCTTGCCTTTCCTCGCCTAGAATTGCCTTGTCTAGAATTGCTTTGCCTTGCCTTACCTTGCCTGGAATTACCCTTTATGGAATTGTCTTGCCTTTTCTTGCATTGTCTTGCCTGGAATTGTTTTGTTTTGCCATGCCTGAAATCGCCTTGCCTTGCCTTGCCTTGCCTGGATTTGTCTTAAGTGCAATTTCCTTGCCTAGCCTTGCCTGGAATTTACTTGCATGGAATTGCCTTGCATTGACATGCCATGCCAGCAATTTTCTTGTCTGGAATTGCCTTGCCTTGTTTTGCCTGGAATTGCCTTGACTTTTCTGCTTTTGCCCGGAGTTGCCTTTTCTGAAATTTTCTTGTCTTGCCTTGCCTGAAATTGCCTAGCCTGGAATTGCCTTGCCTGGATTTGCCTTGCCTGGAATTGCCTTTTTTTGCCTTGCCTGGATTTGCCTTACCTGCAATTTTCCTGCCTAGCCTTGCCTGGAATTTACTTGCATGGAATTGCCTTGCATTGACATGCCATGCCAGAAATTTTCTTGTCTGGAATTGCCTTGCCTTGCCTTGCCTTGTCTTGCCTTGTCTTGCCTTGCCTTAAATTGTCTTGACTTTTCTGCTCTTGCCTGGAGTTTTTTCTTCTGGAATTTCCTTGCCTTGCCTTGCCTTGACTGGAATTACCTTTCCTGCAATTGCCTAGCCTGGAATTGCCTTGCCTTGCTTGCCTTGCCTGGAACTGCCTTGCATGGATTTGCTTTGTCTTGCCTTGTCTTTTCTTTCCTTGCCTTGCCTTGACTAGAATTGCCTGGCCTGGAATTGCCTTGCCTTTTCTTGTATTGATTTTCTTTGCCATGCCTTTCCTTTTTTGCCTGGTATTACCTTGTTTTGCCTGGAATTTTTTTGCATTGCCTATCTTTGCCTAGCCTGGAATTGCCCTGCTTGGAATTGTTTTGCCTTGGCTTGCCTTGCCTTGCCTGGAATTGCCTTGCATATAATTGCCTTGCATTGTCTTGCCCCAAACTCACCTGCCTTGCATTACCTTGCCTGAAATTTCCTTGCCATGAGTCGCACTTCCTTGCCTTGCCTGGAATTGCCTCATGTTTCCTTGCCTGGAATTAACTTTCCCAGAATTGCCTTGCATTGCCTCGCCTTTCCTTGCATGGCATTGCCTTGCCTGGAATTGCCTTGCCTTGACTTGCCTTGCCTTGTTTTGCATTACCTGAAATTGCCTTGCATTGCCTGGAATTGCCTTGCCTTTCCTTGCCTGAAATTGTCTTGCCTGGAATTGCCTCTCTTTGCCTTGTTTTGCTGTGACTAAACTTGGCTTTCCTGAAATTGCCTTGCCTTGCCTTGCCTTGCCTAAAGAGCCTTGCCTGGAGTTGTCCTACATTGCCTTGCCCTGCCCTTCCTCTGATTGCCTTGTGTAATTGTGTAATTGTGCTGCCTTCCCTTGCCTTGCCTTGCCTATAATTGCCTTGCCTGGAATAAACTTGCCTTGCCTTACCTGGTATTTTCTTGCTTGGAATTGCCTTGCATTGCATTCCCTTGCCTTGACTTGCTTTTTCTTGCCTGGAATTGCCCTGCCTTGCCTTCCCTGGAATAGCCTTCCCTAAAATTGCCCTGTTCTGCCTTGTCTTGACTGGAATTGCCTTGTTTCAAATTGCCTTGCCTTGCCTAGAATTGCCTTGCCTTGCGTTGCCTTGCCTTGCCTGACCTGGAATTGCCTTTTTCTGCCTTTTATTTTCTTGCATTGCCTGGAATTGCATATCTATTGCCCTGCCTTGCATTGCCAGAAATTGTCTTTCCTGGAATTGCCTTGCATTACATTACCTTGCCTTTCCTCAAATTGCCTTGGCTAGATTTGCATTGCCTTGCCTTACCTTTTCTTGCCTGGAATTCCCTTGCCTCGATTTGTTTTTTCTTGCCTTTCCTGAAATTGCCTTGCCTTGCCTGGAATTGCCTTGTCTTGTTTTTCCTAAAATCGCTTGCCTGGAATTGCCGCTTTTTTTTGCCTTGCCTTGCCATACCTCAAATTGCCTTGTTTGAAATTTTTCTGCGTTGCCTTGCCTCAAATTGCCTTGTCTGGAGTTGCACTGTTTTGACTTGCTTTTCCTTACCTTGAATTGCCTTGTCTAAATTCAGCCTGCCTTGCCTTGTTTTGCCTCACCTGAAATGCCCTTGCCTGGAATTACCATGCATTGTTTTGCCTAAAATTGCTGTGCCTGAAATTTACTTGCCTTGCCGAATGTTTTCTTGCATTGCCTTGCCTTGCTTACCATGCAATTGACATGTCTGGAATTGCCTTGAATTGGCTTGCCTTGCTTTGCCTGGAGTTGCCTTGCCTAGAATTGCCTTGTTTTTTCTTGTCTAAAATTTTCCTCCCTGAAATTGTGCTCCCTTGCCTTGCCGTGCCTGAAATTGCCCTTCCTGGAATTGCCCTGTTTTGCCTTACCTTACCAAAAATTGCCCTGCCTGGAATTGCCCTGCCTTGCCTTACCTTGCCTGGAATTGCCTTGTTTTGCCTTGCTTTGCTGTGCCTGGAATTGCCTTGCCTAGAATTGTATTGCCTAACTTACTTTGCCTTGCCTTGCCTGGAATTACATTTCTTTGCCTTGCCTGGAATTCCCTTGCCTGGAGTTGTCTTGCTTTTAATTGCCTTGACTTGCCTTGCCTAAAATAGCCTTTCTGGAATTGCCCTTTTTTGCCTTTCCTTGTTTTGCCTCAAATTGCCTTGCTTGAAATTTCGCTGCCTTGCCTTGCCTTGAATTGCTTTGCCTGGAATTTTCCTGCTTTGCCTTGCCTTTCCTTACCTCAAATTATCTTGCCTGGAATTGCCATGCCTTGCCTTGCCTGAAATTTCCGTGCCTAAAATTTTCATGCCTTGCTGGGAGTTTTCTTTCATTTCATTGTGTTGCCTAGCCTGGAATTGCCCTGTCTCGAATTGCCTTGCCTAGGCTTGCCTTGCCTTGCCTGGAATTGCCTTGCCTAGAATTGCCCTGACTTTTCTTGTCTAAAATTGCCTTGCCTGAAATTGCCCTGCCTTGCCTTGCCTTGGCTGAAACTGCCCTGCCTGGAATTGCCCTGCCTTGCCTTGCCTTGCCTGAAATTGCCTTGCTTGAAATTTCCATGCCTTGCTGAAAGTTTTTCTGCATTGCCTTGCCTTGCATAGCTTGGAATTGCCCTGTCTGAAATTGCCTTGCCTTGACATGCCTTGCCTTGCCTAAAATTGCCCTGCCTTACCTTGCCTTTCCTGGAATTGCCTTGCCTTGCATTGCCATGCATAAAATCGACTATTCTGAAATTGCCTTGGATTGCCTTGCCTTGCCTAAAAGAGCACTGTCTGGAACTTCCCTAGATACCCTTGCCCTGCCTTGCTGGAATTGCCTTGCTTAGAATTGTCTTACCTTGCCTGGCTTGCCTTGCTTTTTCTTGCCTTGCCTTGCCTTTCCTGAAATATCTTTGCTTGGAGTTGCCTTGCATTGCATTGCCTTTCTTGGTGTAAAATTGCCTTGCCTGAAATGTCCTTGCCTTGCCTTGCCTTTCCTGGAATTTCTGTACCTGGATTATTTTTGCCTTGCCTTGCCTTTCATTGCCTTGTCTGAAATAGCCTTGTCTTGATCGGAGTTGCCTTGCCCTGCGTTGTGTTGCCTTGCCTGGACTTGCCTTTCCTGGAATTGCCTTACCTTGCCTTGTCTGGAGTTGCCTTCCCTGAAATTGCCTTTCCGTGACTTACCTGAAATTGCCTTGCCTGGGATTGCATTTCCGTGCCTTCTCTTGCCTTAATTATTTTGAAATTGCCTTTCCAGCAATTGTCTTGGTGGAGTTTCCCTGCCTGGCATTGCCTGGAGTTGTCTTCCCTGGAATTGCCTTGCTTCCTTTACATAAAATTGCCTTGCCTGGAATTGCTTTATCTGTCTTGTCTTGCCTTGCCTTGCCTGGAATTGCCTTTCCTGCAATTGTCTTGCCTAGAATTGCATTGCCTTGCCTTGCCTTCCCTTTTCTTGCCTTGCCTGGAATTGCCTTGCCTGGCATTGTTTTATCTTCCCTTGCCTTGCCTTGCCTTGCCTGGAATTGCATTGCCTTGCCTTGCTTTGCCTTGCCTCGTATTGCTTTGCCTGGAATTGCCCTGATTTGCCTTCCTTTTCTTTATCCCTAATTGGCTTGCCTGAAATTGGCCTGCCTTGATTTGTTTTGCCTTGCCTTGAATTCACTTGCCTGGAATATTTTTGCGTTTCTGGAAATTTTCTTGCATTGCCTTTCCTTGCCTAGCCTGAAATTGCCCTGTCTGGAATTGCCTTGCTTTGGCTTGACTTACCTTGCTTAATACTGCCTTGCCTAGAATTGTCTTGCGTTGCCTTGCATTGTCTGGAATTGCCCTGCCTGGACTCTATCTGCCTTGTCTTGCCTTGCCTGAAATTGCTGTGCCTGAAACTGCCCTGCCTTGCCTTGTTTTGCCTTGCCTTGCCTTGTTTTGCCTTGCCTTGCCTTGCCTGCCTTGCCTTGCCCTGCCCTGCCCTGCCCTGCCCTGCCCTGCCCTGCCCTACCCTGCCCTGCCCTGCCTTGCCTAAAATTGCCTTGCCTTGCCTTGCCTTGCCTAAAATTGCCTTGCCTTGCCTTGCCTAAAATTGCCTTGGATTTCCTGGCCTTGTCTGGAATTGTCTTTCCTGGAATTACCTTGCCTGAAATTACCTTGCTTTGTCTTGCCTGGATTTGCCTTTCCTGGAATAGCCTGGCCTTGCCTTACATGGAATTGCCTTGCCTGGAACTGCCTTGTATTGCCTTGCCTGTATTTTCCTTGCCTTGCCTTGCCTTGATTGAATTTGCCTTTCCTGGAATTGCCATGACTTGGCCTACGTGGATTTGCCTTGCCTGGAATTGCCTTGTCTTTCCTTGCCTTGCCTGGAATTGCCTTTTTTGCAATTGCCTAGCTTGGACTTGTCTTACCTTGTTTTCTCTTACCTTGTTTTCCTTGCCTGAAACTTCGCTGCCTGGATTTGCCTTGTCTTTCTTCATTTTGCCTTGCCTTGCCTTGCCTTGCCTGGAATTGCCTTGCCTGTCCTTATCTTCAGTTTCTTAGCCTTGCCTTTCCTTGCCTCGCCTGGTATTTCCTTGCCTTACTGGGAATTTTTTGAGTTGCCTTGTTTGGCCTAGCCTGGAATTGCCCTGACTAAAATTGCCTTGCCTTGGCTTTGCCCAGAACTGACCTGCCTTGCATTACCTTGTCTGAAAATTTCCTTCCTGGAATTTCACTGCCTTGCCTTGCCTTGCCTGGAATTTTCTTGCCTGGAATTGCCTTGCATTGCCTTTTTCTCCTTGCATTACCTGGAATTTTCTATCCTGAAACTTTTTGCCTTGCCTTGCCTGGAATTGCCTTGCCTCGAATTGACTCTCCTTGCCTTTCCTTGCCGTGCCTAAAATTGACTTTCCTGAAATTGCCTTGCCTTTCCTTGCCTTGCCTAAAAGAGCCTTGCCTGGCATCGCCCTAAATTGCCATGCCCTTCCTTGCCTGAAATTTCCTTACCTAGAATTGCACTGCCTTTCCTTGCCTTGACTTGCTTAGCCTAGAGTTACCGTGTCTGGAATTGCCTTGCCTTGCCTTGCCTTGCCTGGTATTTCTGTGCTTAAATTTGCATTGCATTGCATTGCATTGCCTTGCCTTGCCTTGCCTTGTTTTGCTTTTCCTTGACTGGAATTGCCCTGCCTTGCTTTCCCTGAAATTGCCTTGCCTGGAATTGCCTTTTCTTGCCTTGCCATGACTGGAGTTGCCTTGTTTTGAATTGCCTTGCTTTGCCTTTCCTCACCTTTAATTGTCTTGCCTAGAATTTCCTTGTCTTGCATTGCCTTACATTTTCTTGACTGGAATTGCCTTGTCTTACATTGAATTGTCTTACCTAGAATTGCATTGCCTTGCCTTACCTTGACGTCCCTGAAGTTGCCTTGCCTGGAATTGACTTTTCTTGCCTTGCTTTAAATTAACTTGTCTGGAATTGCCTTGCCTTGTCTTGTCTTGCCTTGTCTGGAATTGCCTTGCCTGGAATTGCCTTGCCTTGTCTTGCCTGAAATCGCCTTGCCTGGAATTGCCTTCCCTGCAATTGCCTTGCTTTGACTTGCCTCGATTTGCCTTGCCTTTCCTTGCCTGGAATTGACTTTCCCACAATTGCCTTGCATTGCCTTGCCTTTTCTTGCATGGGATGGCCTTGCCTTGTATTGTCTTGCTTGGAATTGCTTTCCCTTGCCTTGGGTTGCCTTGCCTTGCCTTGTCTGGAATTGCCTAGCCTGGAATTGCCTTTTATTGCCTGAAATTGCCTTGCCTGGAATTGCCTTTTTTTTGCCTTGCCTTGCCTTGCCTTGTCTTGCATTGCCTTGTTGTGCCTGAAATTGACTTTCCTGAAATTGTCTAGCGTTTCCTTGCCTTGCCTAAAAGATCCTTGCATAGCATTGCCCTACATTTCCTTGTTCTGTCTTGCCTGGAATTGCCTTGCAAAAAAATTTCACTGCATTCCTTGCTGTGCCTTGCCTAGCCTAGAATTGCCTTGCCTGAAATTGCCTTTCCTTGCCTTGCCTTGCTTAGAATTTTCTTGCTTAAAATGGCCTTGCCTGAAATTGCCTTGCCTTGCCCTGCTTTTCCTTGCCTGGAATTGCCCTGCCTTGCCTTCCCTGTAATAGCCTTGCCTGAAATTGCCTTTTCTTGCCTTGCCTTGACTAAAGTTTCCTTGTTTCAAATTGCCTTGCCTTGTCTTTCCTCTCCTGGAATTTTTGCCTAGAATTGCCTTGCCTTCCATTGCCTTGACTTACCTTGACTGGAATTGCCTTGACTGGAATTGCCTTGCCTTGCCTTAGCCATAATTGCCTTGCCTAGAATTGCCTTTCTCTGCCTTGCCTTGCCTTTCCTTGCCTGGAATTGCCTTGCCTCAAATTGCGTTGCCTTTCCTTGCCTTGTCCAGAATTTCCCTGCTTGGAATTGCCTTGCCTTGCCTGAAATTGCCCTGCCTTTCCTTTCCTTATCTGGAATTACCTTGCCTTGCCTTGCTTTGCCTTGCCTTGACCGGAATTGCCCTGCCTGGAATTGCCCTGCCTTACCTGGAATTGCTTTGCCTGGAATTGCCTTGCATTGCCTTGCTTTTCCTTGCCTACAATTGCCCTGCCGTGCCTTTTTTGGAATAGCCTTATGTGGAATTTCCTTGTCTTGCCTTGCCTGGACTGGAACTCCTTTGCTTCGAATTGCCTAGCTTTGCTTTTTCTCACCTGAGTTGCCTTGCCTAGAATTGCCTTGCCTTGTGTTGCCTTTTCTTGCCTCAACTGGAATTGCATTGCCTGGAATTGTCCTGTTTTGTCTTAGCTGAAATTGCCTTGCCTGGAATTGGCCTTTTTTGCCTTGTTTTGCCTTGCCTTGAATTCCCTTGCCTGAAATTTTTGTCTTGCTGGGAATTTTCTTGCATTGCCTTTCCTTGCCTAGGCTGGAATTTCCCTGTCTGGAATTGCGTTGCTTTGGCTTGCCTTATCTTGCCTGGAATTTCTTTGCCTAGAATTGTCTTGCCTTGCCTTCCACATCTCAATTTGCCTTGCCTGGATTTGCCTTGCCTTGCCTTGCCTTGCCTGAATTTGCCATGCTCAGATTTTCCTTGACTTGCCATTTCTTGATTTGCCTTGCCTGGATTTGCCTTGCCTTGACTTACCTTAATTTGCTTTGCCTTGCCTTGACTTACCTTAATTTGCTTTGCCTTGCCTTGCCTAACCCAGGCTTGCCTTGATTTGCTTGCCTTGCTTTGCCTGGTTATGCATTGCCTTGATTTGCCTTACCTTTTCTCTCCTGGATTTGCCTTGCCTAAATTTGCCTTGCCTGGATTTGCCTTGCCTGGATTTGCCTTGCCTTGCCTTGCTTGGATTTGCCTTGCCTGGATTTGCCTTGAATTGCTTTTCCTGAATTTGCCTTTTCTTGCCTTGCCTGGATTTTTCTTGCCTGAATTTGTCTTGCCTTGTCTTTCCTGTGTTTACCTTGCCTGAATTTGCCTTGATTTGTCTTGCCTATATTTGCCTTGCTTGGATTGTCTTGTTTTGCATTTCCTAGATTTGCCTTGCCTCGATTTGCCTTGCCTTGCCATCCTGGGACTCGCCTTGCCTGGATTTGCTTGGATTTGCCTTGCATTTCCTTGCCTTGATTTTCCTTGCCTTGGCTTTTCTAAACTTGCCTTGTTTTTACTCTTCTGGATTTTCCTTGCCTTGCCTTGCTTGGGTTTGCTTTGCTTGGATTTACCTTGTTTTGTCTTGCCTGGATATGCCTTGTGATGCTTTGCCTTGAATGAATTTTTTCTTCATTGCTTTGCCTTACTTTCCCGTGCCTTGCCTTGCCTGGATTTGCCTTGCCTTGTCCGAATTTGCCTCACCTTGCATAAGTTTGTGTTTCTTTGCCTGGATTCAATTTACGTTGCCTGAATTTGCCTTGCCTTGCCTCGCCTTTCCTGGGTTTGCTTGCCTTTACCTGACTCAATTTACCTAGACTGGATTTGCCTTGCCTTGCCTTGCCTGGAATTGCCATTCCTGGATTTGCCTTGCCTTGCATTGCTTAGATTTGCCTTGCCTTGCCTTGCCTGGATGTGTCTTGCCTAGATTTGCCTTGCATTGCCTTGTCTGAATTTGCCTTGCCTGAATTTGCCTTGCCTTGCCTTGCCTTGCCTTGCATGGATTTGCCTTGCCTGAATTTGCCTTGCCTTGTCTTGCCTAGGTATTGCTTACATGGATTTTCCCCGTTTGCCTTGCCTGAATTTTTCTTTCCTGGATTTGCCTTACCTGGATTTGCCTTGCCTTTTCCTGAATGGATTTTTCTTGCCAGAAATTACTTTGCCTTGTTTTGCCTGGATTTGCCTTGCCTGGATTTGCTTTGCCTTCCCTTTCTTTGATTTGCCTTGCCTGGTTGTGCCTTACCTTGCCTTGCATGGATTTGCCTTGCCTGGTTTTGCCTTGCTTTGCCTGGATTTGCCTTGTCTTACCTTGCCTAGATATCCCTTGCCTTGCTGTGCCTGGATTTACCTTTTCTGGATTTGCCTTGCCTTGACTTGTCTAGATTTGCCTTGCCTTGCCTTGCCTAGATGAGCCTTGACTGCATTTGCCTTGTTTTGCCTTGTCTGGATTTGCCTTGCCTTGCCTTGCCTTGCATGGATTTGCTTTGCCTGGATTTGCCTGACTTTGCATTGCCTTGATTTGCCTTGCCTAATATTGCCTTGACTTGACTTTCCTGGATTTGCCTTGCCTGAATTTGACTTGCATTGCCTTGATTGGATTTGCCTTGCTTGGATTTGCTTATTTTGCCTTGACTGAATTTTTCATGCCTGGATTTGCCTTGCCTTGCCTTGCACTGATTTGCCTTGCCTAAATTTGCCATACCTTGCCTTGCCTGCCTTTGTCTTGCCTGGATTTGCCTTGCCTTGCCTTGCCTTGCCTTGCCTAGATTTGACTTGCCTGTATTTTCCTTGCCTTGCCTTGCTTGGATTTTCTTTGCCTGGATTTGCCTTGCCTTTTTTTGCCTGGATTTCTCTTGCCTGGATTTGCCTTGGTTTGCCTTGCCAAGATTTGCGTTGCCTTCATTTGCCTTGATTTGCCTTGCCTGGATTTGAATTGCCTGGGTTTGCGTTGCCTGAATTTACCTTGCTTTGCCTGGATTTTTCTTGCCTTGTCTTGTCTCTATTTGCCTTGCCTTTCATTTCCTGGATTTGCCTTGCCTTGCTTTGTTTTACCTGGATTTGTTTTGCCATGTCTTGCCTTGTTTTGCCTTGACTAGATTTGCCTTTCTTTCCTGGATTTGCTTGCCCTGGATTTGCTTTGCTTTGACCTTCCTGGATTTGCCTTGCCTTGTCTTGCCTAGGTTTGCATTGCCTGGATTTGCCTTGTCTGAGTTTTCCTTGCCTTGCCTTGCCTTGCCTTGCCTTACCTGGATTTGCCTTGCTTGGATTTGCCTTGCCTTGTTTTACCTGGATTTGCCTTGCCTGGATTGGTTTTTCCTTGCATTGTGTTTATTCACCTTGCCTTGCCTTGCCTGGATTTGTTTTGCCTGGATTTGCCTTGCCTTGCCTTGCATGAATTTGCCTTCCCTTGCCTTGCCTGGATTTACCTTGTTTTGCCTTGCCTGGATTTGCCTTGCCTTGTTTGCATAAATTTGCTTTGCCTTAATTTATTTTGCCTTGCCTTTTCAGAATATGCCTTGCCTTTCTATTCCTTTTCTTTATTTGCTCTGCCTTGCATAACTTTAATTTCCGTTGCCTGGATTAGCCTTGCCTTGTCTGGATTTGCCTTGCCTCGGCTTCCCTGGATTTGCTTTATCTTGCCTTGTCTGGAATAACCTTGCTTTGCTTTGCCTGGATTTGCCTTGTCCTGCCTGGATTTGTCTTGCCTTGCCTTGCCATGATTTGCCTTACTTGCCTTACTTAAATTTTCCTAGCCTTGCCAAGATTTGCCTTGTCATTTCTGGATGGGCCTTGCCTTGCTTTGCTCAGGTTTCCCTTGCCTTGCCTTGCCTTTATTTGCCGTGCCTTGCCTTGCCTGGATTTGCCTTACCTTGCCTTGCCTTGCCTGGGTTATTTTTACCTTGTCCTGCCTTACCTTGCCTTGTGTGTATTTGCCTTGGAATGCCTGAATTTGTATTGTCTGGATTTATCTTGCATTGACTGGCCTGCATTTGCCTTGCCTTATCTTGTTTAGATTTGCTTAACCTGGATTTGCCTTGTTTTGCCTTACCTGTATTTGTTTGGCATAAATTTGCTTGTCTGGATTTGCTTTTGCTTTGCCTTCTTGGTATTTTCCCTGTCTGGATTTACCTTGCCTTCTATTGTCTAAATTTGCTTTTTCTTGCCTTGCCCAGATTTGCTTCTGTGGATTTATATTGCCTTGCCTTGCCTGGATATGCATTACTTTGCCTTGCCTTGCCTGGATTTGCATTATCTTTCCTTGCCTTGCCTTGCCTTGCCTTGCCTTGCCTTTCTTTGCCTGAATTTTCCTTGCCTTGTCTGGGTTTTCCTTGCCTTGCCTGGATTTTCCTTGCCTTGCCTTGATTTACCTTGCCCTGCTTGGATGTGCCTTGATTTGCCTTCTCTTACCTTGCCTGGATTTGCCATGCCTGAATTTGCCTAGCCTGGATTTGCCTTGCCTGGATTTTCCATGCCTGGATTTGCCTTGACTGGATTTGCCTTGCCTGGATTTGCCTTGTGTTCTTTGGCATGGATTTGACTTGTGTTTATCTGACTCGCCTGGATTTGCCTTGTCTTGCCTTGCCTTGCCTGGATTTGCCTTTCCCGGATTTTCTTGCCTTACCTTGCCTGGATTTGCTTATCTGAATTTGCTTGCACTGCCTTGCCTGGATTTGCCTTGCCTTGCCTTGCATGGATATGCCTTGCTTGGATTTGTTTTGCCTTGGCTTGTTTTGCCTGGATTTTCCTTGCCTGGATTTGCCATGCCTTCTCTTGCCTGGATTTGCCTTGCCTGAATTTGTTTTGCCATTATTTACCTTGCCTTGCATTGCCTGGATATGCCTTGTTTTGTGTTGACTTGCTCTCATTTACCTTTCCTTTTCTTTCCTCAGCTTGCCTTGCCTTGCCTTGCCTGGATTTGAATTGGTTTGCCTGGATTTGCCTTGCCTTGTGTGGGTTTGCCTTCACGTGCCTGGATTTATTTCACCTTCCCTGGATTTGCCTTGTCTTGCCTGGATTTGGCTTGCCTTTTTTTGCTGGATTTGCCTTATCTTGCCTTGCCTTTATTTGCCATACTTTGCCTTGTCTGGATTTGGGTTGCCCTGCCTGGATTTGCATTGCATTGCTTAGATTTGCCTCACTTTGCCACGACTTACTTTGCTTTCCTGAATTTTTTTTTTTTTTGCCTTGCCTGGGTTTGCCTTGCCTTTCCACGACTCGCTTTGCTTTACCTGGGTTTTCTTTCCCTTGGCTGTATTTGCCTTGTCATGTCTGCATTTGTTTTGCTGGGATTTACCTTGCCTTGACTTACCTGGATTTGCCTTGCCTTGTCTTGCATAGGTTTGCCTTGCCTGAATTTTTCTTGTTTGGTCTTGCCTAGATTAGCCTAGCCTGGATTTGCTTTGCCTGAATTTGCCTTGCCTTGCCTTCCTTGAATTTGCTTTGCCTGTATTTGCCTTGCTTTGTTTCACCTGGATTTGAATTGCCTGGATTTGCCTTGCATTGCCTTGCCCAGATTTGCATAACCTGAATTTGCCTTTCCTGGTTCTGCTTGGATTCACCTTGCCTGGTTTTGCCTTGCCTGGATTTGCCTTGCCTTGCCTTGATTTACCTTGCCTGAATTTGCCTGGCCTGGGTCTGCCTTGCCTGGGTTTGCCTTGCCTTGCCTTACCCTGCCTGGATTTGCCTTATTTTGCATTGCCTGGATTTGCCTTGCATGGATTTTGCTTGTCTTGCCTTTCCTAAATTTGCCTTGCCTGGATTTAACTTGCCTTGCCTTGCCTGGATATGCCTTCTCTTGCCTTGCCTGGATTGGCCTTGCCTTGGTTTGCATTACCTTGCCTTGCCCTGCCTTGCATTGCCAGGATTTTTCTTGCCTTGCCTTGTCTGGATTTGTCTTGCCTTGCCTGAATTTTCCTTGACTTGCCTGGATTTGCCTTGCCTTTCCTTGATTTGCCATGCATTGTCTAAATTTGCCTTGCCTTGTTTAAATTTGCCTTGCCTAGACTTGCCTTACCTTCCCTTAATTGGATTAACCCTACTTTGCTTTGCCTGGATATGCTTTGCCCTGCTTAGATTTGCCTTGCCTTGCCTGAATTTTCCTTCTTTTTCCTTGTCTAAATTGGCATTGCCTGGATTCACCTTGCCTGAATTTGCCTTGACTTGCCTTGCCTTTATTTGCCTTGCCTTGCCTTCCTGGGGTTTGCCTTGCCTGGATTTGCTTTGCCTAGCCTTTTCTGGATTTGCCTTGCCTTTCCTTGCCTTGACTAGATTTGCCTTGCCTTCCCTTGCCTGGATTTGCATTTTATTGCCTAGACTGCATTTGCCTTGTGGGAATTTACCTTGCCTTGCCTTTCCTAGATTAGCATTGCCTGGATTTTTTTTTCTTCCCTTGCCTAAGTTAGCCTTGCCTGTATTTGCTTTGCCTTGCCTTACCTGGATTACCATTGCCTGAATTTGCCTGGCCTTGCCTTGCCTGGATTTTTTTGGTCTGAATTTGCCTTGCCTTGCCTTCCCTTGCCTGGAATTTTTTGCCTAGATTTGTCTTGCTTTGTCTTGGCTGGATTTTCTTTGCCTGAATTTGCCTTTACTTGCCTTGCCTGGATTTATGTTGCCTGGATTTGCCTTGCCTTGCCTTCCCTGGATTTGCCTTGCCTGGATTTTTCTTTCCTTGCCTTGCCTGGATTTGCCTTGCCTCAATGTGCCTTGCCTGGATTTGCCCTGCCTTGCCTTGTTTCGATGTGCCTTGCCTGGATTTGCCTTTTCTTGCCTTGCCTGGATTAGCCTTGCCTTGTTTTGCCAGGATTAGGCTTGCCTAGATTTGCCTTGACTGGCCTTACCTGGATTACCATTGCTTGGATTTTCCTTGCCTGAATTTTTTTTGCCTTGCCTTGCCTAAATATTTTTTGCCTGGATTTGCCTTGTCTTCCATTGCCTGGATTGGTATTCCCTCGATTCACACATGTGGAATTGTAAGTAGTAAATTTTATATGGCCCCTTTTTCATAGCCTCATTAAATAATGTATACCTGAGAGATTTTCGCAAGATGGTGTCATAGAGGTGACTCAGGATTGCAGCTCTCAGTGAAGGCGCAGAGGGTGAGTTTTAGCCGCATTCTCAGAGGGTCCTTTTTTGCCCACAGAACGTTGAAAGTCCCAGGTGTGGTAGAGACACAGGATGCTCGCACAGCTGGCTCACACAGCCAGTTGGGCTGGGCCGAGGCCACAGCACAGTAGCACATGGCACATAACTCACTGGTCTGGGTGCCCTGTTAAACTGGCAACCTGAGATTTGGAAGGGCAGATTGGCATGTCCATCTGATTGAACGGGACTTGGACAATGAGCCAGACCAAAATATTCCTGGGAAACGTGATCTGAGCCAGTGCAGTGGGCAGCAGCATGGGAGATTGCACAGATTCCAGTGCCCTATTGGCAGGCTACTGGGGCGCCAGTGAGAGAGTCGACCGTTCAGCTTGGGGAGAGGAAGAGAAAGAGAGAGAGGATGGACCCTGAGGCAGAAAGCTGAGTGATCGAGCTTGGCGGATCCCACCCTCACAGGGAAAAGCAGGGCGGTGACTGGAGGTGCTTGGGGCTGAGAATTTTGTGGCCGGCATCTAGGACAGTGCAGCCCAGTGTGGGAGGGGCGTCCACAACTACGAACAAAATCCGCCCCTACTGAAGTACTGCCCAGGGCTGATGCAGCCTGCTCTTGCCGAGGCAACCTGCCATAACAGAGAGACTCCACCAAAAGGGTGGAGTGAACCACAGCAAAACAGAGCCTGCGGCAGCAGGGTGCACCCGCGCTAGCAGGGTGGAGCCCCGGCAGGCAAATAGTGAATAGACTGCCATGTAGCGAGACAGGAAAGTGCAACAGATACTCAAAAAGAAAGCCCCAACTCCCTGAGACAGAGCATCTAAGGGGAAAAAAGAGGGGGTTTTATAAGTTCTGTTGCAGCAGACATAAACATATCCTCCCAAAATCCCTGAATGAACAACGGAGCTCACAGCTCAGCACTGGAGCTCCTATAAAGCACAGACCATCTGCTCAAGCAGCTCCCTGACCCCTGTATATCCATAGAGTCACTCCCAAAAAGGACTAATCAGACTAACATTTGGTGGTCATCATTCTGGAAAAAGATAGCAGAAGAAGAAACTGGTAGCATGCCTCACTGTTCCACAGCTGCTACAGGTGTACCCCAGACAAGCAGGGCCTGGAGTGGACCTCAGCAGTCGTACAGCACAGGGGCTAGACCATTAGAAGGAAAACTAAGTAATAGAAATACTTCATCATCAACAATCTGGGCATCCACTCACAGACCCAATTGAAAAATCAGCAACTACAAAGATGACAGGCGGATAAATCCATAAAGATGGAGAGAAACCAGCGCAAAAAAAAAAGAGGAAAACACCCGAAACCAAAACACCTCACCTCCTACAAAGAAAAAAAAACTCCTCACCAGCAAAAAAGCAAAGCTGGATGGAGAATGAGTGTGACGAAATGACGGAATCAAACTTCAGAAGGTGGATAATGAGAAACTTCAGGGAGATAAAAGAACATGTTCTAAATCAGTGCAAAGAAACTAAGAACCTTGAAAAAAGATTTGAGGAAATGATAACAAGAATGAACAACTTAGAGAGGAATATCAATGAATTGAAGGAGCTGAAAAACACAACACGAGAACTTCGTGAAGCATACACAAGTTTCAACAGCCGAATTGACCAAGCAGAAGAAAAAAATATCAGAAGTTGAAGATCAACTCAATGAAATAAAATCAGAAACCAAAATTAAAGAAAAAAGCACAAAAAGGAATGAACAAAATCTCCAAGAAATGTGGGACTATGTGAAGAGACCCAACCTACGTTGGATAGGTGTACCAGAATGTGATGAAGAGAATGAATCCAAGCTGGAAAACACTCTTCAGGATATTATCCAGGAAAATTTCCCCAACCTAGCAAGACATGTCAATACTCAACTCCAGGAAATACAGAGAACACCACAAAGATACTCCGCAAGAATAGCAACCCCGAGGCACATAATTATCAAATTCACCAGGGTTGAAATGAAGGAGAAAATACTAAGGGCAGCCAGAGAGAAAGGTCAGGTCACCCACACAGGAAGCCCATAAGACTCACAGCAGATCTCTTGGCAGAGACCCTACAAGCCAGAAGAGAGTGGGGCCAATATTCAACATCCTTAAAGAACTAATCAGACTAACATTTGGTGGTCATCATTCTGGAAAAGATAGCAGAAGAAGAAACTGGTAGCATGCCTCACTGTTCCACAGCTGCTACAGGTGTACCCCAGACAAGCAGGGCCTGGAGTGGACCTCAGCAGTCGTACAGCACAGGGGCTAGACCATTAGAAGGAAAACTAAGTAATAGAAATACTTCATCATCAACAATCTGGGCATCCACTCACAGACCCAATTGAAAAATCAGCAACTACAAAGACGACAGGTGGATAAATCCATAAAGATGGAAAGAAACCAGCGCAAAAAAGAGGAAAACACCCGAAACCAAAACACCTCACCTCCTACAAAGGAAAAAACTCCTCACCAGCAAAAAGCAAAGCTGGACGGAGAATGAGTGTGACGAAATGATGGAATCAAACTTCAGAAAGTGGATAATGAGATACTTCAGGGAGATAAAAGAACATGTTCTAAATCAGTGCAAAGAAACTTTTGAAAAAAGATTTGAGGAAATGATAACAAGAATGAACAACTTAGAGAGGAATATGAATGAATTGAATGAGCTGAAAAACACAACACGAGAACTTCGTGAAGCATACACAAGTTTCAACAGCCGAATTAACCAAGCAGAAGAAAGGATATCAGAAGTTGAAGATCAACTCAATGAAATAAAATCAGAAACCAAAATTAAAGAAAAAAGCACAAAAAGGAATGAACAAAATCTCCAAGAAATGTGGGACTATGTGAAGAGACCCAACCTACGTTGGATAGGTGTACCAGAATGTGATGAAGAGAATGAATCCAAGCTGGAAAACACTCTTCAGGATATTATCCAGGAAAATTTCCCCAACCTAGCAAGACATGTCAATACTCAACTCAAGGAAATACAGAGAACACCACAAAGATACTCCACAAGAATAGCAACCCCGAGGCACATAATTATCAAATTCACCAGGGTTGAAATGAAGGAGAAAATACTAAGGGCAGCCAGAGAGAAAGGTCGGTCACCCACACAGGAAGCCCATAAGACTCACAGCAGATCTCTTGGCAGAGACCCTACAAGCCAGAAGAGAGTGGGGGCCAATATTCAACATCCTTAAAGAAAATAACTTTCAACCCAGAATTTCATATCCAGCCAAACTGAGCTTCATAAGTGAAGGAAAAATAAAATCCTTCCTGAACAAGCAAGTACTCAGAGATTTAGTCACCACTTGGCCTGCTTTACAAGAGCTCCTGAAAGAGGCACTACACATAGAAAGAAACAACCAGTACCAGCCATCCTAAAAGCATACCAAATGCTAAAGAGCATCAACAAAATGAAGAATCTACATAAACCAATGAGCAAAACAGCCTGCTAACATCAAAATGGCAGTATCAAGTTCACACGTAACAATATTAACCCTAAATGTAAATGGGCTAAATGCACCAATCAAAAGACACAGACTGGCAAATTGGATAAAAAAACCAAAACCCATCGGTGTGCTGTATCCAGGAAACCCACCTCACACACAAGGATACAAAAAGGCTCAAAATAAAGGGATGGAGAAAGATTTACCAAGCAAATGGAGAGCAGAAAAAAGCAGGAGTTGCAATTCTCATCTCTGATAAAATAGACTTTAAAGCAACAAAGATCAAAAGGGACAAAGAAGGTCATTACATAATGGTAAAAGGATCGATACAACAAGAAGAGCTAACGATTCTAAATAAATATGGACCCAATGCAGGAGCACCCAGATATATAAGACAAGTTTTAATGACTTACAAAGAGACTTAGACTCCCACACAATAATAGTAGGAGATTTTAACACTCCACTGTCAATATCAGACAGATCAACCAGACAGAAAATTAACAAGGATATCCAGGACTTGAACTCAGTCCTGGAACAAGCAAATCTGATAGACATTTACAAAACTCTCCACCCCAAATCCACAGAATATACATTTTCTCAGCACCAAATCACCCCTACTTCAAAACTGACCACATAATTGGAAGTAATGCACTCCTCAGCAAATGCAAAACAACTGAAATCATAACAAACAGTCTCTCAGACCATAGTGCAATCAAGTTGGAACTCAGAATTCAGAAAATAACTCAGAACCGCACAGCTTCATGGAAACTGAACAACTGGCTCTTGAATGTTGATTGGATAAACAATGAAATGAAAGCAGAAATAAAGAGGTTCTTCTAAACCAACGAGAATGGAGACACAACGTACAAGAATCTCTGGGACACATTTAAAGCAGTCTGTAGAGGAAAATATAAAGCAATAAGTGCCCACATGAGAAGAGTGGAGAGATTCAAAATTGACACCCTATCTTCAAAATTGAAAGAGCTAGAGGAGCAAGATCAAAAAAGCTCAAAACCTAGCCAAAGACAAAAAAATAACTAAGATCAGAGCAGAACTGAAGGAGATAAAGACAAGAAAAACCCTTCAAAAAATTAATAAATCCAAGAGTTGGTTTCTCGAAAAGATCAACAAAATAGACAGACCACTAGCCAGACTGATAAAAAAAGAGAAAACACCGAAACCAAAACACCTCACCTCCTACAAAGAAAAAACTCCTCACCAGCAAAAAGCAAAGCTGGACGGAGAATGATTTACCAAGCAAATGGAGAGCAGAAAAAAGCAGGAGTTGCAATTCTCATCTCTGATAAAATAGACTTTAAAGCAACAAAGATCAAAAGGGACAAAGAAGGTCATTACATAATGGTAAAAGGATCGATACAACAAGAAGAGCTAATGATTCTAAATAAATATGGACCCAATGCAGGAGCACCCAGATATATAAGACAAGTTTTTAATGACTTACAAAGAGACTTAGACTCCCACACAATAATAGTAGGAGATTTTAACACTCCACTGTCAATATCAGACAGATCAACCAGACAGAAAATTAACAAGGATATCCAGGACTTGAACTCAGTCCTGGAACAAGCAAATCTGATAGACATTTACAGAACTCTCCACCCCAAATCCACAGAATATACATTTTTCTCAGCACCAAATCACCCCTACTTCAAAACTGACCACATAATTGGAAGTAATGCACTCCTCAGCAAATGCAAAACAACTGAAATCATAACAGACAGTCTCTCAGACCATAGTGCAATCAAGTTGGAACTCAGAATTCAGAAAATAACTCAGAACCGCACAGCTTCATGGAAACTGAACAACTGGCTCTTGAATGTTGATTGGATAAACAATGAAATGAAAGCAGAAATAAAGAGGTTCTTCTAAACCAACGAGAATGGAGACACAACGTACAAGAATCTCTGGGACACATTTAAAGCAGTCTGTAGAGGAAAATATAAAGCAATAAGTGCCCACATGAGAAGAGTGGAGAGATCCAAAATTGACACCCTATCTTCAAAATTGAAAGAGCTAGAGGAGCAAGATCAAAAAAGCTCAAAACCTAGCCAAAGACAAAAAAATAACTAAGATCAGAGCAGAACTAAAGGAGATAAAGACAAGAAAAACCCTTCAAAAAATTAATAAATCCAAGAGCTGGTTTCTCGAAAAGATCAACAAAATAGACAGACCACTAGCCAGACTGATAAAAAAAGAAGAGAGAACAACCAAATAGATGCAATAAAAAATGATAATGGGGAAATCACCGCAGATTCCACAGAAATTCAAACCATCTTCAGAAAATACTGCAAACAACTCTATGAACATAAACTAGTAAACCAGGAAAAAATGGATAAATTCCTGGACGCCTGTGTCCTCCCAAGCCTAAACCAGGAGGAAGCTGAAACTATGAATAGACCAATAACAAGGTCTGAAGTTCAGGCAGCAATTAAGAGCCTACCACACAAAAAAAGCCCAGGTCCAGATGGGTTCACAGCCGAATTCTACCAGACACACAAAGAGAATCTGGTACCATTTTTTTCTGAAACTATTCCAAATAATTCAAAAAGAGGAAACACTTCCCAAATCATTTTATGAGACCAACATCATCCTGATACCAAAACCCGGCAGAGACTCAACAAGAAAAGAAAACTTCAGGCCAATATCCATTATGAATATAGATGCAAAAATCTTTAATAAAATACTGGCAAACCGATTGCAACAGCACATTAAAAAACTTATCCATCATGATCAAGTAGGATTCATCCTGAGAATGCAAGGCTGGTTCAACACACGCAAGTCTATAAATGTAATTCACCACATAAACAGAAGCAAAAACAAAAACCACATGATTATCTCAATTGATGCAGAGAAGGCATTTGACAAAATTCAGCAGCCCTTTATGCTAAAAACCCTCAATAAACTTGGTATTGATGGAACATATCTCAAAGTAATAAAAGCTATTTATGACAAACCAACAGCCAATGTCATACTTAATGGGCAAAAACTGGAAGCATTCCCTTTGAAATCCGGCATGAGACAAGGATGCCCTCTCTCACCACTTCTATTCAACACAGTACTAAAAGTTCTAGCCAGAGCAATCAGGCAAGAAAAATAAATAAAGGGTATTCAAATAGGGAAGGTGGAAGCCAAATTGTCTCTATTTGCAGACGACATGATAGTATACCTAGAAGACCCCATCACCTCAGCTGAAAAGCTCCTGAAACTTATAAGCAATATCAGCAAAGTCTCAGGATATAAAATCAATGTGCAAAAATCACAAGCATTCTTATACACCAATAACAGACTTAAAGAGAGCCAAATCAAGAATGAGCTGCCATTCACAATTGTTACAAAGAAAATAAAATGCCTAGGAATACAACTCACAAGGAATGTAAGGGACCTCTTTAAGGAAAACTACAAACCACTGCTCAACGAAATAAGAGACGACACAAACAGATGGAGAAACATTCCATGTTCGTGGTTAGGAAGCATCAATATCATGAAAATGGCTATGCTGCCCAAATTAATTTACACAATCAATGCTATTCCCATCAAACTACCATTGAATTTCTTCACAGAACTGAAAGAAACTATCATAAATTTCATATGGAACCAAAAAAGAGCCCGCATAGCCAAGTCAATTCTAAGCAAAAAGAACACAGCGGGAGGCATCACACTACCAGACTTCAAATTATACTACAGGGCTACAGTAATCGAAACAGCATGGTACTGGTACCAAAACAGAGATATAGACCAACGGAACAGAACAGAAGCATCGGTGGCAACACAACATATCTACAATCATATTATCTTTGATAAACCAGACAAAAACAAGCAATGGAGAAATGATTCCCTATTTAATAAATGGTGTTGGGAAAACTGGCTAGCCATGTGCAGAAAGCAGAAACTGAACCCCTTCCTGACACCTTACACTAAAATTAACTCCAGATGGATTAAAGACTTAAATGTAAGACCTGACACCATAAAAACCCTAGAAGAAAATCTAGGCAAAACCATTCAGGACATAGGAGTAGGCAAGGACTTCATGAACAAAACACCAAAAGCATTGGCAACAAAAGCCAAAATAGACAAATGGGACCTAATCAAATTCCACAGCTTCTGCATGGCAAAAGAAACAGTCACTAGAGTGAATCGGCAACCATCAGAATGGGAAGAAATCTTTGCAGTTTACCCATCTGACAAAGGGATGATATCCAGAATTTACAAAGAACTCAAAGAGATTTACAGGAAAAAAACAAACAAGCCCATTCTAAAATGGGCAAAGAATATGAACAGACACTTTACAAAAGAAGACATACATGAGGCCAACAAACACATGAAAAAATGCTCATCGTCACTGGTCATTAGAGATGCAAATCAGAACCACATTGAGATACCATCTCACGCCAGTTAGAATGGTGATCATTAAAAATCTGGAGATGGCAGATGCTGGAGAGGATGTGGAAGTAGGAACACTCTTACACTGTTGGTGGGAGTGTAAATTAGTTCAACCATTGTGGAAGACAGTGTGGCGATTCCTCAAAGACCTAGAAATAGAAATTCCATTTGACCCAGCAATCCCATTACTGGGTATATATATTCCAAGGACTATAAATCGTTCTACTAAATCATTCTACTATAAGGACACTGCACACGAATGTTCATTGCAGCAATGTTTACAATAGCAAAGAACTGGAACCAACCCAAATGCCCATCGATGATGGACTGGACTGGGAAAATGTGGCACATATACACCATGGAATATTATGCAGCAATCAAAAATGATGAGTTTGTGTCCTTTGTAAGGACATGGATGAATCTGGAGAACGTCATTCTCAGCAAACTGACACAAGAACAGAAAAAGAAATACCACATATACTCACTCATAGGTGGGTGAGGAAAATGAGAACACATGAACACAGAGAGGGGGTCTACTACACACTGTGGTCTATTGGGGGGAATGGGGGAGGGACATCGGGGGGGCTGGGGTGGGATAGCCTGGGGATGAATGCCAAGTGTGGGTGAAGGGGAGAAAGGCAGCAAAACACACTGCCATGTGTGTACCTATGCAACTATCTTGCACGTTCTGCACATGTACCCCAAAACCTATAATGCAATAAAAATTAAAAACAAATAATAAATAAATAAATAAATAAATAAATAAATAAATAAATAAAATGTTCAAAAAAAAAGAATGCACACCTGTGGAGTGGCCAAGTATTTGCCTTGGCCACACATTCAGAACATCAGTGAATAATACAGAACTGTGGTATATTCAGGAATCTATATCATAAGGCCCCTCATTCAGAGACTCAGTGAATAATATGCACCTGGGGAATAGTCAGGAATCTATTATATATTGCCACTTATTCAGAGCCTTAGTGAATAATGCACACCTGGGAAATAGTCAGGAGTCTATTTCATATGGACACTCTTTCAGAGGCTTTTGGAATAATACACACTTTGGGGAGAGTCAGGAATCTCTTTCTTATGTCCACTCACTGAGACTCCCAAGAAATAGTGCACACGTGGGGAATGGTCAGGAGTCTATTTCGTATGGAAACTCATACAGAACCTCAGTTTATGAGACACACCTCGGGAACAGTCAGGAGTCTATTTCAATTAAGCACACACTTAGAGGCTCAGTGAATTATACATGACTGCAGAAGAATCAGGAGTCAATTTCTTCTGGCCTCTAACTCAGAGCTTCATTGAATAATTCACTCCTGTGGAATCCTCAGGAGCCTAATTGATATAGCTACTCATTCAGAGCCTCACCAAATAATATGCACCTCGGGGATGTCTTTTTTATATTACCACTGATTCAAAGCCTTAGTAAATAATACATACCATACCTTGGGATTACTCAGCAATCTATTTCATATGGACACTCATTCCTCACCTCAGTGAATAATGCACTCCAGGAAAATAGTCAGGATCCTATATCTTGTGGACATTCATTTAGACCTTCACTGAATAATGCACACATTTGGAATAGTGAGGATTCTGTTTCATATGGCCACTTATTCAGAGCCTCACTGAATGGTACACACCTGTGGAATACTCAGGAGACTATTTTATATAGCCACTCATTCAGAGCCTCAGTGAATCACGCATGCCTGAGGAGTACTGAGGATATTATTTCAAATCACCCTTCATTCAAAGCCTCTGTGAATAATACACACCTGGGGAATAGTCAAGGGTCTATTTCATATGGCCACTGATTAAGAGCCTCAGTAAATGACACACACTGGGGAATAATCAGGATTTTATTTTACACGACCAGTATTGAGAGCCAAACTGAATAATGCACACCTTGGGAATAGTGAGGAGTCTGATAGGAACACTCTTTCCGTGCCTCAGTGAATAATACACACCAGGAGAATATTGAGGGGTCTTTTTAATATTGCCCCTCATTCACAGCCTCTCAGTAGTGCACGTTTGGGGAATTATCAGGAGTTTACTTAGAATGACTACTCATTTAGAGACTCAGAGAAAAGTACACACCTAGAGAATAGTGAGGATTCTATTTCCAATGGCCACACATTCAGAGCCTCAGTGAATAATGCACACCGAGGAATAGTCAGGAGTCTATTTCATATGACCACTCTTTCAGAGTCTCACTGAATAACTCACTCCTGTGGAGTCCTGAGAGGTATTTTTCATAGGGCCACTAATTTTGAGCCTCACTGAATTATACACACCTGGGTAATAGCCAGGAGTTTATTTCTTCAGGCCAATCATTCAGAGGCTCAGTGAATTATACACACATGGAAACAGTCAGAAGTCTATTTCATATTGCTCCTCATTCAAAGCCTAAGTGAACAATGAATACTTGTTGAGTCCTCAGGAATGTATGTCATATGGCCACTCATTCAGCACCTCACTGAATAATGCACACGTGGGGAATAGTCGGGATTCTATTGAATATGGACTCCCATTTTGAGATGCAATGAATAACCTATACCTGTAGAATAGTGAGAAGTCTATTTGATATTACCCTCCTTCCGAGTCTCACTGAGTAATACACACCTGGGGAATTGTAAGGAGTCTATTTCATATGGCCTGCATTCAGAGCTTCATTGAATGATGCATACCTGGAGAAAAATTTGGAGTCTCTTTCATATGGTCATTCATTCAAAGCATCGTTGAATAATGTACACAGGAGGAGTAGCCAGGTATCTATTTCCTTTGGCCACACATTGAGAACTTCAGCGAATTATACACACCTGTGGAATAGACAGGAGTCTATTTCAAACGGCCCGTCATTCGGTGTCCGTGTGAATAAAACCCACCGGGAAAATAATCAGGAGTCTATTTTACATTGCCTCCATGCATAGCCTAAGTGAATAATCTACACCTGGGGAATAGTCAGCAATCTATTTCATAGGGATACTTTTTCAGAACCTCCCTTAATAATGCACACACGGGGAATATTCAGAACTCTATTTCACATTGCCACTAATTCACACCCTTCGTGAATAATGAACACCTGGGGAGTACCCAGCAATCTATTTTATATTGCCACTCATTCAGCACCTCAGTGAATAATGCACACCTGGGGAATAGTCAGGATTCTATTTCTTATGGTCACTCACTTAGACCTACACTGAATAATGCACACGTCTGGAATAGGCAGGATTCTTTTCATATGGCCACTCATTCAGAGCCTCACTGAATAGTACACACCTGTGGAATTCTCAGGAGTCTATTTCATATTTTTACTCATTCAGAGCCACAGTGAATAATGCATGCCTGGAGAGTACTGAGGATTCTATTTCAAATGACCCTTCATTCATGGCCTCAGTGAATAATGCAAACATGGAAAATATTCAAGGCTCTATATAATATGGACACATTCAGAGCTTCAGTGAATGATACACGCCTGGGGAATAATCAGTATCTTAATCCATATGACCTGTGATTCAGAGCCAAACTGAATCATGCACTCCTTGGGAATAGAGAGGTTTCTCTTTCATATGGACACTCTTTTAGAGCCTCAGTAAATAATACACACCAGGGTAATATTGATGAGGTTATTTCATATTGCGACTCATTCAGAGCCCCCTGAATTGTGTAAGTTTGAGGAATTGTCAGAAGTTTATTTACAGTGTCCTCTCATTCAGAGCCTCATTGAATAGTGCATACCTCGAAAAATATTGGAGTCTCTTTTACATGGCCATTCATGCAGAGCATCGGTGAAGAATGCACACTTGTGTGGAGTAGCCATTTTTCTATTTTTGTTCGTGATGCATTCAGAACATTAGTGAATAATACACACCTGTGAAATAGTCAGGAGTCTATTTTATACGGCCCCTCATTCAGAGAACGTGTGAATAAAACAGACGTGGAGAATAGTCAGGATTGTATTTCACATTGAAACTCATTCAGAGCCTCAGTGAATAATGCACACCTGGAACAGATAGGAGTGTATTTAATATGGACACTCTTTCAGAGCTTCCCTGAATAATACACACATGGGGTAGAGGCAGGAGTCTATTTCTTATGGTTACTCAGTGAGAGCCTCAGGGATTAGTGGACACCTGGGGAATTGTCAGGAATGTATTTCGTATGGCAACTCATACAGAACCTCCGTGTAAAACACACACCTGGTGAATAGCCAGGACTGTATTTCAGTTGGCCAAACATTCAGAAGCTCAGTGAATAATACACACCTAGGGAGTTGTCAGGAGACAATTTCATCTGGCCTCTCATGCAGAGCTTCACTGAAAAATGCACTCCTGTGGAGTAGTCAGCAGTCTAATTGATATAGCCATTTATTCAGCACCTCTCTGAGTAATAAGCTTCTTGCAAATATTTAGGAATCTCTTTAATATGGCCATTCAGAGCCTCACTGAATGATACACACCTGTGGAATTGTCAAGAGTCTATTTCATATTGCCACTCACTTAGAGCCTCAGTGAATAATGCACACCTGGGAAGTACAGAGGATTCCATTGTAAATCATAGACACTTGGGGAATAGTCAATAGTCTATTTCAAATGGTCACTCATTCAGAGCCTCACTGAATGATACACACCTGGGGAATAGTCAGGATTCTATTTCTTATGACCAGTCATTGAGAGCCAAGCTGAATAATGCACACCTTATGAATACTCAGGTGTCTATTTCATAGGAACACTGTTTCAGAGCCTCAGTGAATAATGCACACCTGGGGAATAGTCCGGAGTCTCTTTAGCATAACCACTCACTATAAGCCTTAGGGCATAATGCACGTCTGAGGAGTACTGAGACTAATTCATATCACCCCGATTGTAAGAATCCCTGAATAATGCACACATGGGGAACAGTCAGAAGTCTATTTTATATGGTCAATCAGTAGGACCCATATGAAATAATACACAACTGGGGAACCGTCGAGTCTATTTTATATGGCCACTTAGAGAATCAGTGAATAATGCATACTTGGGGAATACTCAAGAGTGTATTTCACATGATCAATAATTTAGAGCCACTGTGAATAATGGACACCAGGTAATAGTCAAAAGCTTCTTTCATATGACCACTAATTCAGTGCCTCACTGAATGATACAAACCTGGGGAATCGTCAGGATTCTATTCCATACTACCACACATTCAGAGCCTTATTGAATAATTCACACAAAGACAATTGTCAGGAGTCTTTTCTTTTAATTTTTATTACATTTTAGGTTTTGGGATACATGTGCAGAACGTGCAAGATAGTTGCATAGGTACATATATGGCAGTGCGTTTTGCTGCCTTGCTCCCCTTCACTCACATTTGGCATTTCTCCCAGGAAATACCTTCCCAGCTCTCCCCGACTGTTTCTCCCTATTCCCCCAAAAGACGCTACTGTGTGGTACCCCTTTCCTGTGTCCATGTGTTCTCATTTTTCCTCACCTGCCTGTGAGTGAGAATATGTGTTTTTATTTTCTGTTATTGTGTCAGTTTGCTGAGAATGATGTTCTCCAGATTCATCCATGTCCTTACAAAGAACAAGAACTCATCATTTTCATTGCTGCATAATATTCCATGGTGTATGTGTGCCACATTTTTCCAGTCCAGTCTATCATTGATGGGCATTTTGTTGTTTTAGGTCTTTGCTATTGTAAACAGTGCTGCAATGAACATTCATGTGCATGTGTCCTTATAGTAGAACGATTTATACTCCTTTGGATAAATGCCCAGTAATGGGATTGCTGGGTCAAATGGGATTCCTGTTTCTAAGGCCTTAAGGAATTGCCACACTGCCTTTCACAATGGTTGAACTAGTTTACACTCTCACCAACAGTGTAAGAGTGTTCCTATTTCTCCACATTCTTTCCAGCATCTGTTGTCTCCAGATTTTTTAATGATCGCCATTCTAACTGGCCTGAGATGGGATCTCAATGTGGTTTTGATTTGCATCTCTCTCTAATGACCAGTGATGATGAGCATTTTTTCATATGTTTGTTGGCCTCATGTATGTCTTCTTTTGTAAAGTGTCTTTTCATATTCTTTGCCCATTATTGAATGGCCTTGTTTGTTTTTTTTTCTGTAAATCTGTTTGAGTTCTTTGTAAATTCTGGATATCATCCCTTTGTCAGATGGGTAAACTGCAAAGATTATTTCCATTCTTATGGTTGCCTGTTCACTCTAGTGACTGTTTCTCTTATCCTGCAGAAGCTGTGAAGTTTGATTAGGTTCCATTTGTCCATTTTGGCTTTTGTTGCCAATGCTTTTGGTGTTTTGGTCATGAAGTCCTTGCCTACTCCTATGTCCTGAATGGTTTTGCCTAGATTTTCTTCTGGGGTTTTTATGGTGCCAGGTCTTATGTTTAAGTCTTTAATCCATCTGGAGTTAATTTTAGTGTAATGTGTCAGGAAGGGGTCCAGTTTCTGTTTTCTGCACATGGCTAGCCAGTTCTCCCAACACCATTTATTAAACAGAAAATCATTTCCCATTGCTTGTTTTTGTCAGGTTTATCAAAGATTGTATGGCTGTAGATATGTTGTGTTGCCTCTGATGCCTCTGTTCGGTTCCATTGGTCTATATCTCTATTTTGATACCAGTACCATGCTGTTTGGATTACTGTAGCCTTGTAGTATAGTTTGAAGTTTGGTAGTGTGATGCCTCCCACTGTGTTATTTTTGCTTAGAATTGACTTCGCTATGTGGGCTCTCTGTTGGTTCCATATGAAGTTCATGGTGGTTTTCCAGTTCTGTGAAGAAATTCAATGGTAGTTTGATGGGGATAGCATTGATTGTATAAATTACTTTGGGCAGTATAGTCATTTTCACAATATTGATTCTTCCTAACCACGAACATGGAATGTTTCTCCATCTGTTTGTGTCCTCTTATTTCGTTGAGCAGTGGTTTGTAGTTTTTCTTAAAGAGGTTCCTTACGTTTCTTGTAAGTTGTATTCCTAGGTATTTTATTCCCTTTCTAGCAATTATGAATAGCAGTTTGTTCTTGATTTGGTTCTCTTTAAGTCTATTATTGGTGTATAGGAATGCTTGTGATTTTGCACATTAATTTTATATCCTGAGACTTTGCTTAAGTTGCTTATCACTTTCAAGTTTTTGGGCTGAGGTGATGGGGTCTTCTAGGTATACTATCATGTCGTCTGCAAATAGAGACAATTTGGCTTCCAATTTTTCTATTTGAATACCATTTATTTCTTTTTCTTGCCTGATTGCTCTGGCTAGAAATTCCAGTACTATATTGAATAGGAGTGGTGAGAGGGCATTTTGTCTATTGCCGGATTTCAAAGGGAATGCTTTCAGTTTTGCCCATTAAGTATGATATTGGCTGTTGGCTTGTGGTAAATAGCTTTCATTACTTTGAGATACGTTCCATCAATACCGAGTTTATTGAGGGTTTTTATCACAAAAGCCTGTTGCATTTTGTCAAATGCCTTCTCGGCATCAATTGGGATAATCATGTGGGTTTTGTTTTTGGTTCTGTTTATGTGGTGAATTACGTTTATACACTTGCGTATGTTGAACCAACCTTGCATCCCCGGATGAATCCTACTTGATCATGATAAATAAGCTTTTGATGTGCTCTTGCAATCGGCTTGCCAGTATTTTATGGAAGATTTTGCATGAACATAGGTTCATCATGGATATTGGCCTGAAGTTTTCTTTTCTTGTTGAGTCTCTGCCGGGTTTTGGTATCAGGATGATGTTGGTCTCATAAAATGATTTGGGTACTGTTCCTTCTTTTGGATTATTTGGAATAGTTTCAGAAGGATTAGTACCAGCTCCTCTTTGCGTGTCTAGTAAAATTCGGCTGTGAACCCATGTGGACCTGGGCTTTCTTTGTCTGGTACGCTCTTAATTGATGCCTCGACTTCAGACCTTGTTATTGGTCTATTCATAGTTTTGGCTTCCTCCTGGTTTATTCTTGAGAGGACACAAGTGTCCAGGAATTTATTCATTTCTTCCAGGTTTACTAGTTTATGTGTATAGAGTTGTTTGTAATATTCTCTGATTATGATTTGAATTTCTGTGGAATCTGTGGTGATTTCCCCTTTATCATTTTCTATTGCATCTATTTTGTTGTTACCTCTTTTCTTTTCTATCAGTCTGATTAGTGGTCTGCCCATTTTGTTGATCTTTTCGAAAAACCAGCTTTTGGATTTATTGATTTTTTTGAAGAGATTTTATGTCTCTATCTCCTTCAGTTCTGCTCTGATCTTAGTTATTTTTTGTCTTCTGCCAGGTTTTGAGTTGTTTTGATCTTGCTTCTCTAGCTCTTTCAATTTTGACCATAGGGTGTCAATTTTAGATCTCTTCACTCTTCTCATGTGGGCACTTCTTGCTATATATATTTTTCTGGAGACTGCTTTAAATGTGTCCCAGAGATTCTGGTATGTTGTGTCTTTCTTCTCATTGGTTTTGAAGAACTTCTTTATTTCTACCTTCACTTCATTGTTTATCCAATCAACATTCAAGAGCCAGTTGTTCAGTTTCCATGAAGCTGTGCGTTTCTGAGTTAGTTTGAATTCTGAGGTTTAACTTGACTGCACTATGGTCTGAGAGACTGTTTGTTAAAATTTCAGTTGTTTTGCATTTGCTGAGGCCTGCTTTACTTCCAATTACATGGTCAATTTTGGAGTAGGTGTGATGTGGTGCTGAGAAGAACGTATATTCTGTGGATTTGGGATGGAGAGTTCTGTTAATGTCTATCAGGTTTGCTTGTTCCAGGTCTGAGTTCAAGCCCTGGATATCCTTGTTAATTTTCTGTCTGGTTCACATGCACACGAATGTTCATTGCAGCACTGTTTACAATAGCAAAGAACTGGAACCAAACCAAATGCCCAATGATGATTGACTGGACTGGGAAAATGTGGCACATATACACCATGGAATATTATGCAGCAATCAAAAATGATGAGTTTGTGTCCTTTGTAAGGACATGGATGAATCTGGAGAACATCGTTCTCAGCAAACTGACACAAGAACAGAAAAAGAAATACCACATATACTCACTCATAGGTGGGTGAGAAAAATGAGAACACATGGACAAAGAGAGGGGGTCTACTACACACTGGGGTCTATTGGGGAATGGGGGAGGGACAGCACAGGGGCTGGGGAGCAATAGCCTGGGGATGAATGCCAAGTGTGGGTGAAGGGAGGAAGGCAGCAAAACACACTGCCATGTGTGTACCTATGCAACTATCTTGCACGTTCTGCACATGTACCCCAAAACCTATAATGCAATAAAAATTAAAAAAAAAATTATGTCTGGTTGATCTGTCTCATATTGACAGTGGAGTTTTATAGTCTTCCACTATTATTTTGTGGGAGTCTAAGTCTTTTTGTAAGTCGTTAAGAACTTGCTTTATATATCTGGGTGCTCCTGTATTGGGTCCATTTATATTTAGGATCGTTAGCTCTTCTTGTTGTATCGATCCTTTTACTATTATGTAATGACCTTCTTTGTCTCTTTTGATCTTTGTTGCTTTAAAGTCTATTTTATCGGAGATGAGAATTGGACCTTCTGCTTTTTTTTGCTCTCCATTTGCTTGGTAAATCTTCCTACATCTCTTTATTTTGAGCCTTTGTGTATCCTTGCATGTGAGATGGGTTTTCTGGATACAGCACACTGATGGGTTTTGTTACTTTTTATCCAATTTGCCAGTCTGTGTCTTTTGATTTGTGCATTTAGCCAATTTACATTGAGGGTTAATATTGTTATGTGTGAATTTGATACTGTCGTTTTGATGCTTGCTTGCTGTTTTGCCTGTTAGTTGATGCAGATTCTTTATTTTGTTGATGCTCTTTAGCATTTGGTTTGTTTCTAGAATGGCTGCTACTGGTTGTTCCTTTCCATGTGTAGTGCCTCTTTCAGGAGCTCTTGTAAAGCAGGCCTGGTGGTGACAAAATTTTGAGTACTTGCTTCTTGGCAAAAGATTTTATTCTTCCTTCACTTATGAAGCTCAGTTTGGCTGGATATAAAATTCTGGGTTGAGAGTTTTTGAAGGATGTTGAATATTGGCCCCACTCTCCTCTGGCTTGTAGAGTTTCTGCTGAGAGATCTGCTGTGAGTCTGATGGGCTTCCCTTTGTGGGTAGCCCAACCTTTCTCTCTGGCTGCCCTTAGTATTTTCTCCTTCATTTCAATTCTGGTGAATCTGACGATTATGTGCCTTGGGGTTGCTCTTCTTGCAGAATATCTTTGTGGTGTTCTCTGTATTTCCTGGACTTGAGTATTGGCCTGCCTAGCTAGGTTGGGGAAATTTTCCTGGATAATATCCTGAAGAGTATTTTCCAGCTTGGATTCATTCTCTTCTTGACATTCTGGTACACCTATCAAACGCAGGTTATGTCTCTTCACATAGTTCCACATTTCTGCGAGATTTTGTTCATTCTTTTTTGCACTTTTTTTCTCTAATCTTGGTTTCTTGTTTTATTTCATTGAGTTGATCTTTGACTTCTGATATTCTTTCTTCTGGTTGGTTAATTTGGCTGTTGAAACTTGTGCATGCTTCAAGAAGATCTCGTGTTGTGTTTTCAGCTCTTTCAATTCATTCATATTTCTCTCTAAGTTGTCCATTCTTGTAATCATTTCCTCGAATGTTTTTCAAATCTTTTTCAAGGTTCTTAGCTTCTTTGCATTGATTTAGAACATGTTCTTTTAGCTCACTGAAGTTTCTCATTATCCACCTTCTGAAGTCTGATTCCATCATTTCATCACACTCATTCTCCATCTGGCTTTGTTCCTTGTTGTTGAGGAGTTTTGGTCCTTTGTAGGAGGTGAGGCATTTTGGTTTTGGGTGTTTTCTTTTTTTTTTTTTTTTTTTTTTGCGCTGGTTTCTTTCCATCTTTGTGGATTTATCCACCTGTCAGCTGAGTAGTTGCTGCCTTTTCGATTGGGTCTCTGAGTGGACGCCCAGATTTTTGATGATGAAGTATTTCTGTTACTTAGTTTTCCTTCTAACAGTCTAGCCCCTCTACTGTACGACTGCCAATGTCCACTCAGGCCCTGCTTGTCTGGGGTACACCTGTAGCAGCTGTGGAACGGTGAGGATGCTACCAGTTTCTTTTCTGCTACCTTTGTCCCAGAATCATGCCGCCAAATGTCAGTCTAATTCATCCTTTTGAGGTGACTCTTTAAATATACAGGGGTCAGGAATCTGCTTGAGGAGATGGTCTGTACTTTATACTAGCTCAAGTGCTGAGCTGTGAGCTTCGTTGCTCATTCAGGGCTGTTAAGCAGGTACGTTTAAGTCTGCTGCAGCCAAACTTATAAAACCCCTTTTTTCCTCAGATGCTCTGTCTTGGGGAGTTAGGTCTTTCTTTATAAGTATCTGTTGCAAAGTCCTGCCCAGCTAGAAGGCAGTCTAGTCACTATTTTTCTGCTGAGGCTCTGCCCTGCTGCTATGCTGTCTGCCCTGTTGCTGTGGGCCCATCCCTGTTGCTGTGGGCTCCACCCTGCTGCTGTGTGCTTCACCCTACTGTTTTTGGCTCTGCCATGTTGCCTGGGCTCTGCCCTACTGTCGTGGGCTCTGCTCTTATGCCATGGGCTTCACCCTGCTGTCGTGGGCTCCTCCCTGTTGCCAAGTGTAATTCCCTGTAGTCCTGATGATATGGGTGTGGTTAGAACTGCTGTGGTGATAGTGGCCCACCTCTGTATTGGTGGAGTCTCTCTGTTACTTAGTTTTCCTTCTAACAGTCTAGCCCTCTACTGTACGACTGCCAATGTCCACTCAGGCCCTGCTTGTCTGGGGTACACCTGTAGCAGCTGTGGAACGGTGAGGATGCTACCAGTTTCTTTTCTGCTACCTTTGTCCCAGAATCATGCCGCCAAATGTCAGTCTAATTCATCCTTTTGAGGTGACTCTTTAAATATACAGGGGTCAGGAATCTGCTTGAGGAGATGGTCTGTACTTTATACTAGCTCAAGTGCTGAGCTGTGAGCTTCGTTGCTCATTCAGGGCTGTTAAGCAGGTACGTTTAAGTCTGCTGCAGCCAAACTTATAAAACCCCTTTTTTCCTCAGATGCTCTGTCTTGGGGAGTTAGGTCTTTCTTTATAAGTATCTGTTGCAAAGTCCTGCCCAGCTAGAAGGCAGTCTAGTCACTATTTTTCTGCTGAGGCTCCGCCCTGCTGCTATGCTGTCTGCCCTGTTGCTGTGGGCCCATCCCTGTTGCTGTGGGCTCCACCCTGCTGCTGTGTGCTTCCCCCTACTGTTTTTGGCTCTGCCATGTTGCCTGGGCTCTGCCCTACTGTCGTGGGCTCTGCTCTTATGCCATGGGCTTCACCCTGCTGTCGTGGGCTCCTCCCTGTTGCCAAGTGTAATTCCCTGTAGTCCTGATGATATGGGTGTGGTTAGAACTGCTGTGGTGATAGTGGCCCACCTCTGTATTGGTGGAGTCTCTCTGTTATGGCAGGTTGCCTCGTCAATGTCAGGCTGCACCAGCAATGGGAGTGTACCTCAGTAGGGGCGGAATGCCTCGGTCATGGTGGATGCCCCTACTTCACCAAGCTGCACCATCCTGGGTTCAGCTGTTCCGCAATGAAACTCTCAACCCGAGCATTTTGAATCACCGTTTTGTTTGTCCCTGTGGAGGTGGGACCCGCCAAGCATGATCACCTTGCTCCCTGCTTCAGGGCATTTTTTTTAGTTGAACTGTTGACTCTCTCCCAGGTGTTTCAGTTGCCTGCTGATAGGGCACTGGGATCTGTATTATTTCCCGTGCAGTGACCCACTGCACCAGCTCAAACCTCACTTTCCAGGAATCTCCTGGTCTGACTCACTTTCCAAGTCCTGTTTAATCAGATGGATATGCTAATCTGCCCTCCCAAATCTCAGATTGCCGGTTTAACGGGGCACCCAGACCAGTGTGTTTTGTGTGGAGTGTCATTGCGCTGTGGTGCTGGCCAAATGGCCATGCCAGCCAAAACAGATGCGCTGTCATCCCATGTGTTTCCTACACCTGGGAATTTTCCCGTTCTGTGGGCAACAGATTCATCTGGAAATGCGGCTTGCACCCACCCTCTGCATCTTCACTGAGAGCTGCAATCCTGAATTGCTCCTACCGTGCCATCTTCTTTTTCCCCCGAGCTGTTTCCTGACTTTTTAATGACCACCATTCTAACAGGCATGAGATGGTATCTCATTGTGGTTTTATTTTCATTTCTCTAATGACCAGTAATTATAATCTTTTTTTCTTATATATTTGTTGGTTGCATAAATGTTTTCTTTTGAAAAGTGTCTGTTCATATCCTTGGCTCCCTTCATGATGGAATTTTTTTCTTGTAAATTTAAGTTCTTTGTAGATTCTGGTTATTAGCCCTTTGTCAGATGGAAAGAATGTAAATTTTTTCTCCCGTTCTGTAGGTTGCTTGTTCACTCTGATGATAGCTTTTTTTGTGTGCAGAAGATCTTCGGTTTTCTTAGATCCCATTTGTCAATTTTGACTTTTGTTGCCATTGCTTTTGGTGTCTAGTCATAAAGTATTTGCCCATGCCTATGTCTCTAATGGTATTGCCTAGGTTTCCTTCTAGGGTTTTAATAATTTTAGATCTTACATTTAAGTCTTTAATCCATCTTGAGTTAATTTTTATATAAAGTGTAAGAAAGGGGTCTAGTTTCAGTTTTCTTCAAATGGCTAGCTAGTTTCTGAACACCATTTGTAAATAGGAAATTTTTCCCCACTGCTTGTTTTGTCTAGTTTGTCAAAGATTAGATGTTTGTAGATGTGTGGTGTTATTTCTGAGTCCTCTGTTTGGTTGCATTGGTCTATAAACACCTCTATGCAAATAAACTAAAACATCTAGAAGAAATTGATAAATTCCTAAACACATACATTCTCCCAAGTCTAAACCAGGAAGAAGTTGAATCCCTGAATATGCCAACAACAAAATTTCAGGCCAATGTCACTGATAAATGTCGATGCAAAATCCTCAATAAAATTCTGGCACACGAATCCAGCAGCTAATCAAAATCTTATCCATCATGATCAATTCTACTTTATCTCTGGGATACAAACCTGGTTCAACATATGCAAATCGATAAATGTAATCAATCACATAAATAGAACCAATGACAAAAACCACAGAATTGTCTCAATAGTTGCAGAAAAGGCCTTCAAAATGATTCAACACCTTTTCATGCTAAAACTCTCAATAAACTAGGTATTCATGGAACATATCTCAAAATAATAAGCTCTATTTATGACAATCCAATGGCCAATATCATACTGAATGGGCAATAGCTGAAAGCATTTCCTTTGAAAATTGGCACAAGACAAGGATGCCCTCTCTTACCACTCCTATTTAGCATAGTATTGGAAGTTCTGGCCAGGGCAATCAGGCAAGACAAAGAAATAAAGTGTATTCAAATAGGAAGAGGAAGTCAAATTGTCTGTGTTTGCAGATCACATAATTTTATATTTAGAAAACTTCACTATCTCAGCCCCAAATCTCCTTAAGCTGATGAGCAGCTTCAGAAGTTTCAAAATATAAAATCGATGTGCAAAAATCACAAGCATTTCTATACAACAATAACAGACAGAGAGCCAAATCATGAGCGAACTCCCATTCACAATTGCTATGAAGAGAATAAAATACCTAGGAATACAACTAACAAGGGATGTGAAGGACCTCTTTAAGGAGAACTACAAACCACTGCTCAAGAAAATAAGAGAGGACACAAACAAATGGAAAAATATTCGATGCTCATGAATAGGAAGAGTAAATATCGTGAAAATGGTCATACTGCCCAAAGTAGTGTATAGATTCAGTGTTATCCCCACTAAGCTGCCACTGACTTTCTTCACAGAAAGAGCCCGCATAAAAAATTATTTTTTTTACGGTGGCTCAAGCCTGTAATCCCAGCACTTTGGGAGGCCGAGGCGGGTGGATCACAAGGTCAAGAGATTGAGACCATCCTGGTCAACATGGTGAAACCCCGTCTCTACTAAAAATACAATAAATTAGCTGGGCATGGTGGTGCATGCCTGTAGTCCCAGCTACTCAGGAGGCTGAGGCAGGAGAATTGCCTGAACCCAGGAGGCGGAGGTTGCAGTGAGCCGAGATGGCGCCATTGCACTCCCGCCTGGGTAACAAGAGCAAAACTCCGTCTCAAAAAAAAAAAAAAAAAAAAAAAAAAAAAAAAAAAAAAAAAAAAAAAAAAAAAAAAAAAAAAAAAAAAAAAAAAAAAAAAAAAAAAAAAAAAAAAAAAAAAAAAAAAAAAAAAAAAAAAAAAAAAAAAAAAAAAAAAAAAAAAAAAAAAAAAAAAAAAAAAAAAAAAAAAAAAAAAAAAAAAAAAAAAAAAAAAAAAAAAAAAAAAAAAAAAAAAAAAAAAAAAAAAAAAAAAAAAAAAAAAAAAAAAAAAAAAAAAAAAAAAAAAAAAAAAAAAAAAAAAAAAAAAAAAAAAAAAAAAAAAAAAAAAAAAAAAAAAAAAAAAAAAAAAAAAAAAAAAAAAAAAAAAAAAAAAAAAAAAAAAAAAAAAAAAAAAAAAAAAAAAAAAAAAAAAAAAAAAAAAAAAAAATACTTTTAGTCCTGATGATATGGGTGTGGTTAGAACTGCTGTGGTGATAGTGGCCCACCTCTGTATTGGTGGAGTCTCTCTGTTATGGCAGGTTGCCTCGGCAATGGCAGGCTGCGCCAGCAATGGGAGTGTACCTCAGTAGGGGGAATGCCTCGGTCATGGTGGATGCCCTACTTCACCAAGCTGCACCATCCTGGGTTCAGCTGTTCCGCAATGAAACTCTCAACCCCGAGCATTTTGAATCACCGTTTTGTTTGTCCCTGTGGAGGTGGGACCCGCCAAGCATGATCACCTTGCTCCCTGCTTCAGGGCATTTTTTTAAGTTGAACTGTTGACTCTCTCCCAGGTGTTTCAGTTGCCTGCTGATAGGGCACTGGGATCTGTATTATTTCCCGTGCAGTGACCCACTGCACCAGGTCAAACCTCACTTTCCAGGAATCTCCTGGTCTGACTCACTGTCCAAGTCCTGTTTAATCAGATAGATATGCTAATCTGCCCTCCCAAATCTCAGATTGCCAGTTTAACGGGGCACCCAGACCAGTGTGTTTTGTGCGGAGTGTCATTGCGCTGTGGCGCTGGCCGAAATGGCCATGCCAGCCAAAACAGATGCGCTGTCATCCCATGTGTTTCCTACACCTGGGAATTTTCCCGTTCTGTGGGCAACAGATTCATCTGGAAATGCGGCTTGCACCCACCCTCTGCATCTTCACTGAGAGCTGCAATCCTGAATTGCTCCTACCGTGCCATCTTCTTTTTCCCCCGAGCTGTTTCCTGACTTTTTAATGATCACCATTCTAACAGGCATGAGATGGTATCTCATTGTGGTTTTTATTTTCATTTCTCTAATGACCAGTAATTATAATCTTTTTTCTTATATATTTGTTGGTTGCATAAATGTTTTCTTTTGAAAAGTGTCTGTTCATATCCTTGGCTCCCTTCATGATGGAATTTTTTTTCTTGTAAATATAAGTTCTTTGTAGATTCTGGTTATTAGCCCTTTGTCAGATGGAAAGAATGTAAATTTTTTCTCCCGTTCTGTAGGTTGCTTGTTCACTCTGATGATAGCTTTTTTGTGTGTGCAGAAGATCTTCGGTTTTCTTAGATCCCATTTGTCAATTTTGACTTTTGTTGCCATTGCTTTTGGTGTCTAGTCATAAAGTATTTGCCCATGCCTATGTCTCTAATGGTATTGCCTAGGTTTCCTTCTAGGATTTTAATAATTTTAGATCATACATTTAAGTCTTTAATCCATCTTGAGTTAATTTTTATATAAAGTGTAAGAAAGGGGTCTAGTTTCAGTTTTCTTCAAATGGCTAGCTAGTTTCTGAACACCATTTGTAAATAGGAAATTTTTCCCCACTGCTTGTTTTGTCTAGTTTGTCAAAGATTAGATGTTTGTAGATGTGTGGTGTTATTTCTGAGTCCTCTGTTTGGTTGCATTGGTCTATAAACACCTCTATGCAAATAAACTAAAACATCTAGAAGAAATTGATAAATTCCTAAACACATACATTCTCCCAAGTCTAAACCAGGAAGAAGTTGAATCCCTGAATATGCCAACAACAAAATTGAGGCAGTCATTCTAAAATTGAGGCTGTAATTAATAGGCTAGCAACAGAAAACTGTTAGGGACCAGATGGGTTCACACCTGAATTTCAACAGAGATACAAAGGGGAACTGGTATTATTTATTTTGAAACTTTTCCGAACAATAGAAAAAGATAATTTTTTTCTATCTCATTTTATGAGGCCAGCATCATCCTGATACCAAAACATAACAGAGACATAACAACAACAACAAAATTTCAGGCCAATGTCACTGATAAATGTCGATGCAAAAATCCTCAATAAAATTCTGGCACACGAATCCAGCAGCTAATCAAAAATCTTATCCATCATGATCAATTCTACTTTATCTCTGGGATACAAACCTGGTTCAACATATGCAAATCGATAAATGTAATCAATCACATAAATAGAACCAATGACAAAAACCACAGAATTGTCTCAATAGTTGCAGAAAAGGCCTTCAAAATGATTCAACACCTTTTCATGCTAAAAACTCTCAATAAACTAGGTATTCATGGAACATATCTCAAAATAATAAGCTCTATTTATGACAATCCAATGGCCAATATCATACTGAATGGGCAATAGCTGAAAGCATTTCCTTTGAAAATTGGCACAAGACAAGGATGCCCTCTTACCACTCCTATTTAGCATAGTATTGGAAGTTCTGGCCAGGGCAATCAGGCAAGACAAAGAAATAAAGTGTATTCAAATAGGAAGAGAGGAAGTCAAATTGTCTGTGTTTGCAGATCACATAATTTTATATTTAGAAAACTTCACTATCTCAGCCCCAAATCTCCTTAAGCTGATGAGCAGCTTCAGAAGTTTCAAAATATAAAATCGATGTGCAAAAATCACAAGCATTTCTATACAACAATAACAGACAGAGAGCCAAATCATGAGCGAACTCCCATTCACAATTGCTATGAAGAGAATAAAATACCTAGGAATACAACTAACAAGGGATGTGAAGGACCTCTTTAAGAGAACTACAAACCACTGCTCAAGAAAATAAGAGAGGACACAAACAAATGGAAAAATATTCGATGCTCATGAATAGGAAGAGTAAATATCGTGAAAATGGTCATACTGCCCAAAGTAGTGTATAGATTCAGTGTTATCCCCACTAAGCTGCCACTGACTTTCTTCACAGAAAGAGCCCGCATAAAAATTTTTTTTTACGGTGGCTCAATCCTGTAATCCCAGCACTTTGGGAGGCCGAGGCGGGTGGATCACAAGGTCAAGAGATTGAGACCATCCTGGTCAACATGGTGAAACCCGTCTCTACTAAAAATACAATAAATTAGCTGGGCATGGTGGTGCATGCCTGTAGTCCCAGCTACTCAGGAGGCTGAGGCAGGAGAATTGCCTGAACCCAGGAGGCGGAGGTTGCAGTGAGCCGAGATGGCGCCATTGCACTCCCGCCTGGGTAACAAGAGCAAAACTCCGTCTCAAAAAAAAAAATACTTTTTTAATGAACAAACTATAGACATCTGAAATAGCATAAATATAAATATAATGTTGCATAAAAAGTAGATGTAAAAGTGTGTATATTATATACTTTCACTTACGTGAAATCTAAAAAGTAAACAAAATTGAGTTCTGACTTCCAGTAATAATGAAGTAGTTTTGAATAACTATTTTACAGATAACTATAATAAAGCTTAATAAAATATATTTTTGCTATATAGAAATGCACATCTATGTATAATACATATGATATGCATCTTTGGAAAAACTGAATGAGGATTTCAGCTATGTCACTGTAACAGATGTAAGAATTGAAGTTTGAATCTATTCAAATTAACTCCCTCTTAAAATAATAAAAATTTTCATAGCTATACAACAGAATTCAGAGTCCCTGTAGTTCCTATTGCACAATTTAAAAATTCATGAGATGTGTGAAGAAGCATAAAAATGCAATCAATTCACAAGATTAAAAAGCATACAACAGAACCTATTCTCAACATGTCCAGGATGCTGTAATCAGTATATCATACTTGAAGAAAGCTATTGTAAGTATGTTCATGGGGTAAAGAAAACATTCTCATGACAAGTGAACAGATCTGTAAGAATACACTCCCAGTCCTTTGGTCAGGGCTGCAAGACTACAATGGACTGGGGTCAAGTACAATGAGCATTACTGGAGTAAAAGGCGAGGCTGTGTGCACATCATTAGGCTTGCTGGGAGATGTAGTCCTATAATCGCTCTCATCCCTTTCGTCACAGGGCTACAGGATGATTCCACTATGCACCGGGTTAACAGAGTGCATGTCACTGGAAGAAAAGGAAGAGGCTATAAGCACATTTTAGGCTTGCTGGGAGATGTAGTCTTATAAACACTCCCAGCCATTTGGTCACAGGGCTGCAGCACCACAATCCCAGCATATACTGGAATCAGGAACAGTACACATTGCTGAAGGAAGAGGTAGGGCTGTGAGTGAATTGCTGGGCTTACTGGAAAATGTAATCTCATGAACACTTCTTCAGGGACCGTGTGCATCACTGGAGGAAAAGGCAGGGCTCTGCATGCCTCGCTTTGCTTGCTAAGAGATGCAGTCTCACAAACACTCAAGCCCCTTGGTCACAGGGCTGCTGGACTACAATCCCACCATGCACCTGGCTCAGGAATAGAGTGTGTGACTGGAGAAAGAGGCAGGGATGTGCGTGCCTCCTTCAGCTTGCTAGGAGATGTAGCTTTATAAAATCTCCCAGCCCTTTCATTACAGGGATGCAGGGCTACAATTCCCTTATATACCAAGATCAAGAATAGTGTGTGTCCCTGGAGAAAGAGGCGGGGCTGTGCGTGCCTAGCTGGGCTTGCTGGGATATGTATTCTCATAAACACTCTCAGCTCTGGTCACAGGACTGCAGGACTACAATCCCAGCATGCACCTGGCTCAAGGACAGTGCGCATCACTGAAGGAAGAGGCAGGGCTGTGCACTCCTCACTATATTTCTGGGGAGTTGTAGTCACGGGGCTGTGGGACTATAATCCCAGCCAGCACCTGGCTCGGGGACATTTTGCATCACTGGAGAAAGAGGTTGGGTTGTTTGTGATTCGCTGGGCTTGCTGGGAGATGAATTCTCAAACACTCTCAGCTCTTATGTTAAAGGGCTGAAGGACTACAATTCCAGAGTGCACCGGGCTCAGTGACAGTGCCGGTTACTGAAGAAAAATGCAAGTTATGAGCACCTCACTAGGCTTTCCGGGAGATGTAGTCTCAAGAACACTCTCAGACCTTTGGTCACAGGGCTGGAGGACTACAACCCCAGCATGCAACGGGCACAGGACAGTGTGTGTCACTGGAGAAACAGGCAGGCTGTGTTCATCCTACACATGTATAAAACCTTGTTCAGTTGCCTTGACATTAACTCACCCTCAAAATTCTTGCAAACACATAACAGAATATTTTGTTTAAGTTTTCAAAGTCTAAGCA
>CM038393.1:137099536-137123449 GCA_021498475.1 Saguinus midas
GAAGGAAAATCTGGAAACGTTTTTGTGGAGAGTTCCCAAAACAGGCTTTTCCAGCACTATTTCCGCATATAACGAAATAGCAGTAAAACTCTGCCTAAAACACAGAAGAAACGTATCCTTGAATCTGCTCTGCTGTGCTTTTTTCAGCTAAGGAGTGAAATCTCCGTTAGAATCTGGAGTTAGAAACTCGTTTCTGGGAAGAGCTGCGTTTGGACATTCCTGAGTGAATGGGAGTATATGCTGTAAGGAGAACTCTCCTTCTAAAACCAAAATGGAGCTACCTAACAGAATGGTTGTCAAGGTGTGCATTCAACTTACAGAGTTAAAATCGTGTGTTTAAGGGGAAGTCTGGAAACGCTTTCTGTGAAGAGATGTCAAAACAGGCCTTTCCAGAAGTATTCCCGCATATAACGAAATAGCTGTGAAACTCTGCCTAAAACACAGAAGCAACGTAACCTTCAATCTGTTCTGCTGTGCGTTTGTTCAGCTAAGTGAGTTAAATCTCCCTTTAGATTCAGGAGTTAGAAACACGTTTCTGGCAAGAGCTGCGTTTGGACAATTCTGAGTGAATGGGATTATACGCTTTAAGAACTCTCTGCTTCTAATATCAACAGGGAGCTACCTAACAGAATGGTTGTCAATGTGTGCATTCAACTTAAAGAGTTAAACTCGTGTGTTGAAGGGGAAGTCTGGAAACGCTTTCTTTGGAGAGATCTCAAAACAGGCCTTTCCAGCAATATTCCCGCATATAACAAAATATCAGTAAATCTCTGCCTAAAACACAAAGGCAACGTATGTTTCAATCTACTCTGATGTGCGTTTGTTCAGTTAAGTGAGTTAAATCTCCCTGTAGATTCAGGAGTTAGAAACAAGTTTCTGGCAAGAGCTGCGTTTGGACATTGCTGAGTGAATGGGAGTATATGGTGTAAGGAGAACTCTCTGCTTCTAAAACCAAAACAAAGCTACCTAACAGAATGGGTTTCAATGTGTGCATTGAATTTTCAGAGTTAAACTCGTGTGATGAAGGAGAAGTCTGGAATCATTTTTTGTAGAGAGATCTCAAAACAGGCCTTCAAAGAAGTATTCCCGCATATAACGAAATAGCAGTAAAACTCTGCCTAAAACACAGAAGGGACGTACCCTTCAATCTGATCTGCTGAGCGTTTGTTCAGCTAAGTGAGTTAAATCTCCCTTTAGATTCAGGAGTGAGAAACATGTTTCTGGCAAGAGCTGCGTTTGGACATTACTGAGTGAATGGGAATATATGCTGTAATGAGAAATCTAGGCTTCTAAAACCAAAACGGAGCCACCTAACAGAACGGTTGTCAATGTGTGCATTCAACTTACAGAGTACAACTCTTGTGTTGAAGGGAAAGTCTGGAAACGCTTTCTGTGGAGAGATCTCAAAACAGGCCTTCCCAGCAGTATTCCAGCATATAACGAAATAACAGTAAAACTCTCCCTAGAGCACAGAAGCAACCAATCCTTCAATCTACTCTACTGTGCGTTAGTTCAGCTAAGTGAGTTAAATCTCCCTTTAATTTAAAAGTTAGAAACAAGTTTCTGGCAAGAGCTGCGTTTGGACAATTCTGAGTGAATGGGAGTAAATGCTGTAAGGAGAAATCCATGTTTCTAAAACCAAAACCGAGCTACATAAGAGAACGGTTGTCAATGTGTGCATTCAACGTACAGAGTTAAACTCGTGTGTTGAAGGGGAAGTCTGGAAATGTTTTTGTGGAGAGATCTCAAAACAGGCCTTTCCAGTAGTATTCCGCATATAACAAAATAGAAGTAAATCTCTGCCTAAAACACAAAGGCAACGTATGTTTCAATCTACTCCGATGTGCGTCTGTTCAGTTAAGTGAGTTAAATCTCCATTTAATTTAAAAGTTAGAAACAAGTTTCTGGCAAGAGCTGCGTTTGGACATTGCTGAGTGAATGGGAGTATACCCTTTAAGAACTCTCTGCTTCTAAAACCAAAACCGAGCTACATAAGGGAACGTTTGTCAATGTGTGCATTCAACTTACAGAGTTAAAATCGTGTGTTTAAGGGGAAGTCTGGAAACGCTTTCTGTGAAGAGATGTCAAAACAGGCCTTTCCAGCAATATTCCCGCATATAACAAAATATCAGTAAATCTCTGCCTAAAACACAAAGGCAACGTATGTTTCAATCTACTCCGATGTGCGTCTGTTCAGTTAAGTGAGTTAAATCTCCTTTAGATTCAGGAGTTAGAAACAAGTTTCTGGCAAGAGCTGCCTTTGGACATTACTGAGTGAATGGGAGTAAATGCTGTAAGGAGAACTCTGCTTCTAAAATCAAAACGGAGCTACCTAACAGAATGGTTGTCAATGTGCATTTAACTTACAGAGTTAAACTCGTGTGTTGAAGGAAGTCTGGAAATGCTTTCTGTGGAGAGATCTCAAAACAGGCCTTTCCAGCAGTGTTCCCGCATATTATGAAATAGCAGTAAAACTCTGCCTAAAACACATAAGCAACGTACCCATCAATCTGATCTGCTGTGCATTTGTTCAGCTAAGTGAGGTAAATCTCCCTTTAGATTCAGGAGTTAGAAACACGTTTCTGGCAAGAGCTGCCTTTGGACATTCCTGAGTGAATGGGAGTAAATGCTGTAAGGAGAAATCCATGTTTCTAAAACCAAAACCGAGCTACATAAGAGAACGTTTGTCAATGTGTGCATTCAACGTACAGAGTTAAACTCGTGTGTTGAAGGGGAAGTCTGGAAATGCTTTCTGTGGAGAGATCTCAAAACAGGCCTTTCCAGTAGTATTCCGCATATAACGAAATAGCAGTAAAACTCTGCCTAAAACACAGAAGCAACGTACCCTTCAATCTGATCTGCTGTGCATTTGTTCAGCTAAGTGAGTTAAATCTCCCTTTAGATTCAAGAGTTAGAAACAAGTTTCTGGCAAGAGCTGCATTTGGACATTCCTGAGTGAATGGGAGTAAATGCTGTAAGGAGAAATCCATGTTTCTAAAACCAAAACCGAGCTACATAAGAGAACGGTTGTCAATGTGTGCATTCAACGTACAGAGTTAAACTCGTGTGTTGAAGGGGAAGTCTGGAAATGCTTTCTGTGGAGAGATCTCAAAACAGGCCTTTCCAGTAGTATTCCCGCATATAACAAAATAGAAGTAAATCTCTGCCTAAAACACAGCAGAAACGTATCTTTCAATCTGCTCTGCTGTGCGTTTGTTCAGCTAAGTGAGTTACATCTCTCTTTAGATTCAGGAGTTAGAGACACATTTCTGGCAAGAGCTGCATTTGGACATTTCTGAGTGAATGGGAGTATATGTTGTAAGGAGAACTCTCTGCTTCTAAAATCAAAACGGAGCTACCTAACAGAATGGTTGTCAATGTGCATTTAACTTACAGAGTTAAACTCATGTGTTGAAGGGAAAATCTGGAAAAGTTTTTTGTGGAGAGTTCCCAAAACAGGCTTTTCCAGCACTATTTCCGCATATAACGAAATAGCAGTAAAACTCTGCCTAAAACACAGAAGAAACGTATCCTTGAATCTGCTCTGCTGTGCGTTTTTCAGCTAAGGAGTGAAATCTCCGTTAGAATCTGGAGTTAGAAACTCGTTTCTGGGAAGAGCTGCGTTTGGACATTCCTGAGTGAATGGGAGTATATGCTGTAAGGAGAACTCTCTCCTTCTAAAACCAAAATGGAGCTACCTAACAGAATGGTTGTCAATGTGCATTCAACTTACAGAGTTAAAATCGTGTGTTTAAGGGAAGTCTGGAAACGCTTTCTGTGAAGAGATCTCAGAACAGGCCTTCAAAGCAGTATTCCCGCATATAACGAAATAGCAGTAAAACTCTGCCTAAAACACAGAAGCAACGTACCCTTCAATCTGATAGGCTGTGCATTTGTTCAGCTAAGTGAGTTAAATCTCCTTTAGATTCAGGAGTTAGAAACATGTTTCTGGCAAGAGCTGCGTTTGGACATTACTGAGTGAATGTGAATATATGCTGTAATGAGAAATCTAGGCTTCTAAAACCAAAACAAAGCTACCTAACAGAACGGTTGTCAATGTGTGCATTCAACTTACAGAGTTAAACTCATGTGTTGAAGGAAAGTCTGGAAACGCTTTCTGTGGAGAGACCTCAAAACAGGCCTTACCAGCAGTATTCCGCATATAACAAAATAGCAGTAAAACTCTCCTAGAGCACAGAAGCAACCAATCCTTCAATCTACTCTGCTGTGCATTTGTTCAGCTAAGTGAGTAAACTCTCGCTTTAGATTTAAAAGTTACACACAGGTTTCTGGCAAGAGCTGCGTTTGGACAATTCTGAGTGAATGGGAGTATACCCTTTAAGAACTCTGTGCTTCTAAAACCAAAACGGAGCTACCTAACAGAATGGTTGTCAATGTGTGCATTGAATTTACAGAGTTAAACGCGTGTGTTGTAATCAAAACAGCATGGTACTGGTACCAAAACAGAGATATAGAGCAATGGAACAGAACAGAGGCATCGGAGGCAACACAACACATCTACAACCATATTATCTTTGATAAACCAGACAAAAACAGGCAATGGGGAAAGGATTCCCTATTTGATAAATGGTGTTGGGAAAACTGGCTAGCCATATGCAGAAAGCAGAAACTGGACCCCTTCCTGACACCTTACACTAAAATTAACTCCAGATGGATTAAAGACTTAAACGTAAGACCTGACACCATAAAAACCCTAGAAGAAAATCTAGGCAAAACCATTCAGGACATAGGAGTAGGCAAGGACTTCATGAACAAAACACCAAAAGCATTGGCAACAAAAGCCAAAATAGACAAATGGGACCTAATCAAACTCCACAGCTTCTGCACGGCAAAAGAAACAGTCACTAGAGTGAATCGGCAACCATCGGAATGGGAAAAAATCTTTGCAGTTTACACATCTGACAAAGGGTTGATATCCAGAATTTACAAAGAACTCAAACAGATTTACAGGAAAAAACAAACAAGCCCATTCAAAAATGGGCAAAGGATATGAACAGAAACTTTACAAAAGAAGACATACATGAGGCCAACAAACATATGAAAAAGTGCTCATCGTCATTGGCCATTAGAGAGATGCAAATCAAAACCACATTGAGATACCATCTCACGCCAGTTAGAATGGCGATCATTAAAAAATCTGGAGACAGCAGATGCTGGAGAGGATGTGGAGAAATAGGAACACTCTTACACTGTTGGTGGGAGTGTAAATTAGTTCAACCATTGTGGAAGACAGTGTGGCGATTCCTCAGGGACCTAGAAATAGAAATTCCATTTGACCCAGCAATCCCATTACTGGGCATCTATCCAAAGGACTATAAATCGTTCTACTTTAAGGACACATGCACACGAATGTTCATTGCAGCACTGTTTACAATAGCAAAGAACTGGAACCAACCCAAATGCCCAACGATGACAGACTGGACTGGGAAAATGTGGCACATATACACCATGGAATATTATGCAGCAATCAAAAATGATGAGTTTGTCTCTTTTGTAGGGACATGGATGAATCTGGAGAACATCATTCTCAGCAAACTGACACAAGAACAGAAAAGAAATACCACATATACTCACTCATAGGTGGGTAAGAAAAATAAGAACACATGGACACAGAGAGGTGGTCTACTATACACTGGGGACTGTTGGGGGGAAAGGGGGAGGGACAGCATGGGGGGCTGGGGGGATAGCCTGGGGATGAATGCCAAGTGTGGGTGAGGGGGAGGAAGGCAGCAAAGCACACTGCCATGTGTGTGCCTGTGCAACTATCTTGCTCGTTCTGCACATGTACCCCCAAACCTATAACGCAATAAAAATTAAAAAAAAAAAAAAAAACGCGTGTGTTGAAGGGGAAGTCTGGAAACATTTTCAGTGGAGAGATCACAAAACAGGCCTTCAAAGCAGTATTCCCGCATATAACGAAATAGCAGTAAAACTCTGCCTAAAACACAGAAGCAACGTACCCTTCAATCTGATCTGCTGTGCGTTTGTTCAGCTAAGTGAGTTACATCTCCCTTTAGATTCAGGAGTTAGAAACAAGTTTCTGGCAAGAGCTGCCTTTGGACATTACTGAGTGAATGGGAATATATGCTGAAATGAGAAATCTAGGCTTCTAAAACCAAAACAATGCTACCTAACAGAATGGTTGTCAATGTGTGCATTCATTTAACAGAGTAAAACTCTTGTGTTGTAGAGAAAGTCTGGAAACACTTTCTGTGGAGAGATCTCAAAACAGGCCTTAATAGCAGTATTCCCGCATATAACGAACTAGCAGTAAAACTCTCCCTAGAGCACAGAAGCAACCAATCCTTCAATCTACTCTGCTGTGCGTTTGTTCAGCTAAGTGAGTTAAATCTCCCTTTAGATTTAAAAGCTAGAAACAAGTTTCTGGCAAGAGCTGCGTGTGGACAATTCGGAGTGAATGGGAGTATACGCTTTAAGAAATCTCTGCTTCTCAAACGAAAACACAGCTACCTAACAGAAGGGTTGTCAATGTGTGCATTCAACTTACAGAGTAAAACTCTTGTGTTGAAGGGAAAGTCTGGAAATGCTTTCTGGGGAGAGATCTCAAAACAGGCCTTTCCAGCAGTGTTCCGGCATATAATGAAATAGCAGTTAAATTCCGCCTAAAGCAAAAAAGGAAGGTATCCTCCCATCTGCTCTGCTGTGCCTTTGTTCAACTAAGTGAGTTAAATCTTCCTTTAGATTCAAGAATTAGAAGCACGTTTCTGGCAAGAGCTGCCTTTTGGACATTCCTGAGTGAATGGGAGTAAATGCTGTAAGGAGAAATCCATGTTTCTAAAACCAAAACCGAGCTACATAAGAGAACGATTGTCACTGTGTGCATTCAACGTAAAGAGTTAAACTCGTGTGTTGAAGGGGAAGTCTGGAAATGCTTTCTGTGGAGAGATCTCAAAACAGGCCTTTCCAGTAGTATTCCCGCATATAACGAAATAGCAGTAAAACTCTGCCTAAAACACAGAAGCAACGTACCCTTCCATCTGATCTGCTGTGCATTTGTTCAGCTAAGTGAGTTAAATCTGCCTTTAGATTCAAGAATTAGAAACACGTTTCTGGCAAGAGCTGCCTTTTGGAGATTCCTGAGTGAATGGGAGTAAATGCTGTAAGGAGAAATCCATGTTTCTAAAACCAAAACCGAGCTACATAACAGAACGGTTGTCAATGTGTGCATTCAACGTACAGAGTTAAACTCGTGTATTAAAGGGGAAGTCTGGAAATGCTTTCTGTGGAGAGATCTCAAAACAGGCCTTTCCTGTAGTATTCCCGCATATAACAAAATAGAAATAAATCTCTGCCTAAAACACAGCAGAAACGTATCTTTCAATCTGCTCTGCTGTGCCTTTGTTCAGTTAAGTGAGTTAAATCTCCTTTAGATTCAGGAGTGAGAAACATGTTTCTGGCAAGAGCTGCCTTTTGGAGATTCCTGAGTGAATGGGAGTAAATGCTGTAAGGAGAAATCCATGTTTCTAAAACCAAAATGGAGCTACCTAACAGAAGGGTTGTCAATGTGCATTTAACTTACAGAGTTAAACTCGTGTGTTGAAGGGAAGTCTGGAAATGCTTTCTGTGGAGATCTCAAAACAGGCCTTCAAAGCAGTATTCCGCATATAACGAAATAGCTGTGAAACTCTGCCTAAAACACAGCAGAAACGTATCTTTCAATCTGCTCTGCTGTGCCTTTGTTCAACTAAGTGAGTTAAATCTCCTTTAGATTCAAGAATTAGAAACACGTTTCTGGCAAGAGCTGCGTTTGGACATTGCTGAGTGAATGGGAGTATACGCTTTAAGAACTCTCTGCTTCTAAAACCAAAACGGAGCTACCTAACAGAATGGTTTTCAATGTGTGCACTGAATTTACAGAGTTAAACTCGTGTATTAAAGGGAAGTCTGGAAACGCTTTCTGTGGAGATCTCAAAACAGGCCTTTCCAGAAGTATTCCGCATATAACGAAATAGCAGTAAAACTCTCCTAGAGCACAGAAGCAACCAATCCTTCAATCTACTCTGCTGTGCGTTTGTTCAGCTAAGTGAGTTAAATCTCCTTTAGATTCAGGAGTTAGAAACACGTTTCTGGCAAGAGCTGCGTTTGGACATTCCTGAGTGAATGGGAGTATATGCTGTAAGGAGAACTCTCCTTCTAAAACCAAAATGGAGCTACCTAACTAAATGGTTGTCAAGGTGTGCATTCAACTTACAGAGTTAAAATCGTGTGTTTAAGGGGAAGTCTGGAAACGCTTTCTGTGAAGAGATGTCAAAACAGGCCTTTCCAGAAGTATTCCCGCATATAACGAAATAGCTGTGAAACTCTGCCTAAAACACAGAAGCAACGTAACCTTCAATCTGTTCTGCTGTGCCTTTGTTCAGTTAAGTGAGTTAAATCTTACTGTAGATTCAGGAGTTAGAAACACGTTTCTGGCAAGAGCTGCGTTTGGACAATTCTGAGTGAATGGGATTATACGCTTTAAGAACTCTCTGCTTCTAATATCAACACGGAGCTACCTAACAGAATGGTTGTCAATGTGTGCATTCATTTAACAGAGTAAAACTCTTGTGTTGTAGAGAAAGTCTGGAAACACTTTCTGTGGAGAGATCTCAAAACAGGCCTTAATAGCAGTATTCCCGCATATAACGAAATAGCAGTAAAACTCTCCCTAGAGCACAGAAGCAACCAATCCTTCAATCTACTCTGCTGTGCGTTTGTTCAGCTAAGTGAGTTAAATCTCCCTTTAGATTTAAAAGCTAGAAACAAGTTTCTGGCAAGAGCTGCGTGTGGACAATTCGGAGTGAATGGGAGTATATGCTGTAAGGAGAACTCTCTGCTTCTAAAACCAAAACACAGCTACCTAACAGAAGGGTTGTCAATGTGTGCATTCAACTTACAGAGTAAAACTCTTGTGTTGAAGGGAAAGTCTGGAAATGCTTTCTGGGGAGAGATCTCAAAACAGGCCTTTCCAGCAGTGTTCCGCATATAGTGAAATAGCAGTTAAATTCCGCCTAAAGCAAAGAAGGAAGGTATCCTTCCATCTGCTCCGCTGTGCCTTTGTTCAGCTAAGTGAGTTAAATCTTCCTTTAGATTCAAGAATTAGAAACACGTTTCTGGCAAGAGCTGCCTTTTGGACATTCCTGAGTGAATGGGAGTAAATGCTGTAAGGAGAAATCCATGTTTCTAAAACCAAAACCGAGCTACATAAGAGAACGTTTGTCAATGTGTGCATTCAACGTACAGAGTTAAACTCGTGTGTTGAAGGGGAAGTCTGGAAATGCTTTCTGTGGAGAGATCTCAAAACAGGCCTTTCCAGTAGTATTCCCGCATATAACGAAATAGCAGTAAAACTCTGCCTAAAACACAGAAGCAACGTACCCTTCAATCTGATCTGCTGTGCATTTGTTCAGCTAAGTGAGTTAAATCTCCTTTAGATTCAAGAATTAGAAACACGTTTCTGGCAAGAGCTGCCTTTTGGAGATTCCTGAGTGAATGGGAGTAAATGCTGTAAGGAGAAATCCATGTTTCTAAAACCAAAACCGAGCTACATAACAGAACGGTTGTCAATGTGTGCATTCAACGTACAGAGTTAAACTCGTGTATTAAAGGGGAAGTCTGGAAATGCTTTCTGTGGAGAGATCTCAAAACAGGCCTTTCCTGTAGTATTCCCGCATATAACAAAATAGAAATAAATCTCTGCCTAAAACACAGCAGAAACGTATCTTTCAATCTGCTCTGCTGTGCGTTTGTTCAGCTAAGTGAGATACATCTCCCTTTAGATTCAGGAGTTAGAGACACATTTCTGGGAAGAGCTGCATTTGGACATTTCTGAGTGAATGGGAGTATATGTTGTAAGGAGAACTCTCTGCTTCTAATATCAAAACGGAGCTACCTAACAGAATGGTTGTCAATGTGCATTTAACTTACAGAGTTAAACTCATGTGTTGAAGGGAAAATCTGGAAACGTTTTTTGTGGAGAGTTCCCAAAACAGGCTTTTCCAGCACTATTTCCGCATATAACGAAATAGCAGTAAAACTCTGCCTAAAACACAGAAGAAACGTATCCTTGAATCTGCTCTGCTGTGCTTTTTTTCAGCTAAGGGAGTGAAATCTCCCGTTAGAATCTGGAGTTAGAAACTCGTTTCTGGGAAGAGCTGCGTTTGGACATTCCTGAGTGAATGGGAGTATATGCTGTAAGGAGAACTCTCCTTCTAAAACCAAAATGGAGCTACCTAACTAAATGGTTGTCAAGGTGTGCATTCAACTTACAGAGTTAAAATCGTGTGTTTAAGGGGAAGTCTGGAAACGCTTTCTGTGAAGAGATGTCAAAACAGGCCTTTCCAGAAGTATTCCCGCATATAACGAAATAGCTGTGAAACTCTGCCTAAAACACAGAAGCAACGTAACCTTCAATCTGTTCTGCTGTGCGTTTGTTCAGTTAAGTGAGTTAAATCTTACTGTAGATTCAGGAGTTAGAAACACGTTTCTGGCAAGAGCTGCGTTTGGACAATTCTGAGTGAATGGGATTATACGCTTTAAGAACTCTCTGCTTCTAATATCAACACGGAGCTACCTAACAGAATGGTTGTCAATGTGTGCATTCAACTTACAGAGTTAAACTCGTGTGTTGAAGGGGAAGTCTGGAAACGCTTTCTTTGGAGAGATCTCAAAACAGGCCTTTCCAGCAATATTCCCGCATATAACAAAATATCAGTAAAACTCTGCCTAAAACACAAAGGCAACGTATGTTTCAATCTACTCCGATGTGCGTCTGTTCAGTTAAGTGAGTTAAATCTCCCTTTAGATTCAGGAATTAGAAACACGTTTCTGGCAAGAGCTGCCTTTTGGACATTCCTGAGTGAATGGGAGTAAATGCTGTAAGGAGAAATCCATGTTTCTAAAACCAAAACCGAGCTACATAACAGAACGGTTGTCAATGTGTGCATTCAACGTACAGAGTTAAACTCGTGTATTAAAGGGGAAGTCTGGAAATGCTTTCTGTGGAGAGATCTCAAAACAGGCCTTTCCTGTAGTATTCCCGCATATAACAAAATAGAAATAAATCTCTGCCTAAAACACAGCAGAAACGTATCTTTCAATCTGCTCTGCTGTGCGTTTGTTCAGCTAAGTGAGTTACATCTCTCTTTAGATTCAGGAGTTAGAGACACATTTCTGGCAAGAGCTGCATTTGGACATTTCTGAGTGAATGGGAGTATATGTTGTAAGGAGAACTCTCTGCTTCTAATATCAAAACGGAGCTACCTAACAGAATGGTTGTCAATGTGCATTTAACTTACAGAGTTAAACTCATGTGTTGAAGGGAAAATCTGGAAACGTTTTTTGTGGAGAGTTCCCAAAACAGGCTTTTCCAGCACTATTTCCGCATATAACGAAATAGCAGTAAAACTCTGCCTAAAACACAGAAGAAACGTATCCTTGAATCTGCTCTGCTGTGCTTTTTTTCAGCTAAGGGAGTGAAATCTCCCGTTAGAATCTGGAGTTAGAAACTCGTTTCTGGGAAGAGCTGCGTTTGGACATTCCTGAGTGAATGGGAGTATATGCTGTAAGGAGAACTCTCTCCTTCTAAAACCAAAATGGAGCTACCTAACAGAATGGTTGTCAATGTGTGCATTCAACTTACAGAGTTAAAATCGTGTGTTTAAGGGGAAGTCTGGAAACGCTTTCTGTGAAGAGATGTCAAAACAGGCCTTTCCAGAAGTATTCCCGCATATAACGAAATAGCTGTGAAACTCTGCCTAAAACACAGAAGCAACGTAACCTTCAATCTGTTCTGCTGTGCCTTTGTTCAGTTAAGTGAGTTAAATCTCCTTTAGATTCAGGAGTTAGAAACACGTTTCTGGCAAGAGCTGCGTTTGGACAATTCTGAGTGAATGGGATTATACGCTTTAAGAACTCTCTGCTTCTAATATCAACACGGAGCTACCTAACAGAATGGTTGTCAATGTGTGCATTCAACTTAAAGAGTTAAACTCGTGTGTTGAAGGGGAAGTCTGGAAACGCTTTCTTTGGAGAGATCTCAAAACAGGCCTTTCCAGCAATATTCCCGCATATAACAAAATATCAGTAAAACTCTGCCTAAAACACAAAGGCAACGTATGTTTCAATCTACTCCGATGTGCGTCTGTTCAGTTAAGTGAGTTAAATCTCCCTTTAGATTCAGGAGTTAGAAACAAGTTTCTGGCAAGAGCTGCGTTTGGACATTGCTGAGTGAATGGGAGTATATGCTGTAAGGAGAACTCTGTGCTTCTAAAACCAAAACAAAGCTACCTAACAGAATGGTTTTCAATGTGTGCTTTGAATTTACAGAGTTAAACTCATGTGATGAAGGAGAAGTCTGGAATCATTTTTTGTGGAGAGATCTCAAAACAGGCCTTCAAAGAAGTATTCCCGCATATAACGAAATAGCAGTAAAACTCTGCCTAAAACACAGAAGGGACGTACCCTTCAATCTGATCTGCTGAGCGTTTGTTCAGCTAAGTGAGTTAAATCTCCCTTTAGATTCAGGAGTGAGAAACATGTTTCTGGCAAGAGCTGCGTTTGGACATTACTGAGTGAATGGGAATATATGCTGTAATGAGAAATCTAGGCTTCTAAAACCAAAACGGAGCCACCTAACAGAACGGTTGTCAATGTGTGCATTCAACTTACAGAGTAAAACTCTTGTGTTGAAGGGAAAGTCTGGAAACGCTTTCTGTGGAGAGATCTCAAAACAGGACTTACCAGCAGTATTCCCGCATATAACGAAATAGCAGTAAAACTCTCCCTAGAGCACAGAAGCAACCAATCCTTCAATCTACTCTGCTGTGCGTTTGTTCAGCTAAGTGAGTTAAATCTCCATTTAATTTAAAAGTTAGAAACAAGTCTCTGGCAAGAGCTGCGTTTGGACAATTCTGAGTGAATGGGAGTAAATGCTGTAAGGAGAAATCCATGTTTCTAAAACCAAAACGGAGCTACCTAAGAGAACGGTTGTCAATGTGTGCATTCAACGTACAGAGTTAAACTCGTGTGTTGAAGGGGAAGTCTGGAAATGCTTTCTGTGGAGAGATCTCAAAACAGGCCTTTTCAGTAGTATTCCCGCATATAACAAAATAGAAGTAAAACTCTGCCTAAAACACAGCAGAAACGTTTCTTTCAATCTGCTCTGCTGTGCGTTTGTTCAGCTAAGTGAGTTACATCTCCCTTTAGATTCAGGAGTTAGAGACACATTTCTGGCAAGAGCTGCATTTGGACATTTCTGAGTGAATGGGAGTATATGATGTAAGGAGAACTCTCTGCTTCTAAAATCAAAACGGAGCTACCTAACAGAATGGTTGTCAATGTGCATTTAACTTACAGAGTTAAACTCATGTGTTGAAGGGAAGTCTGGAAACGTTTTTTGTGGAGAGTTCCCAAAACAGGCTTTTCCAGCACTATTTCCGCATATAACGAAATAGCAGTAAAACTCTGCCTAAAACACAGAAGAAACGTATCCTTGAATCTGCTCTGCTGTGCGTTTTTCAGCTAAGGAGTGAAATCTCCCGTTAGAATCTGGAGTTAGAAACTCGTTTCTGGGAAGAGCTGCGTTTGGACATTCCTGAGTGAATGGGAGTATATGCTGTAAGGAGAACTCTCTCCTTCTAAAACCAAAATGGAGCTACCTAACTAAATGGTTGTCAAGGTGTGCATTCAACTTACAGAGTTAAAATCGTGTGTTTAAGTGGAAGTCTGGAAACGCTTTCTGTGAAGAGATCTCAGAACAGGCCTTCAAAGCAGTATTCCGCATATAACGAAATAGCAGTAAAACTCTGCCTAAAACACAGAAGCAACGTACCTTCAATCTGATAGGCTGTGCATTTGTTCAGCTAAGTGAGTTAAATCTCCTTTAGATTCAGGAGTTAGAAACATGTTTCTGGCAAGAGCTGCATTTGGACATTTCTGAGTGAATGGGAATATATGCTGTAATGAGAAATCTAGGCTTCTAAAACCAAAACAAAGCTACCTAACAGAACGGTTGTCAATGTGTTTTCAACTTACAGAGTAAAACTCTTGTGTTGAAGGGAAAGTCTGGAAACGCTTTCTGTGGAGAGATCTCAAAACAGGCCTTTCCAGAAGTATTCCCGCATACAACGAAATAGCAGTAAAACTCTCCCTAGAGCACAGAAGCAACCAATCCTTCAATCTACTCTGCTGTGTGTTTGTTCAGCTAAGTGAGTTAAATCTCCCTTTAGATTTAAAAGTTAGAAACAAGTTTCTGGCAAGAGCTGCGTTTGGACAATTCTGAGTGAATGGGAGTATACCCTTTAAGAACTCTGTGCTTCTAAAACCAAAACGGAGCTACCTAACAGAATGGTTTTCAATGTGTGCATTGAATTTACAGAGTTAAACGCGTGTGTTGTAATCAAAACAGCATGGTACTGGTACCAAAACAGAGATATAGAGCAATGGAACAGAACAGAGGCATCGGAGGCAACACAACACATCTACAACCATATTATCTTTGATAAACCAGACAAAAACAGGCAATGGGGAAAGGATTCCCTATTTGATAAATGGTGTTGGGAAAACTGGCTAGCCATATGCAGAAAGCAGAAACTGGACCCCTTCCTGACACCTTACACTAAAATTAACTCCAGATGGATTAAAGACTTAAACGTAAGACCTGACACCATAAAAACCCTAGAAGAAAATCTAGGCAAAACCATTCAGGACATAGGAGTAGGCAAGGACTTCATGAACAAAACACCAAAAGCATTGGCAACAAAAGCCAAAATAGACAAATGGGACCTAATCAAACTCCACAGCTTCTGCACGGCAAAAGAAACAGTCACTAGAGTGAATCGGCAACCATCAGAATGGGAAAAAATCTTTGCAGTTTACACATCTGACAAAGGGTTGATATCCAGAATTTACAAAGAACTCAAACAGATTTACAGGAAAAAAACAAACAAGCCCATTCAAAAATGGGCAAAGGATATGAACAGAAACTTTACAAAAGAAGACATACATGAGGCCAACAAACATATGAAAAAGTGCTCATCGTCATTGGCCATTAGAGATGCAAATCAAAACCACATTGAGATACCATCTCACGCCAGTTAGAATGGCGATCATTAAAAAATCTGGAGACAGCAGATGCTGGAGAGGATGTGGAGAAATAGGAACACTCTTACACTGTTGGTGGGAGTGTAAATTAGTTCAACCATTGTGGAAGACAGTGTGGCGATTCCTCAGGGACCTAGAAATAGAAATTCCATTTGACCCAGCAATCCCATTACTGGGCATCTATCCAAAGGACTATAAATCGTTCTACTTTAAGGACACATGCACACGAATGTTCATTGCAGCACTGTTTACAATAGCAAAGAACTGGAACCAACCCAAATGCCCAACGATGACAGACTGGACTGGGAAAATGTGGCACATATACACCATGGAATATTATGCAGCAATCAAAAATGATGAGTTTGTCTCTTTTGTAGGGACATGGATGAATCTGGAGAACATCATTCTCAGCAAACTGACACAAGAACAGAAAAAGAAATACCACATATACTCACTCATAGGTGGGTAAGAAAAATAAGAACACATGGACACAGAGAGGTGGTCTACTATACACTGGGGACTGTTGGGGGGAAAGGGGGAGGGACAGCATGGGGGGCTGGGGGGATAGCCTGGGGATGAATGCCAAGTGTGGGTGAGGGGGAGGAAGGCAGCAAAGCACACTGCCATGTGTGTGCCTGTGCAACTATCTTGCTCGTTCTGCACATGTACCCCCAAACCTATAACGCAATAAAAATTAAAAAAAAAAAAAAAAAAAAAAAAAAAACGCGTGTGTTGAAGGGGAAGTCTGGAAACATTTTCAGTGGAGAGATCACAAAACAGGCCTTCAAAGCAGTATTCCCGCATATAACGAAATAGCAGTAAAACTCTGCCTAAAACACAGAAGCAACGTACCCTTCAATCTGATCTGCTGTGCGTTTGTTCAGCTAAGTGAGTTACATCTCCCTTTAGATTCAGGAGTTAGAAACAAGTTTCTGGCAAGAGCTGCCTTTGGACATTACTGAGTGAATGGGAATATATGCTGAAATGAGAAATCTAGGCTTCTAAAACCAAAACAATGCTACCTAACAGAATGGTTGTCAATGTGTGCATTCATTTAACAGAGTAAAACTCTTGTGTTGTAGAGAAAGTCTGGAAACACTTTCTGTGGAGAGATCTCAAAACAGGCCTTAATAGCAGTATTCCCGCATATAACGAACTAGCAGTAAAACTCTCCCTAGAGCACAGAAGCAACCAATCCTTCAATCTACTCTGCTGTGCGTTTGTTCAGCTAAGTGAGTTAAATCTCCTTTAGATTTAAAAGCTAGAAACAAGTTTCTGGCAAGAGCTGCGTGTGGACAATTCGGAGTGAATGGGAGTATACGCTTTAAGAAATCTCTGCTTCTCAAACGAAAACACAGCTACCTAACAGAAGGGTTGTCAATGTGTGCATTCAACTTACAGAGTAAAACTCTTGTGTTGAAGGGAAAGTCTGGAAATGCTTTCTGGGGAGAGATCTCAAAACAGGCCTTTCCAGCAGTGTTCCGCATATAGTGAAATAGCAGTTAAATTCCGCCTAAAGCAAAAAAGGAAGGTATCCTCCCATCTGCTCTGCTGTGCCTTTGTTCAACTAAGTGAGTTAAATCTTCCTTTAGATTCAAGAATTAGAAGCACGTTTCTGGCAAGAGCTGCCTTTTGGACATTCCTGAGTGAATGGGAGTAAATGCTGTAAGGAGAAATCCATGTTTCTAAAACCAAAACCGAGCTACATAAGAGAACGATTGTCACTGTGTGCATTCAACGTAAAGAGTTAAACTCGTGTGTTGAAGGGGAAGTCTGGAAATGCTTTCTGTGGAGAGATCTCAAAACAGGCCTTTCCAGTAGTATTCCCGCATATAACGAAATAGCAGTAAAACTCTGCCTAAAACACAGAAGCAACGTACCCTTCCATCTGATCTGCTGTGCATTTGTTCAGCTAAGTGAGTTAAATCTGCCTTTAGATTCAAGAATTAGAAACACGTTTCTGGCAAGAGCTGCCTTTTGGAGATTCCTGAGTGAATGGGAGTAAATGCTGTAAGGAGAAATCCATGTTTCTAAAACCAAAACCGAGCTACATAACAGAACGGTTGTCAATGTGTGCATTCAACGTACAGAGTTAAACTCGTGTATTAAAGGGGAAGTCTGGAAATGCTTTCTGTGGAGAGATCTCAAAACAGGCCTTTCCTGTAGTATTCCCGCATATAACAAAATAGAAATAAATCTCTGCCTAAAACACAGCAGAAACGTATCTTTCAATCTGCTCTGCTGTGCGTTTGTTCGGCTAAGTGAGATACATCTCCCTTTAGATTCAGGAGTTAGAGACACATTTCTGGGAAGAGCTGCATTTGGACATTTCTGAGTGAATGGGAGTATATGTTGTAAGGAGAACTCTCTGCTTCTAATATCAAAACGGAGCTACCTAACAGAATGGTTGTCAATGTGCATTTAACTTACAGAGTTAAACTCATGTGTTGAAGGGAAAATCTGGAAACGTTTTTTGTGGAGAGTTCCCAAAACAGGCTTTTCCAGCACTATTTCCGCATATAACGAAATAGCAGTAAAACTCTGCCTAAAACACAGAAGAAACGTATCCTTGAATCTGCTCTGCTGTGCTTTTTTTCAGCTAAGGGAGTGAAATCTCCCGTTAGAATCTGGAGTTAGAAACTCGTTTCTGGGAAGAGCTGCGTTTGGACATTCCTGAGTGAATGGGAGTATATGCTGTAAGGAGAACTCTCTCCTTCTAAAACCAAAATGGAGCTACCTAACAGAATGGTTGTCAATGTGCATTTAACTTACAGAGTTAAACTCGTGTGTTGAAGGGAAGTCTGGAAACGCTTTCTGTGAAGAGATGTCAAAACAGGCCTTTCCAGAAGTATTCCCGCATATAACGAAATAGCTGTGAAACTCTGCCTAAAACACAGAAGCAACGTAACCTTCAATCTGTTCTGCTGTGCCTTTGTTCAGTTAAGTGAGTTAAATCTTACTGTAGATTCAGGAGTTAGAAACACGTTTCTGGCAAGAGCTGCGTTTGGACAATTCTGAGTGAATGGGATTATACGCTTTAAGAACTCTCTGCTTCTAATATCAACAGGGAGCTACCTAACAGAATGGTTGTCAATGTGTGCATTCAACTTAAAGAATTAAACTCGTGTGTTGAAGGGGAAGTCTGGAAACGCTTTCTTTGGAGAGATCTCAAAACAGGCCTTTCCAGCAATATTCCCGCATATAACAAAATATCAGTAAATCTCTGCCTAAAACACAAAGGCAACGTATGTTTCAATCTACTCCGATGTGCGTCTGTTCAGTTAAGTCAGTTAAATCTCCCTTTAGATTCACGAGTTAGAAACAAGTTTCTGGCAAGAGCTGCGTTTGGACATTGCTGAGTGAATGGGAGTATATGCTGTAAGGAGAACTCTGTGCTTCTAAAACCAAAACAAAGCTACCTAACAGAATGGTTTTCAATGTGTGCACTGAATTTACAGAGTTAAACTCGTGTGATGAAGGAGAAGTCTGGAATCATTTTTTGTGGAGAGATCTCAAAACAGGCCTTCAAAGCAGTATTCCCGCATATAACGAAATAGCAGTAAAACTCTGCCTAAAACACAAAAGGAACGTACCCTTCAATCTGATCTGCTGTGCGTTTGTTCAGCTAAGTGAGTTAAATCTCCCTTTAGATTCAGGAGTGAGAAACATGTTTCTGGCAAGAGCTGCGTTTGGACATTACTCAGTGAATGGGAATATATGCTGTAATGAGAAATCTAGGCTTCTAAAACCAAAACGGAGCCACCTAACAGAACGGTTGTCAATGTGTGCATTCAAGTTACAGAGTACAACTCTTGTGTTGAAGGGAAAGTCTGGAAACGCTTTCTGTGGAGAGATCTCAAAACAGGACTTACCAGCAGTATTCCCGCATATAACGAAATAGCAGTAAAACTCTCCCTAGAGCACAGAAGCAACCAATCCTTCAATCTACTCTGCTGTGCGTTTGTTCAGCTAAGTGAGTTAAATCTCCATTTAATTTAAAAGTTAGAAACAAGTCTCTGGCAAGAGCTGCGTTTGGACAATTCTGAGTGAATGGGAGTAAATGCTGTAAGGAGAAATCCATGTTTCTAAAACCAAAACCGAGCTACATAAGGGAACGTTTGTCAATGTGTGCATTCAACGTACAGAGTTAAACTCGTGTGTTGAAGGGGAAGTCTGGAAATGCTTTCTGTGGAGAGATCTCAAAACAGGCCTTTCCAGTAGTATTCCGCATATAACAAAATAGAAGTAAATCTTGGCCTAAAACACAGCAGAAACGTATCTTTCAATCTGCTCTGCTGTGCGTTTGTTCAGCTAAGTGAGTTAAATCTCCCTTTAGATTCAGGAGTTAGAGACACATTTCTGGCAAGAGCTGCATTTGGACATTTCTGAGTGAATGGGAGTATATGATGTAAGGAGAACTCTCTGCTTCTAAAATCAAAACGGAGCTACCTAACAGAATGGTTGTCAATGTGCATTTAACTTACAGAGTTAAACTCATGTGTTGAAGGGAAAATCTGGAAACGTTTTTTGTGGAGAGTTCCCAAAACAGGCTTTTCCAGCACTATTTCCGCATATAACGAAATAGCAGTAAAACTCTGCCTAAAACACAGAAGAAACGTATCCTTGAATCTGCTCTGCTGTGCGTTTTTCAGCTAAGGAGTGAAATCTCCCGTTAGAATCTGGAGTTAGAAACTCGTTTCTGGGAAGAGCTGCGTTTGGACATTCCTGAGTGAATGGGAGTATATGCTGTAAGGAGAACTCTCTCCTTCTAAAACCAAAAAGGAGCTACCTAACAGAAAGGTTGTCAATGTGTGCATTCAACTTACAGAGTTAAAATCGTGTGTTTAAGGGGAAGTCTGGAAACGCTTTCTGTGAAGAGATCTCAGAACAGGCCTTCAAAGCAGTATTCCCGCATATAACGAAATAGCAGTAAAACTCTGCCTAAAACACAGAAGCAACGTACCCTTCAATCTGATAGGCTGTGCATTTGTTCAGCTAAGTGAGTTAAATCTCCCTTTAGATTCAGGAGTTAGAAACATGTTTCTGGCAAGAGCTGCGTTTGGACATTACTGAGTGAATGTGAATATATGCTGTAATGAGAAATCTAGGCTTCTAAAACCAAAACAAAGCTACCTAACAGAACGGTTGTCAATGTGTGCATTCAACTTACAGAGTAAAACTCTTGTGTTGAAGGGAAAGTCTGGAAACGCTTTCTGTGGAGAGACCTCAAAACAGGCCTTACCAGCAGTATTCCCGCATATAACAAAATAGCAGTAAAACTCTCCCTAGAGCACAGAAGCAACCAATCCTTCAATCTACTCTGCTGTGCATTTGTTCAGCTAAGTGAGTAAACTCTCGCTTTAGATTTAAAAGTTACACACAGGTTTCTGGCAAGAGCTGCGTTTGGACAATTCTGAGTGAATGGGAGTATACCCTTTAAGAACTCTGTGCTTCTAAAACCAAAACGGAGCTACCTAACAGAATGGTTTTCAATGTGTGCATTGAATTTACAGAGTTAAACGCGTGTGTTGTAATCAAAACAGCATGGTACTGGTACCAAAACAGAGATATAGAGCAATGGAACAGAACAGAGGCATCGGAGGCAACACAACACATCTACAACCATATTATCTTTGATAAACCAGACAAAAACAGGCAATGGGGAAAGGATTCCTATTTGATAAATGGTGTTGGGAAAACTGGCTAGCCATATGCAGAAAGCAGAAACTGGACCCCTTCCTGACACCTTACACTAAAATTAACTCCAGATGGATTAAAGACTTAAACGTAAGACCTGACACCATAAAAACCCTAGAAGAAAATCTAGGCAAAACCATTCAGGACATAGGAGTAGGCAAGGACTTCATGAACAAAACACCAAAAGCATTGGCAACAAAAGCCAAAATAGACAAATGGGACCTAATCAAACTCCACAGCTTCTGCACGGCAAAAGAAACAGTCACTAGAGTGAATCGGCAACCATCAGAATGGGAAAAATCTTTGCAGTTTACACATCTGACAAAGGGTTGATATCCAGAATTTACAAAGAACTCAAACAGATTTACAGGAAAAAAACAAACAAGCCCATTCAAAAATGGGCAAAGGATATGAACAGAAACTTTACAAAAGAAGACATACATGAGGCCAACAAACATATGAAAAAGTGCTCATCGTCATTGGCCATTAGAGATGCAAATCAAAACCACATTGAGATACCATCTCACGCCAGTTAGAATGGCGATCATTAAAAAATCTGGAGACAGCAGATGCTGGAGAGGATGTGGAGAAATAGGAACACTCTTACACTGTTGGTGGGAGTGTAAATTAGTTCAACCATTGTGGAAGACAGTGTGGCGATTCCTCAGGGACCTAGAAATAGAAATTCCATTTGACCCAGCAATCCCATTACTGGGCATCTATCCAAAGGACTATAAATCGTTCTACTTTAAGGACACATGCACACGAATGTTCATTGCAGCACTGTTTACAATAGCAAAGAACTGGAACCAACCCAAATGCCCAACGATGACAGACTGGACTGGGAAAATGTGGCACATATACACCATGGAATATTATGCAGCAATCAAAAATGATGAGTTTGTCTCTTTTGTAGGGACATGGATGAATCTGGAGAACATCATTCTCAGCAAACTGACACAAGAACAGAAAAAGAAATACCACATATACTCACTCATAGGTGGGTAAGAAAAATAAGAACACATGGACACAGAGAGGTGGTCTACTATACACTGGGGACTGTTGGGGGGAAAGGGGGAGGGACAGCATGGGGGGCTGGGGGGATAGCCTGGGGATGAATGCCAAGTGTGGGTGAGGGGGAGGAAGGCAGCAAAGCACACTGCCATGTGTGTGCCTGTGCAACTATCTTGCTCGTTCTGCACATGTACCCCCAAACCTATAACGCAATAAAAATTAAAAAAAAAAAAAAAAAACGCGTGTGTTGAAGGGGAAGTCTGGAAACATTTTCAGTGGAGAGATCACAAAACAGGCCTTCAAAGCAGTATTCCCGCATATAACGAAATAGCAGTAAAACTCTGCCTAAAACACAGAAGCAACGTACCCTTCAATCTGATCTGCTGTGCGTTTGTTCAGCTAAGTGAGTTACATCTCCCTTTAGATTCAGGAGTTAGAAACAAGTTTCTGGCAAGAGCTGCCTTTGGACATTACTGAGTGAATGGGAATATATGCTGAAATGAGAAATCTAGGCTTCTAAAACCAAAACAATGCTACCTAACAGAATGGTTGTCAATGTGTGCATTCATTTAACAGAGTAAAACTCTTGTGTTGTAGAAAGTCTGGAAACACTTTCTGTGGAGAGATCTCAAAACAGGCCTTAATAGCAGTATTCCGCATATAACGAAATAGCTGTGAAACTCTGCCTAAAACACAGAAGAAACGTATCCTTGAATCTGCTCTGCTGTGCTTTTTTCAGCTAAGGAGTGAAATCTCCGTTAGAATCTGGAGTTAGAAACTCGTTTCTGGGAAGAGCTGCGTTTGGACAATTCTGAGTGAATGGGAGTATATGCTGTAAGGAGAAATCCATGTTTCTAAAACCAAAACAATGCTACCTAACAGAACGGTTGTCAATGTGTGCATTCAACTTAAAGAATTAAACTCGTGTGTTGAAGGAAAATCTGGAAACGTTTTTGTGGAGAGATCTCAAAACAGGCCTTCAAAGCAGTATTCCGCATATAACAAAATATCAGTAAATCTCTGCCTAAAACACAGAAACAACGTACCCTTCCATCTGATCTGCTGTGCATTTGTTCAGCTAAGTGAGTTAAATCTCCATTTAATTTAAAAGTTAGAAACAAGTTTCTGGCAAGAGCTGCGTTTGGACAATTCTGAGTGAATGGGAGTATATGTTGTAAGGAGAACTCTCTGCTTCTAAAATCAAAACAGAGCTACCTAACAGAATGGTTGTCAATGTGCATTTAACTTACAGAGTTAAAATCGTGTGTTTAAGGGGAAGTCTGGAAATGCTTTCTGGGAGAGATCTCAAAACAGGCCTTTCCAGCAGTGTTCCGCATATAATGAAATAGCAGTTAAATTCCGCCTAAAGCAAAAAGGAAGGTATCCTCCCATCTGCTCTGCTGTGCCTTTGTTCAGTTAAGTCAGTTAAATCTCCCTTTAGATTTAAAAGCTAGAAACAAGTTTCTGGCAAGAGCTGCCTTTTGGACATTCCTGAGTGAATGGGAGTAAATGCTGTAAGGAGAAATCCATGTTTCTAAAACCAAAACGGAGCCACCTAACAGAACGGTTGTCAATGTGTGCATTCATTTAACAGAGTAAAACTCTTGTGTTGTAGAGAAAGTCTGGAAACGCTTTCTGTGAAGAGATGTCAAAACAGGCCTTACCAGCAGTATTCCGCATATAACGAAATAGCTGTGAAACTCTGCCTAAAACACAGAAGCAACGTACCCTTCAATCTGATCTGCTGTGCATTTGTTCAGCTAAGTGAGTTAAATCTTACTGTAGATTCAGGAGTTAGAGACACATTTCTGGCAAGAGCTGCGTTTGGACATTGCTGAGTGAATGGGATTATACGCTTTAAGAAATCTCTGCTTCTAATATCAACAGGAGCTACCTAACAGAACGGTTGTCAATGTGTGCATTCATTTAACAGAGTAAAACTCTTGTGTTGTAGAAAGTCTGGAAACGCTTTCTGTGGAGAGATCTCAAAACAGGCCTTTCCAGTAGTATTCCGCATATAACGAAATAGCTGTGAAACTCTGCCTAAAACACAGCAGAAACGTATCTTTCAATCTGCTC
>CM038393.1:137123549-137167090 GCA_021498475.1 Saguinus midas
ATCTCTTCTGCTGTGCATTTGTTCAGCTAAGTGAGTTAAATCTTACTGTAGATTCAGGAGTTAGAAACACGTTTCTGGCAAGAGCTGCATTTGGACAATTCTGAGTGAATGGGAGTATACGCTTTAAGAACTCTCTGCTTCTAATATCAACACGGAGCTACCTAACAGAATGGTTGTCAATGTGTGCATTCAACTTACAGAGTTAAACTCGTGTGTTGAAGGGGAAGTCTGGAAACGCTTTCTGTGGAGAGATCTCAAAACAGGCCTTTCCAGCAATATTCCCGCATATAACAAAATATCAGTAAAACTCTGCCTAAAACACAAAGGCAACATATGTTTCAATCTACTCTGATGTGCGTTTGTTTAGTTAAGTGAGTTAAATCTTCCTTTAGATTCAGGAGTTAGAAACAAGTTTCTGGCAAGAGTTGCGTTTGGACATTGCTGAGTGAATGGGAGTATATGCTGTAAGGAGAACTCTGTGCTTCTAAAACCAAAACAATGCTACGTAACAGAACGGTTGTCATTGTGTGCATTACACTTACAGAGTTAAACTCGTGTGGTGAATGGGAAGTCTGGAAACGCTTTCTATGGAGAGATCTCAAAAAAGGCCTTTCCAGCAATATTCCCGCATATAAGGAAATAACAGTAAAATTCTGCCTAAAACGCAAAAGCAACATATGTTTCAATCTACTCTGATGTGCGTTTGTTCAGTTAAGTGAGTTAAATCTGCCTTTAGATTCAGGAGTTAGAAACAAGTTTCTGGCAAGAGCTGCATTTGGACATTGCTGAGTGAATGGGAGTATATGCTGTAAGGAGAACTCTCTGCTTGTAAAACCAAAACGGAGCTACCTAACAGAATGGTTTTCAATGTGTGCATTGAATTTACAGAGTTAAACTCGTGTGTTGAAGGGGAAGTTTGGAAACACTTTCTGTGGAGAGATCTCAGAACAGGCCTTCAAAGCAGTATTCCGCATATACGAAATAGCAGTAAAACTCTGCCTAAAACACAGAAACAACGTACCCTTCAATCTGATCTGCTGTGCATTTGTTTAGCTAAGTGAGTTAAATCTCCCTTTAGATTCAGGAGTTAGAAACATGTTTCTGGCAAGAGCTGCGTTTGGACATTACTGAGTGAATGGGAATATATGCTGTAATGAGAAATCTAGGCTTCTAAAACCAAAACAAAGCTACCTAACACAACGATTGTCAATGTGTGCATTCAACTTACAGAGTAAAACTCTTGTGTTTAAGGGAAAGTCTGGAAACGCTTTCTGTGGAGAGATCTCAAAACAGGCCTTACCAGCAGTATTCCCGCATATAACGAAATAGCAGTAAAACTCTCCCTAGAGCACAGAAGCAACCAATCCTTCAATCTACTCTGCTGTGCATTTGTTCAGCTAAGTGAGTAAACTCTCCCTTTAGATTTAAAAGTTACAAACAAGTTTCTGGCAAGAGCTGCGTTTGGACAATTCTGAGTGAATGGGAGTATACGCTTTAAGAACTCTGTGCTTCTAAAACCAAAACATAGCTACCTAACAGAATGGTTTTCAATGTGTGCATTGAATTTACAGAGTTAAACGCGTGTGTTGAAGGGGAAGTCTGGAAACATTTTCAGTGGAGAGACCACAAAACAGGCCTTCAAAGCAGTAATCCCGCATATAACGAAATAGCAGTAAAACTCTGCCTAAAACACAGAAGCAACGTACCCTTCAATCTGATCTGCTGTGCATTTGTTCAGCTAAGTGAGTTACATCTCCCTTTAGATTCAGGAGTTAGAAACAAGTTTCTGGCAAGAGCTGCATTTGGACATTACTGAGTGAATGGGAATATATGCTGAAATGAGAAATCTAGGCTTCTAAAACCAAAACAATGCTACCTAACAGAATGGTTGTCAATGTGTGCCTGCAATTAACAGAGTAAAACTCTTGTGTTGTAGGGAAAGTCTGGAAACACTTTCTGTGGAGAGATCTCAAAACAGGCCTTAACAGCAGTATTCCGCATATAATGAAATAGCAGTAAAACTCTCCTAGAGCACAGCAGCAACAAATCCTTCAATCTACTCTGCTGTGCGTTTGTTCAGCTAAGTGAGTTAAATCTCCCTTTAGATTTAAAAGTTAGAAACAAGTTTCTGGCAAGAGCTGCGTGTGGACAATTCGGAGTGAATGGGAGTATCGCTTTAAGAACTCTCTGCTTCTAAAACCAAAACACAGCTACCTAACAGAAGGGTTGTCAATGTGTGCATTCAATTTACAGAGTAAAACTCTTGTGTTGAAGGAAAGTCTGGAAATGCTTTCTGGGAGAGATCTCAAAACAGGCCTTTCCAGCAGTGTTCCGCATATAATGAAATAACAGTTAAATTCTGCTTAAAGCAAAAAGGAAGGTATCCTCCCATCTGCTCTGCTGTGCCTTTGTTCAGCTAAGTGAGTTAAATCTTCCTTTAGATTCAAAATTAGAAACACCTGGGCGGTAGCGGTGACTCAAGCGTGTAATCCCAGCACTTTGGGAGGCCGAGGCGTGTGGATCACGAGGTCAAGAGATCGAGACCATCCTGGTCAACATGGTGAAACCCCGTCTCTACTAAAGATACAAAAAATTAGCTGGGCATGGTGGCGCGTGCCTGTAATCCCAGCTACTCAGGAGGCTTAGGCAGGAGAATTGCCTGAACCCAGCAGGCGGAGGTTGCGGTGAGCCGAGATCGCGCCATTGCACTCCAGCCTGGGTACCAAGAGCGAAACTCCGTCTCAAAAAAAAAAAAAAAAAAAAAGTAAAACTCTGCCTAAAATACAGCAGAAACGTTTCCTTCAATCTGCTCTGCTGTGCGTTTGTTCAGCTAAGTGAGTTACATCTCCCTTTAGATTCAGGAGTTAGAGACACATTTCTGGCAAGAGCTGCATTTGGACATTTCTGAGTGAATGGGAGTATATGTTGTAAGGAGAACTCTCTGCTTCTAAAATCAAAAGCAGCTACCTAACAGCATGGTTGTCAATGTGCATTTACCTACAGAGTTAAACTCGTGTGTTGAAGGGAAGTCTGGAAACGCTTTCTGTGGAGAGATCTCAAAACAGGCCTTTCCAGCACTATTCCGCATGTAACGAAATAGCAGTGAAACTCTGCCTAAAACACAGAAGCAACATATCCTTCAATCTTCTCTGCTGTGCGTTTGTTCAGCTAAGTGAGTTAAATCTCCCTTTAGATTCAGGAGTTAAAAACACGCTTCTATCAAGATCTGCGTTTGGACATTCCTGAGTGAATGGGAGTATATGCTGTAAGGAGAACTCTCTCCTTCTAAAACCAAAATGGAGCTACCTAACTAAATGGTTGTCAAGGTGTGCATTCAACTTACAGAGTTAAAATCGTGTGTTTAAGGGGAAGTCTGGAAACGCTTTCTGTGAAGAGATGTCAAAACAGGCCTTTCCAGAAGTATTCCCGCATACAACGAAATAGCAGTGAAACTCTGCCTAAAACACAGAAGCAACGTAACCTTCAATCTCTTCTGCTGTGCATTTGTTCAGCTAAGTGAGTTAAATCTTACTGTAGATTCAGGAGTTAGAAACACGTTTCTGGCAAGAGCTGCATTTGGACAATTCTGAGTGGATGGGATTATGCGCTTTAAGAACTCTCTGCTTCTAATATCAACACGGAGCTACCTAACAGAATGGCTGTCAATGTGTCCATTCAACTTAAAGAGTTAAACTCGTGTGTTGAAGGAAGTCTGGAAACGCTTTCTGTGGAGAGATCTCAAAACAGGCCTTTCAGCAATATTCCGCATATAACAAAATATCAGTAAAACTCTGCCTAAAACACAAAGGCAACATATGTTTCAATCTACTCTGATGTGCGTTTGTTTAGTTAAGTGAGTTAAATCTTCCTTTAGATTCAGGAGTTAGAAACAAGTTTCTGGCAAGAGTTGCGTTTGGACATTGCTGAGTGAATGGGAGTATATGCTGTAAGGAGAACTCTGTGCTTCTAAAACCAAAACAATGCTACGTAACAGAACGGTTGTCATTGTGTGCATTACACTTACAGAGTTAAACTCGTGTGGTGAATGGGAAGTCTGGAAACGCTTTCTATGGAGAGATCTCAAAAAAGGCCTTTCCAGCAATATTCCCGCATATAAGGAAATAACAGTAAAATTCTGCCTAAAGCATAAAAGCAACGTATGTTTCAATCTACTCTGATGTGCGTTTGTTCAGTTAAGTGAGTTAAATCTGCCTTTAGATTCAGGAGTTAGAAACAAGTTTCTGGCAAGAGCTGCATTTGGACATTGCTGAGTGAATGGGAGTATATGCTGTAAGGAGAACTCTCTGCTTGTAAAACCAAAACGGAGCTACCTAACAGAATGGTTTTCAATGTGTGCATTGAATTTACAGAGTTAAACTCGTGTGTTGAAGGGGAAGTTTGGAAACACTTTCTGTGGAGAGATCTCAGAACAGGCCTTCAAAGCAGTATTCCCGCATATAACGAAATAGCAGTAAAACTCTGCCTAAAACACAGAAGCAACGTACCCTTCAATCTGATCTGCTGTGCATTTGTTTAGCTAAGTGAGTTAAATCTCCCTTTAGATTCAGGAGTTAGAAACATGTTTCTGGCAAGAGCTGCGTTTGGACATTACTGAGTGAATGGGAATATATGCTGTAATGAGAAATCTAGGCTTCTAAAACCAAAACAAAGCTACCTAACACAACGATTGTCAATGTGTGCATTCAACTTACAGAGTAAAACTCTTGTGTTTAAGGGAAAGTCTGGAAACGCTTTCTGTGGAGAGATCTCAAAACAGGCCTTACCAGCAGTATTCCCGCATATAACGAAATAGCAGTAAAACTCTCCCTAGAGCACAGAAGCAACCAATCCTTCAATCTACTCTGCTGTGCATTTGTTCAGCTAAGTGAGTAAACTCTCCCTTTAGATTTAAAAGTTACAAACAAGTTTCTGGCAAGAGCTGCGTTTGGACAATTCTGAGTGAATGGGAGTATACGCTTTAAGAACTCTGTGCTTCTAAAACCAAAACGCAGCTACCTAACAGAATGGTTTTCAATGTGTGCATTGAATTTACAGAGTTAAACGTGTGTTGAAGGGGAAGTCTGGAAACATTTTCAGTGGAGAGACCACAAAACAGGCCTTCAAAGCAGTAATCCCGCATATAACGAAATAGCAGTAAAACTCTGCCTAAAACACAGAAGCAACGTACCCTTCAATCTGATCTGCTGTGCATTTGTTCAGCTAAGTGAGTTACATCTCCCTTTAGATTCAGGAGTTAGAAACAAGTTTCTGGCAAGAGCTGCATTTGGACATTACTGAGTGAATGGGAATATATGCTGAAATGAGAAATCTAGGCTTCTAAAACCAAAACAATGCTACCTAACAGAATGGTTGTCAATGTGTGCCTGCAATTAACAGAGTAAAACTCTTGTGTTGTAGGGAAAGTCTGGAAACACTTTCTGTGGAGAGATCTCAAAACAGGCCTTAACAGCAGTATTCCCGCATATAACGAAATAGCAGTAAAACTCTCCCTAGAGCACAGCAGCAACAAATCCTTCAATCTACTCTGCTGTGCGTTTGTTCAGCTAAGTGAGTTAAATCTCCCTTTAGATTTAAAAGTTAGAAACAAGTTTCTGGCAAGAGCTGCGTGTGGACAATTCGGAGTGAATGGGAGTATCGCTTTAAGAACTCTCTGCTTCTAAAACCAAAACACAGCTACCTAACAGAAGGGTTGTCAATGTGTGCATTCAATTTACAGAGTAAAACTCTTGTGTTGAAGGAAAGTCTGGAAATGCTTTCTGGGAGAGATCTCAAAACAGGCCTTTCCAGCAGTGTTCCGCATATAATGAAATAACAGTTAAATTCTGCTTAAAGCAAAAAGGAAGGTATCCTCCCATCTGCTCTGCTGTGCCTTTGTTCAGCTAAGTGAGTTAAATCTTCCTTTAGATTCAAAATTAGAAACACCTGGGCGGGCGCGGTGACTCAAGCGTGTAATCCCAGCACTTTGGGAGGCCGAGGCGTGTGGATCACGAGGTCAAGAGATCGAGACCATCCTGGTCAACATGGTGAAACCCCGTCTCTACTAAAGATACAAAAAATTAGCTGGGCATGGTGGCGCGTGCCTGTAATCCCAGCTACTCAGGAGGCTTAGGCAGGAGGTGCCTGAACCCAGCAGGCGGAGGTTGCGGTGAGCCGAGATCGCGCCATTGCACTCCAGCCTGGGTACCAAGAGCGAAACTCCGTCTCAAAAAAAAAAAAAAAAAAAGTAAAACTCTGCCTAAAATACAGCAGAAACGTTTCCTTCAATCTGCTCTGCTGTGCGTTTGTTCAGCTAAGTGAGTTACATCTCCCTTTAGATTCAGGAGTTAGAGACACATTTCTGGCAAGAGCTGCATTTGGACATTTCTGAGTGAATGGGAGTATATGTTGTAAGGAGAACTCTCTGCTTCTAAAATCAAAACGGAGCTACCTAACAGCATGGTTGTCAATGTGCATTTACCTACAGAGTTAAACTCATGTGTTGAAGGGAAAATCTGGAAACGTTTTTTGTGGAGAGTTCCCAAAACAGGCCTTTCCAGCACTATTCCCGCATGTAACGAAATAGCAGTGAAACTCTGCCTAAAACACAGAAGCAACATATCCTTCAATCTTCTCTGCTGTTCGTTTGTTCAGCTAAGTGAGTTAAATCTCCCTTTAGATTCAGGAGTTAAAAACACGCTTCTATCAAGATCTGCGTTTGGACATTCCTGAGTGAATGGGAGTATATGCTGTAAGGAGAACTCTCTCCTTCTAAAACCAAAATGGAGCTACCTAACTAAATGGTTGTCAAGGTGTGCATTCAACTTACAGAGTTAAAATCGTGTGTTTAAGGGGAAGTCTGGAAACGCTTTCTGTGAAGAGATGTCAAAACAGGCCTTTCCAGAAGTATTCCCGCATACAACAAAATAGCAGTGAAACTCTGCCTAAAACACAGAAGCAACGTAACCTTCAATCTCTTCTGCTGTGCATTTGTTCAGCTAAGTGAGTTAAATCTTACTGTAGATTCAGGAGTTAGAAACACGTTTCTGGCAAGAGCTGCATTTGGACAATTCTGAGTGGATGGGATTATGCGCTTTAAGAACTCTCTGCTTCTAATATCAACACGGAGCTACCTAACAGAATGGCTGTCAATGTGTCCATTCAACTTAAAGAGTTAAACTCGTGTGTTGAAGGGGAAGTCTGGAAACGCTTTCTGTGGAGAGATCTCAAAACAGGCCTTTCCAGCAATATTCCCGCATATAACAAAATATCAGTAAAACTCTGCCTAAAACACAAAGGCAACATATGTTTCAATCTACTCTGATGTGCGTTTGTTTAGTTAAGTGAGTTAAATCTTCCTTTAGATTCAGGAGTTAGAAACAAGTTTCTGGCAAGAGTTGCGTTTGGACATTGCTGAGTGAATGGGAGTATATGCTGTAAGGAGAACTCTGTGCTTCTAAAACCAAAACAATGCTACGTAACAGAACGGTTGTCATTGTGTGCATTACACTTACAGAGTTAAACTCGTGTGGTGAATGGGAAGTCTGGAAACGCTTTCTATGGAGAGATCTCAAAAAAGGCCTTTCCAGCAATATTCCCGCATATAAGGAAATAAGAGTAAAATTCTGCCTAAAGCATAAAAGCAACGTATGTTTCAATCTACTCTGATGTGCGTTTGTTCAGTTAAGTGAGTTAAATCTGCCTTTAGATTCAGGAGTTAGAAACAAGTTTCTGGCAAGAGCTGCATTTGGACATTGCTGAGTGAATGGGAGTATATGCTGTAAGGAGAACTCTCTGCTTGTAAAACCAAAACGGAGCTACCTAACAGAATGGTTTTCAATGTGTGCATTGAATTTACAGAGTTAAACTCGTGTGTTGAAGGGGAAGTTTGGAAACACTTTCTGTGGAGAGATCTCAGAACAGGCCTTCAAAGCAGTATTCCCGCATATAACGAAATAGCAGTAAAACTCTGCCTAAAACACAGAAGCAACGTACCCTTCAATCTGATCTGCTGTGCATTTGTTTAGCTAAGTGAGTTAAATCTCCCTTTAGATTCAGGAGTTAGAAACATGTTTCTGGCAAGAGCTGCGTTTGGACATTACTGAGTGAATGGGAATATATGCTGTAATGAGAAATCTAGGCTTCTAAAACCAAAACAAAGCTACCTAACACAACGATTGTCAATGTGTGCATTCAACTTACAGAGTAAAACTCTTGTGTTTAAGGAAAGTCTGGAAACGCTTTCTGTGGAGAGATCTCAAAACAGGCCTTACCAGCAGTATTCCCGCATATAACGAAATAGCAGTAAAACTCTCCCTAGAGCACAGAAGCAACCAATCCTTCAATCTACTCTGCTGTGCATTTGTTCAGCTAAGTGAGTAAACTCTCCTTTAGATTTAAAAGTTACAAACAAGTTTCTGGCAAGAGCTGCGTTTGGACAATTCTGAGTGAATGGGAGTATCGCTTTAAGAACTCTGTGCTTCTAAAACCAAAAGCAGCTACCTAACAGAATGGTTTTCAATGTGTGCATTGAATTTACAGAGTTAAACTCGTGTGGTGAATGGGAAGTCTGGAAACGCTTTCTATGGAGAGATCTCAAAAAGGCCTTTCCAGCAATATTCCGCATATAAGGAAATAACAGTAAAATTCTGCCTAAAGCATAAAAGCAACGTATGTTTCAATCTACTCTGATGTGCGTTTGTTCAGTTAAGTGAGTTAAATCTGCCTTTAGATTCAGGAGTTAGAAACAAGTTTCTGGCAAGAGCTGCATTTGGACATTGCTGAGTGAATGGGAGTATATGCTGTAAGGAGAACTCTCTGCTTGTAAAACCAAAACGGAGCTACCTAACAGAATGGTTTTCAATGTGTGCATTGAATTTACAGAGTTAAACTCGTGTGTTGAAGGGGAAGTTTGGAAACACTTTCTGTGGAGATCTCAAAACAGGCCTTCAAAGCAGTATTCCCGCATATAACGAAATAGCAGTAAAACTCTGCCTAAAACACAGAAGCAACGTACCCTTCAATCTGATCTGCTGTGCATTTGTTTAGCTAAGTGAGTTAAATCTCCCTTTAGATTCAGGAGTTAGAAACATGTTTCTGGCAAGAGCTGCGTTTGGACATTACTGAGTGAATGGGAATATATGCTGTAATGAGAAATCTAGGCTTCTAAAACCAAAACAAAGCTACCTAACACAACGATTGTCAATGTGTGCATTCAACTTACAGAGTAAAACTCTTGTGTTTAAGGGGAAGTCTGGAAACGCTTTCTGTGAAGAGATGTCAAAACAGGCCTTACCAGCAGTATTCCCGCATATAACGAAATAGCAGTAAAACTCTCCCTAGAGCACAGAAGCAACCAATCCTTCAATCTACTCTGCTGTGCATTTGTTCAGCTAAGTGAGTAAACTCTCCCTTTAGATTTAAAAGTTACAAACAAGTTTCTGGCAAGAGCTGCGTTTGGACAATTCTGAGTGAATGGGAGTATACGCTTTAAGAACTCTGTGCTTCTAAAACCAAAAGCAGCTACCTAACAGAATGGTTTTCAATGTGTGCATTGAATTTACAGAGTTAAACGCGTGTGTTGAAGGGGAAGTCTGGAAACATTTTCAGTGGAGAGACCACAAAACAGGCCTTCAAAGCAGTAATCCCGCATATAACGAAATAGCAGTAAAACTCTGCCTAAAACACAGAAGCAACGTACCCTTCAATCTGATCTGCTGTGCATTTGTTCAGCTAAGTGAGTTACATCTCCTTTAGATTCAGGAGTTAGAAACAAGTTTCTGGCAAGAGCTGCATTTGGACATTACTGAGTGAATGGGAATATATGCTGAAATGAGAAATCTAGGCTTCTAAAACCAAAACAATGCTACCTAACAGAATGGTTGTCAATGTGTGCCTGCAATTAACAGAGTAAAACTCTTGTGTTGTAGGGAAAGTCTGGAAACACTTTCTGTGGAGAGATCTCAAAACAGGCCTTAACAGCAGTATTCCCGCATATAACGAAATAGCAGTAAAACTCTCCCTAGAGCACAGCAGCAACAAATCCTTCAATCTACTCTGCTGTGCGTTTGTTCAGCTAAGTGAGTTAAATCTCCCTTTAGATTTAAAAGTTAGAAACAAGTTTCTGGCAAGAGCTGCGTGTGGACAATTCGGAGTGAATGGGAGTATCGCTTTAAGAACTCTCTGCTTCTAAAACCAAAACACAGCTACCTAACAGAAGGGTTGTCAATGTGTGCATTCAATTTACAGAGTAAAACTCTTGTGTTGAAGGAAAGTCTGGAAATGCTTTCTGGGAGAGATCTCAAAACAGGCCTTTCCAGCAGTGTTCCGCATATAATGAAATAACAGTTAAATTCTGCTTAAAGCAAAAAGGAAGGTATCCTCCCATCTGCTCTGCTGTGCCTTTGTTCAGCTAAGTGAGTTAAATCTTCCTTTAGATTCAAGAATTAGAAACACCTGGGCGGTAGCGGTGACTCAAGCGTGTAATCCCAGCACTTTGGGAGGCCGAGGCGTGTGGATCACGAGGTCAAGAGATCGAGACCATCCTGGTCAACATGGTGAAACCCCGTCTCTACTAAAGATACAAAAAATTAGCTGGGCATGGTGGCGCGTGCCTGTAATCCCAGCTACTCAGGAGGCTTAGGCAGGAGAATTGCCTGAACCCAGCAGGCGGAGGTTGCGGTGAGCCGAGATCGCGCCATTGCACTCCAGCCTGGGTACCAAGGCGAAACTCCGTCTCAAAAAAAAAAAAAAAGAAGTAAAACTCTGCCTAAAATACAGCAGAAACGTTTCCTTCAATCTGCTCTGCTGTGCGTTTGTTCAGCTAAGTGAGTTACATCTCCCTTTAGATTCAGGAGTTAGAGACACATTTCTGGCAAGAGCTGCATTTGGACATTTCTGAGTGAATGGGAGTATATGTTGTAAGGAGAACTCTCTGCTTCTAAAATCAAAACGGAGCTACCTAACAGCATGGTTGTCAATGTGCATTTACCTACAGAGTTAAACTCATGTGTTGAAGGGAAAATCTGGAAACGTTTTTTGTGGAGAGTTCCCAAAACAGGCCTTTCCAGCACTATTCCCGCATGTAACGAAATAGCAGTGAAACTCTGCCTAAAACACAGAAGCAACATATCCTTCAATCTTCTCTGCTGTTCGTTTGTTCAGCTAAGTGAGTTAAATCTCCCTTTAGATTCAGGAGTTAAAAACACGCTTCTATCAAGATCTGCGTTTGGACATTCCTGAGTGAATGGGAGTATATGCTGTAAGGAGAACTCTCTCCTTCTAAAACCAAAATGGAGCTACCTAACTAAATGGTTGTCAAGGTGTGCATTCAACTTACAGAGTTAAAATCGTGTGTTTAAGGGGAAGTCTGGAAACGCTTTCTGTGAAGAGATGTCAAAACAGGCCTTTCCAGAAGTATTCCCGCATACAACAAAATAGCAGTGAAACTCTGCCTAAAACACAGAAGCAACGTAACCTTCAATCTCTTCTGCTGTGCATTTGTTCAGCTAAGTGAGTTAAATCTTACTGTAGATTCAGGAGTTAGAAACACGTTTCTGGCAAGAGCTGCATTTGGACAATTCTGAGTGGATGGGATTATGCGCTTTAAGAACTCTCTGCTTCTAATATCAACACGGAGCTACCTAACAGAATGGCTGTCAATGTGTCCATTCAACTTAAAGAGTTAAACTCGTGTGTTGAAGGGGAAGTCTGGAAACGCTTTCTGTGGAGAGATCTCAAAACAGGCCTTTCCAGCAATATTCCCGCATATAACAAAATATCAGTAAAACTCTGCCTAAAACACAAAGGCAACATATGTTTCAATCTACTCTGATGTGCGTTTGTTTAGTTAAGTGAGTTAAATCTTCCTTTAGATTCAGGAGTTAGAAACAAGTTTCTGGCAAGAGTTGCGTTTGGACATTGCTGAGTGAATGGGAGTATATGCTGTAAGGAGAACTCTGTGCTTCTAAAACCAAAACAATGCTACGTAACAGAACGGTTGTCATTGTGTGCATTACACTTACAGAGTTAAACTCGTGTGGTGAATGGGAAGTCTGGAAACGCTTTCTATGGAGAGATCTCAAAAAAGGCCTTTCCAGCAATATTCCCGCATATAAGGAAATAACAGTAAAATTCTGCCTAAAGCATAAAAGCAACGTATGTTTCAATCTACTCTGATGTGCGTTTGTTCAGTTAAGTGAGTTAAATCTGCCTTTAGATTCAGGAGTTAGAAACAAGTTTCTGGCAAGAGCTGCATTTGGACATTGCTGAGTGAATGGGAGTATATGCTGTAAGGAGAACTCTCTGCTTCTAAAACCAAAACGGAGCTACCTAACAGAATGGTTTTCAATGTGTGCATTGAATTTACAGAGTTAAACTCGTGTGTTGAAGGGGAAGTCTGGAAACACTTTCTGTGGAGAGATCTCAGAACAGGCCTTCAAAGCAGTATTCCCGCATATAACGAAATAGCAGTAAAACTCTGCCTAAAACACAGAAGCAACGTACCCTTCAATCTGATCTGCTGTGCATTTGTTTAGCTAAGTGAGTTAAATCTCCCTTTAGATTCAGGAGTTAGAAACATGTTTCTGGCAAGAGCTGCGTTTGGACATTACTGAGTGAATGGGAATATATGCTGTAATGAGAAATCTAGGCTTCTAAAACCAAAACAAAGCTACCTAACACAACGATTGTCAATGTGTGCATTCAACTTACAGAGTAAAACTCTTGTGTTTAAGGGAAAGTCTGGAAACGCTTTCTGTGGAGAGATCTCAAAACAGGCCTTACCAGCAGTATTCCCGCATATAACGAAATAGCAGTAAAACTCTCCCTAGAGCACAGAAGCAACCAATCCTTCAATCTACTCTGCTGTGCATTTGTTCAGCTAAGTGAGTAAACTCTCCCTTTAGATTTAAAAGTTACAAACAAGTTTCTGGCAAGAGCTGCGTTTGGACAATTCTGAGTGAATGGGAGTATACGCTTTAAGAACTCTGTGCTTCTAAAACCAAAAGCAGACTACCTAACAGAATGGTTTTCAATGTGTGCATTGAATTTACAGAGTTAAACGTGTGTTGAAGGGAAGTCTGGAAACATTTTCAGTGGAGAGACCACAAAACAGGCCTTCAAAGCAGTAATCCCGCATATAACGAAATAGCAGTAAAACTCTGCCTAAAACACAGAAGCAACGTACCCTTCAATCTGATCTGCTGTGCATTTGTTCAGCTAAGTGAGTTACATCTCCCTTTAGATTCAGGAGTTAGAAACAAGTTTCTGGCAAGAGCTGCATTTGGACATTACTGAGTGAATGGGAATATATGCTGAAATGAGAAATCTAGGCTTCTAAAACCAAAACAATGCTACCTAACAGAATGGTTGTCAATGTGTGCATTGAATTTACAGAGTTAAACTCTTGTGTTGTAGGGAAAGTCTGGAAACACTTTCTGTGGAGAGATCTCAAAACAGGCCTTAACAGCAGTATTCCCGCATATAACGAAATAGCAGTAAAACTCTCCCTAGAGCACAGCAGCAACAAATCCTTCAATCTACTCTGCTGTGCGTTTGTTCAGCTAAGTGAGTTAAATCTCCCTTTAGATTTAAAAGTTAGAAACAAGTTTCTGGCAAGAGCTGCGTGTGGACAATTCGGAGTGAATGGGAGTATACGCTTTAAGAACTCTCTGCTTCTAAAACCAAAACACAGCTACCTAACAGAAGGGTTGTCAATGTGTGCATTCAATTTACAGAGTAAAACTCTTGTGTTGAAGGAAAGTCTGGAAATGCTTTCTGGGAGAGATCTCAAAACAGGCCTTTCCAGCAGTGTTCCGCATATAATGAAATAACAGTTAAATTCTGCTTAAAGCAAAAAGGAAGGTATCCTCCCATCTGCTCTGCTGTGCCTTTGTTCAGCTAAGTGAGTTAAATCTTCCTTTAGATTCAAGAATTAGAAACACCTGGGCGGTAGCGGTGACTCAAGCGTGTAATCCCAGCACTTTGGGAGGCCGAGGCGTGTGGATCACGAGGTCAAGAGATCGAGACCATCCTGGTCAACATGGTGAAACCCCGTCTCTACTAAAGATACAAAAAATTAGCTGGGCATGGTGGCGCGTGCCTGTAATCCCAGCTACTCAGGAGGCTTAGGCAGGAGGTGCCTGAACCCAGCAGGCGGAGGTTGCGGTGAGCCGAGATCGCGCCATTGCACTCCAGCCTGGGTACCAAGGCGAAACTCCGTCTCAAAAAAAAAAAAAAAAGAAGTAAAACTCTGCCTAAAATACAGCAGAAACGTTTCCTTCAATCTGCTCTGCTGTGCGTTTGTTCAGCTAAGTGAGTTACATCTCCCTTTAGATTCAGGAGTTAGAGACACATTTCTGGCAAGAGCTGCATTTGGACATTTCTGAGTGAATGGGAGTATATGTTGTAAGGAGAACTCTCTGCTTCTAAAATCAAAACGGAGCTACCTAACAGCATGGTTGTCAATGTGCATTTACCTACAGAGTTAAACTCATGTGTTGAAGGGAAAATCTGGAAACGTTTTTTGTGGAGAGTTCCCAAAACAGGCCTTTCAGCACTATTCCGCATATAACGAAATAGCAGTGAAACTCTGCCTAAAACACAGAAGCAACATATCCTTCAATCTTCTCTGCTGTTCGTTTGTTCAGCTAAGTGAGTTAAATCTCCCTTTAGATTCAGGAGTTAAAAACACGCTTCTATCAAGATCTGCGTTTGGACATTCCTGAGTGAATGGGAGTATATGCTGTAAGGAGAACTCTCTCCTTCTAAAACCAAAATGGAGCTACCTAACTAAATGGTTGTCAAGGTGTGCATTCAACTTACAGAGTTAAAATCGTGTGTTTAAGGGGAAGTCTGGAAACGCTTTCTGTGAAGAGATGTCAAAACAGGCCTTTCCAGAAGTATTCCCGCATACAACAAAATAGCAGTGAAACTCTGCCTAAAACACAGAAGCAACGTAACCTTCAATCTCTTCTGCTGTGCATTTGTTCAGCTAAGTGAGTTAAATCTTACTGTAGATTCAGGAGTTAGAAACACGTTTCTGGCAAGAGCTGCATTTGGACAATTCTGAGTGGATGGGATTATGCGCTTTAAGAACTCTCTGCTTCTAATATCAACACGGAGCTACCTAACAGAATGGCTGTCAATGTGTCCATTCAACTTAAAGAGTTAAACTCGTGTGTTGAAGGGGAAGTCTGGAAACGCTTTCTGTGGAGAGATCTCAAAACAGGCCTTTCAGCAATATTCCGCATATAACAAAATATCAGTAAAACTCTGCCTAAAACACAAAGGCAACATATGTTTCAATCTACTCTGATGTGCGTTTGTTTAGTTAAGTGAGTTAAATCTTCCTTTAGATTCAGGAGTTAGAAACAAGTTTCTGGCAAGAGTTGCGTTTGGACATTGCTGAGTGAATGGGAGTATATGCTGTAAGGAGAACTCTGTGCTTCTAAAACCAAAACAATGCTACGTAACAGAACGGTTGTCATTGTGTGCATTACACTTACAGAGTTAAACTCGTGTGGTGAATGGGAAGTCTGGAAACGCTTTCTATGGAGAGATCTCAAAAAAGGCCTTTCCAGCAATATTCCCGCATATAAGGAAATAAGAGTAAAATTCTGCCTAAAACACAAAGGCAACGTATGTTTCAATCTACTCTGATGTGCGTTTGTTCAGTTAAGTGAGTTAAATCTGCCTTTAGATTCAGGAGTTAGAAACAAGTTTCTGGCAAGAGCTGCATTTGGACATTGCTGAGTGAATGGGAGTATATGCTGTAAGGAGAACTCTCTGCTTGTAAAACCAAAACGGAGCTACCTAACAGAATGGTTTTCAATGTGTGCATTGAATTTACAGAGTTAAACTCGTGTGTTGAAGGGGAAGTTTGGAAACACTTTCTGTGGAGAGATCTCAGAACAGGCCTTCAAAGCAGTATTCCCGCATATAACGAAATAGCAGTAAAACTCTGCCTAAAACACAGAAGCAACGTACCCTTCAATCTGATCTGCTGTGCATTTGTTTAGCTAAGTGAGTTAAATCTCCCTTTAGATTCAGGAGTTAGAAACATGTTTCTGGCAAGAGCTGCGTTTGGACATTACTGAGTGAATGGGAATATATGCTGTAATGAGAAATCTAGGCTTCTAAAACCAAAACAAAGCTACCTAACACAACGATTGTCAATGTGTGCATTCAACTTACAGAGTAAAACTCTTGTGTTTAAGGAAAGTCTGGAAACGCTTTCTGTGGAGAGATCTCAAAACAGGCCTTACCAGCAGTATTCCCGCATATAACGAAATAGCAGTAAAACTCTCCCTAGAGCACAGAAGCAACCAATCCTTCAATCTACTCTGCTGTGCATTTGTTCAGCTAAGTGAGTAAACTCTCCTTTAGATTTAAAAGTTACAAACAAGTTTCTGGCAAGAGCTGCGTTTGGACAATTCTGAGTGAATGGGAGTATCGCTTTAAGAACTCTGTGCTTCTAAAACCAAAACACAGCTACCTAACAGAATGGTTTTCAATGTGTGCATTGAATTTACAGAGTTAAACGCGTGTGTTGAAGGGAAGTCTGGAAACATTTTCAGTGGAGAGACCACAAAACAGGCCTTCAAAGCAGTAATCCGCATATAACGAAATAGCAGTAAAACTCTGCCTAAAACACAGAAGCAACGTACCCTTCAATCTGATCTGCTGTGCATTTGTTCAGCTAAGTGAGTTACATCTCCCTTTAGATTCAGGAGTTAGAAACAAGTTTCTGGCAAGAGCTGCGTTTGGACATTACTGAGTGAATGGGAATATATGCTGAAATGAGAAATCTAGGCTTCTAAAACCAAAACAATGCTACCTAACAGAATGGTTGTCAATGTGTGCCTGCAATTAACAGAGTAAAACTCTTGTGTTGTAGGGAAAGTCTGGAAACACTTTCTGTGGAGAGATCTCAAAACAGGCCTTAACAGCAGTATTCCGCATATAAGGAAATAGCAGTAAAACTCTGCCTAAAACACAGAAGCAACGTATCCTTCAATCTGCTCTGCTGTGCGTTTGTTCAGCTAAGTGAGTTAAATCTCCCTTTAGATTTAAAAGTTAGAAACAAGTTTCTGGCAAGAGCTGCGTGTGGACAATTCGGAGTGAATGGGAGTATACGCTTTAAGAACTCTCTGCTTCTAAAACCAAAACACAGCTACCTAACAGAAGGGTTGTCAATGTGTGCATTCAATTTACAGAGTAAAACTCTTGTGTTGAAGGAAAGTCTGGAAATGCTTTCTGGGAGAGATCTCAAAACAGGCCTTTCCAGCAGTGTTCCGCATATAATGAAATAACAGTTAAATTCTGCTTAAAGCAAAAAGGAAGGTATCCTCCCATCTGCTCTGCTGTGCCTTTGTTCAGCTAAGTGAGTTAAATCTTCCTTTAGATTCAAAATTAGAAACACCTGGGCGGGCGCGGTGACTCAAGCGTGTAATCCCAGCACTTTGGGAGGCCGAGGCGTGTGGATCACGAGGTCAAGAGATCGAGACCATCCTGGTCAACATGGTGAAACCCCGTCTCTACTAAAGATACAAAAAATTAGCTGGGCATGGTGGCGCGTGCCTGTAATCCCAGCTACTCAGGAGGCTTAGGCAGGAGGTGCCTGAACCCAGCAGGCGGAGGTTGCGGTGAGCCGAGATCGCGCCATTGCACTCCAGCCTGGGTACCAAGGCGAAACTCCGTCTCAAAAAAAAAAAAAAAAAAGTAAAACTCTGCCTAAAATACAGCAGAAACGTTTCCTTCAATCTGCTCTGCTGTGCGTTTGTTCAGCTAAGTGAGTTACATCTCCCTTTAGATTCAGGAGTTAGAGACACATTTCTGGCAAGAGCTGCATTTGGACATTTCTGAGTGAATGGGAGTATATGTTGTAAGGAGAACTCTCTGCTTCTAAAATCAAAACGGAGCTACCTAACAGCATGGTTGTCAATGTGCATTTACCTACAGAGTTAAACTCATGTGTTGAAGGGAAAATCTGGAAACGTTTTTTGTGGAGAGTTCCCAAAACAGGCCTTTCCAGCACTATTCCCGCATGTAACGAAATAGCAGTGAAACTCTGCCTAAAACACAGAAGCAACATATCCTTCAATCTTCTCTGCTGTTCGTTTGTTCAGCTAAGTGAGTTAAATCTCCTTTAGATTCAGGAGTTAAAAACACGCTTCTATCAAGATCTGCGTTTGGACATTCCTGAGTGAATGGGAGTATATGCTGTAAGGAGAACTCTCTCCTTCTAAAACCAAAATGGAGCTACCTAACTAAATGGTTGTCAAGGTGTGCATTCAACTTACAGAGTTAAAATCGTGTGTTTAAGGGGAAGTCTGGAAACGCTTTCTGTGAAGAGATGTCAAAACAGGCCTTTCCAGAAGTATTCCCGCATATAACAAAATATCAGTGAAACTCTGCCTAAAACACAGAAGCAACGTAACCTTCAATCTCTTCTGCTGTGCATTTGTTCAGCTAAGTGAGTTAAATCTTACTGTAGATTCAGGAGTTAGAAACACGTTTCTGGCAAGAGCTGCATTTGGACAATTCTGAGTGGATGGGATTATGCGCTTTAAGAACTCTCTGCTTCTAATATCAACACGGAGCTACCTAACAGAATGGCTGTCAATGTGTCCATTCAACTTAAAGAGTTAAACTCGTGTGTTGAAGGGGAAGTCTGGAAACGCTTTCTGTGGAGAGATCTCAAAACAGGCCTTTCCAGCAATATTCCCGCATATAACAAAATATCAGTAAAACTCTGCCTAAAACACAAAGGCAACATATGTTTCAATCTACTCTGATGTGCGTTTGTTTAGTTAAGTGAGTTAAATCTTCCTTTAGATTCAGGAGTTAGAAACAAGTTTCTGGCAAGAGTTGCGTTTGGACATTGCTGAGTGAATGGGAGTATATGCTGTAAGGAGAACTCTGTGCTTCTAAAACCAAAACAATGCTACGTAACAGAACGGTTGTCATTGTGTGCATTACACTTACAGAGTTAAACTCGTGTGGTGAATGGGAAGTCTGGAAACGCTTTCTATGGAGAGATCTCAAAAAGGCCTTTCCAGCAATATTCCCGCATATAAGGAAATAAGAGTAAAATTCTGCCTAAAACACAAAGGCAACATATGTTTCAATCTACTCTGATGTGCGTTTGTTCAGTTAAGTGAGTTAAATCTGCCTTTAGATTCAGGAGTTAGAAACAAGTTTCTGGCAAGAGCTGCATTTGGACATTGCTGAGTGAATGGGAGTATATGCTGTAAGGAGAACTCTCTGCTTGTAAAACCAAAACGGAGCTACCTAACAGAATGGTTTTCAATGTGTGCATTGAATTTACAGAGTTAAACTCGTGTGTTGAAGGGGAAGTTTGGAAACACTTTCTGTGGAGAGATCTCAGAACAGGCCTTCAAAGCAGTATTCCCGCATATAACGAAATAGCAGTAAAACTCTGCCTAAAACACAGAAGCAACGTACCCTTCAATCTGATCTGCTGTGCATTTGTTCAGCTAAGTGAGTTAAATCTCCCTTTAGATTCAGGAGTTAGAAACATGTTTCTGGCAAGAGCTGCGTTTGGACATTACTGAGTGAATGGGAATATATGCTGTAATGAGAAATCTAGGCTTCTAAAACCAAAACAAAGCTACCTAACACAACGATTGTCAATGTGTGCATTCAACTTACAGAGTAAAACTCTTGTGTTTAAGGAAAGTCTGGAAACGCTTTCTGTGGAGAGATCTCAAAACAGGCCTTACCAGCAGTATTCCCGCATATAACGAAATAGCAGTAAAACTCTCCCTAGAGCACAGAAGCAACCAATCCTTCAATCTACTCTGCTGTGCATTTGTTCAGCTAAGTGAGTTAAATCTCCCTTTAGATTTAAAAGTTACAAACAAGTTTCTGGCAAGAGCTGCGTTTGGACAATTCTGAGTGAATGGGAGTATCGCTTTAAGAACTCTGTGCTTCTAAAACCAAAACAGAGCTACCTAACAGAATGGTTTTCAATGTGTGCATTGAATTTACAGAGTTAAACGCGTGTGTTGAAGGGGAAGTCTGGAAACATTTTCAGTGGAGAGACCACAAAACAGGCCTTCAAAGCAGTAATCCCGCATATAACGAAATAGCAGTAAAACTCTGCCTAAAACACAGAAGCAACGTACCCTTCAATCTGATCTGCTGTGCATTTGTTCAGCTAAGTGAGTTACATCTCCCTTTAGATTCAGGAGTTAGAAACAAGTTTCTGGCAAGAGCTGCATTTGGACATTACTGAGTGAATGGGAATATATGCTGAAATGAGAAATCTAGGCTTCTAAAACCAAAACAATGCTACCTAACAGAATGGTTGTCAATGTGTGCCTGCAATTAACAGAGTAAAACTCTTGTGTTGTAAGGAAAGTCTGGAAACACTTTCTGTGGAGAGATCTCAAAACAGGCCTTAACAGCAGTATTCCCGCATATAACGAAATAGCAGTAAAACTCTCCCTAGAGCACAGCAGCAACAAATCCTTCAATCTACTCTGCTGTGCGTTTGTTCAGCTAAGTGAGTTAAATCTCCCTTTAGATTTAAAAGTTAGAAACAAGTTTCTGGCAAGAGCTGCGTGTGGACAATTCGGAGTGAATGGGAGTATACGCTTTAAGAACTCTCTGCTTCTAAAACCAAAACACAGCTACCTAACAGAAGGGTTGTCAATGTGTGCATTCAATTTACAGAGTAAAACTCTTGTGTTGAAGGGAAAAGTCTGGAAATGCTTTCTGGGGAGAGATCTCAAAACAGGCCTTTCCAGCAGTGTTCCCGCATATAATGAAATAGCAGTTAAATTCTGCTTAAAGCAAAAAAGGAAGGTATCCTCCCATCTGCTCTGCTGTGCCTTTGTTCAGCTAAGTGAGTTAAATCTTCCTTTAGATTCAAAATTAGAAACACCTGGGCGGGCGCGGTGACTCAAGCGTGTAATCCCAGCACTTTGGGAGGCCGAGGCGTGTGGATCACGAGGTCAAGAGATCGAGACCATCCTGGTCAACATGGTGAAACCCCGTCTCTACTAAAGATACAAAAAATTAGCTGGGCATGGTGGCGCGTGCCTGTAATCCCAGCTACTCAGGAGGCTTAGGCAGGAGAATTGCCTGAACCCAGCAGGCGGAGGTTGCGGTGAGCCGAGATCGCGCCATTGCACTCCAGCCTGGGTACCAAGAGCGAAACTCCGTCTCAAAAAAAAAAAAAAAAAAAAGTAAAACTCTGCCTAAAATACAGCAGAAACGTTTCCTTCAATCTGCTCTGCTGTGCGTTTGTTCAGCTAAGTGAGTTACATCTCCCTTTAGATTCAGGAGTTAGAGACACATTTCTGGCAAGAGCTGCATTTGGACATTTCTGAGTGAATGGGAGTATATGTTGTAAGGAGAACTCTCTGCTTCTAAAATCAAAACGGAGCTACCTAACAGCATGGTTGTCAATGTGCATTTACCTACAGAGTTAAACTCATGTGTTGAAGGGAAAATCTGGAAACGTTTTTTGTGGAGAGTTCCCAAAACAGGCCTTTCCAGCACTATTCCCGCATGTAACGAAATAGCAGTGAAACTCTGCCTAAAACACAGAAGCAACATATCCTTCAATCTTCTCTGCTGTTCGTTTGTTCAGCTAAGTGAGTTAAATCTCCCTTTAGATTCAGGAGTTAAAAACACGCTTCTATCAAGATCTGCGTTTGGACATTCCTGAGTGAATGGGAGTATATGCTGTAAGGAGAACTCTCTCCTTCTAAAACCAAAATGGAGCTACCTAACTAAATGGTTGTCAAGGTGTGCATTCAACTTACAGAGTTAAAATCGTGTGTTTAAGGGGAAGTCTGGAAACGCTTTCTGTGAAGAGATGTCAAAACAGGCCTTTCCAGCAATATTCCCGCATATAACGAAATATCAGTAAAACTCTGCCTAAAACACAGAAGCAACGTAACCTTCAATCTCTTCTGCTGTGCATTTGTTCAGCTAAGTGAGTTAAATCTTACTGTAGATTCAGGAGTTAGAAACACGTTTCTGGCAAGAGCTGCATTTGGACAATTCTGAGTGGATGGGATTATGCGCTTTAAGAACTCTCTGCTTCTAATATCAACACGGAGCTACCTAACAGAATGGCTGTCAATGTGTCCATTCAACTTAAAGAGTTAAACTCGTGTGTTGAAGGGGAAGTCTGGAAACGCTTTCTGTGGAGAGATCTCAAAACAGGCCTTTCCAGCAATATTCCCGCATATAACAAAATATCAGTAAAACTCTGCCTAAAACACAAAGGCAACATATGTTTCAATCTACTCTGATGTGCGTTTGTTTAGTTAAGTGAGTTAAATCTTCCTTTAGATTCAGGAGTTAGAAACAAGTTTCTGGCAAGAGTTGCGTTTGGACATTGCTGAGTGAATGGGAGTATATGCTGTAAGGAGAACTCTGTGCTTCTAAAACCAAAACAATGCTACGTAACAGAACGGTTGTCATTGTGTGCATTACACTTACAGAGTTAAACTCGTGTGGTGAATGGGAAGTCTGGAAACGCTTTCTATGGAGAGATCTCAAAAAAGGCCTTTCCAGCAATATTCCCGCATATAAGGAAATAAGAGTAAAATTCTGCCTAAAACGCAAAAGCAACGTATGTTTCAATCTACTCTGATGTGCGTTTGTTCAGTTAAGTGAGTTAAATCTGCCTTTAGATTCAGGAGTTAGAAACAAGTTTCTGGCAAGAGCTGCATTTGGACATTGCTGAGTGAATGGGAGTATATGCTGTAAGGAGAACTCTCTGCTTGTAAAACCAAAACGGAGCTACCTAACAGAATGGTTTTCAATGTGTGCATTGAATTTACAGAGTTAAACTCGTGTGTTGAAGGGGAAGTCTGGAAACACTTTCTGTGGAGAGATCTCAGAACAGGCCTTCAAAGCAGTATTCCCGCATATAAGGAAATAACAGTAAAATTCTGCCTAAAACACAAAGCAACATATGTTTCAATCTACTCTGATGTGCGTTTGTTCAGCTAAGTGAGTAAACTCTCCCTTTAGATTTAAAAGTTAGAAACAAGTTTCTGGCAAGAGCTGCATTTGGACATTCTGAGTGAATGGGAGTATATGCTGTAAGGAGAACTCTCTCCTTCTAAAACCAAAACGGAGCTACCTAACAGAATGGTTTTCAATGTGTGCATTCAACTTACAGAGTTAAACGCGTGTGTTGAAGGGAAGTTTGGAAACACTTTCTGTGAGAGATCTCAAAACAGGCCTTTCAGCAATATTCCGCATATAATGAAATAGCAGTAAAACTCTGCCTAAAACACAGAAACAACGTAACCTTCAATCTGTTCTGCTGTGCCTTTGTTCAGTTAAGTGAGTTAAATCTTACTGTAGATTCAGGAGTTAGAAACACGTTTCTGGCAAGAGCTGCGTTTGGACAATTCTGAGTGAATGGGAGTATATGCTGTAAGGAGAACTCTGTGCTTCTAAAACCAAAACAGAGCTACCTAACAGAACGATTGTCAATGTGTGCCTGCAATTAACAGAGTAAAACTCTGCCTAGAGCACAGAAGCAACCAATCCTTCAATCTACTCTGCTGTGCATTTGTTCAGCTAAGTGAGTTAAACTCTCCCTTTAGATTTAAAAGTTACAAACAAGTTTCTGGCAAGAGCTGCGTTTGGACAATTCTGAGTGAATGGGAGTATCGCTTTAAGAACTCTGTGCTTCTAAAACCAAAACGGAGCTACCTAACAGAATGGTTTTCAATGTGTGCATTGAATTTACAGAGTTAAACGCGTGTGTTGAAGGAAGTCTGGAAACATTTTCAGTGGAGAGACCACAAAACAGGCCTTCAAAGCAGTAATCCGCATATAACGAAATAGCAGTAAAACTCTGCCTAAAACACAGAAACAACGTACCCTTCAATCTGATCTGCTGTGCATTTGTTCAGCTAAGTGAGTTACATCTCCCTTTAGATTCAGGAGTTAGAAACAAGTTTCTGGCAAGAGCTGCATTTGGACATTACTGAGTGAATGGGAATATATGCTGAAATGAGAAATCTAGGCTTCTAAAACCAAAACAATGCTACCTAACAGAATGGTTGTCAATGTGTGCCTGCAATTAACAGAGTAAAACTCTTGTGTTGTAGGGAAAGTCTGGAAACACTTTCTGTGGAGAGATCTCAAAACAGGCCTTAACAGCAGTATTCCGCATATACGAAATAGCAGTAAAACTCTCCCTAGAGCACAGCAGCAACAAATCCTTCAATCTACTCTGCTGTGCGTTTGTTCAGCTAAGTGAGTTAAATCTCCCTTTAGATTTAAAAGTTAGAAACAAGTTTCTGGCAAGAGCTGCGTGTGGACAATTCGGAGTGAATGGGAGTATACGCTTTAAGAACTCTCTGCTTCTAAAACCAAAACACAGCTACCTAACAGAAGGGTTGTCAATGTGTGCATTCAATTTACAGAGTAAAACTCTTGTGTTGAAGGAAAGTCTGGAAATGCTTTCTGGGAGAGATCTCAAAACAGGCCTTTCCAGCAGTGTTCCGCATATAATGAAATAACAGTTAAATTCTGCTTAAAGCAAAAAGGAAGGTATCCTCCCATCTGCTCTGCTGTGCCTTTGTTCAGCTAAGTGAGTTAAATCTTCCTTTAGATTCAAGAATTAGAAACACCTGGGCGGGCGCGGTGACTCAAGCGTGTAATCCCAGCACTTTGGGAGGCCGAGGCGTGTGGATCACGAGGTCAAGAGATCGAGACCATCCTGGTCAACATGGTGAAACCCCGTCTCTACTAAAGATACAAAAAATTAGCTGGGCATGGTGGCGCGTGCCTGTAATCCCAGCTACTCAGGAGGCTTAGGCAGGAGAATTGCCTGAACCCAGCAGGCGGAGGTTGCGGTGAGCCGAGATCGCGCCATTGCACTCCAGCCTGGGTACCAAGAGCGAAACTCCGTCTCAAAAAAAAAAAAAAAAAAAAGTAAAACTCTGCCTAAAATACAGCAGAAACGTTTCCTTCAATCTGCTCTGCTGTGCGTTTGTTCAGCTAAGTGAGTTAAATCTCCCTTTAGATTCAGGAGTTAGAGACACATTTCTGGCAAGAGCTGCATTTGGACATTTCTGAGTGAATGGGAGTATATGTTGTAAGGAGAACTCTCTGCTTCTAAAATCAAAACGGAGCTACCTAACAGCATGGTTGTCAATGTGCATTTACCTACAGAGTTAAACTCATGTGTTGAAGGGAAAATCTGGAAACGTTTTTTGTGGAGAGATCTCAAAACAGGCCTTTCAGCACTATTCCCGCATATAACGAAATAGCAGTGAAACTCTGCCTAAAGCACAGAAGCAACATATCCTTCAATCTTCTCTGCTGTGCGTTTGTTCAGCTAAGTGAGTTAAATCTCCCTTTAGATTCAGGAGTTAAAAACACGCTTCTATCAAGATCTGCGTTTGGACATTCCTGAGTGAATGGGAGTATATGCTGTAAGGAGAACTCTCTCCTTCTAAAACCAAAATGGAGCTACCTAACTAAATGGTTGTCAAGGTGTGCATTCAACTTACAGAGTTAAAATCGTGTGTTTAAGGGGAAGTCTGGAAACGCTTTCTGTGAAGAGATGTCAAAACAGGCCTTTCAGCAGTATTCCGCATATAACAAAATAGCAGTGAAACTCTGCCTAAAACACAGAAGCAACGTAACCTTCAATCTGTTCTGCTGTGCGTTTGTTCAGCTAAGTGAGTTAAATCTTACTGTAGATTCAGGAGTTAGAAACACGTTTCTGGCAAGAGCTGCGTTTGGACAATTCTGAGTGAATGGGATTATTCGCTTTAAGAACTCTCTGCTTCTAATATCAACACGGAGCTACCTAACAGAATGGCTGTCAATGTGTCCATTCAACTTAAAGAGTTAAACTCGTGTGTTGAAGGGGAAGTCTGGAAACGCTTTCTGTGGAGAGATCTCAAAACAGGCCTTTCCAGCAATATTCCCGCATATAACAAAATATCAGTAAAACTCTGCCTAAAACACAAAGGCAACATATGTTTCAATCTACTCTGATGTGCGTTTGTTTAGTTAAGTGAGTTAAATCTTCCTTTAGATTCAGGAGTTAGAAACAAGTTTCTGGCAAGAGCTGCGTTTGGACATTGCTGAGTGAATGGGAGTATATGCTGTAAGGAGAACTCTGTGCTTCTAAAACCAAAACAATGCTACGTAACAGAACGGTTGTCATTGTGTGCATTACACTTACAGAGTTAAACTCGTGTGGTGAATGGGAAGTCTGGAAACGCTTTCTATGGAGAGATCTCAAAAAAGGCCTTTCCAGCAATATTCCCGCATATAAGGAAATAACAGTAAAATTCTGCCTAAAACGCAAAAGCAACGTATGTTTCAATCTACTCTGATGTGCGTTTGTTCAGCTAAGTGAGTTAAATCTGCCTTTAGATTCAGGAGTTAGAAACAAGTTTCTGGCAAGAGCTGCATTTGGACATTGCTGAGTGAATGGGAGTATATGCTGTAAGGAGAACTCTCTGCTTCTAAAACCAAAACGGAGCTACCTAACAGAATGGTTTTCAATGTGTGCATTGAATTTACAGAGTTAAACTCGTGTGTTGAAGGGGAAGTTTGGAAACACTTTCTGTGGAGAGATCTCAGAACAGGCCTTCAAAGCAGTATTCCCGCATATAACGAAATAGCAGTAAAACTCTGCCTAAAACACAGAAGCAACGTACCCTTCAATCTGATCTGCTGTGCATTTGTTCAGCTAAGTGAGTTAAATCTCCCTTTAGATTCAGGAGTTAGAAACATGTTTCTGGCAAGAGCTGCGTTTGGACATTACTGAGTGAATGTGAATATATGCTGTAATGAGAAATCTAGGCTTCTAAAACCAAAACAAAGCTACCTAACACAACGATTGTCAATGTGTGCATTCAACTTACAGAGTAAAACTCTTGTGTTTAAGGGAAAGTCTGGAAACGCTTTCTGTGGAGAGATCTCAAAACAGGCCTTACCAGCAGTATTCCCGCATATAACGAAATAGCAGTAAAACTCTCCCTAGAGCACAGAAGCAACCAATCCTTCAATCTACTCTGCTGTGCATTTGTTCAGCTAAGTGAGTAAACTCTCCCTTTAGATTTAAAAGTTAGAAACAAGTTTCTGGCAAGAGCTGCGTTTGGACAATTCTGAGTGAATGGGAGTATACGCTTTAAGAACTCTGTGCTTCTAAAACCAAAACGGAGCTACCTAACAGAATGGTTTTCAATGTGTGCATTGAATTTACAGAGTTAAACTCTTGTGTTGAAGGGTAAGTCTGGAAACATTTTCAGTGGAGAGACCACAAAACAGGCCTTCAAAGCAGTATTCCCGCATATAACGAAATAGCAGTAAAACTCTGCCTAAAACACAGAAGCAACGTACCCTTCAATCTGATCTGCTGTGCATTTGTTCAGCTAAGTGAGTTAAATCTCCCTTTAGATTCAGGAGTTAGAAACAAGTTTCTGGCAAGAGCTGCATTTGGACATTACTGAGTGAATGGGAATATATGCTGAAATGAGAAATCTAGGCTTCTAAAACCAAAACAATGCTACCTAACAGAATGGTTGTCAATGTGTGCCTGCAATTAACAGAGTAAAACTCTTGTGTTGAAGGAAGTCTGGAAACACTTTCTGTGAGAGATCTCAAAACAGGCCTTAACAGCAGTATTCCCGCATATAACGAAATAGCAGTAAAACTCTCCCTAGAGCACAGCAGCAACAAATCCTTCAATCTACTCTGCTGTGCGTTTGTTCAGCTAAGTGAGTTAAATCTCCCTTTAGATTTAAAAGTTAGAAACAAGTTTCTGGCAAGAGCTGCGTGTGGACAATTCGGAGTGAATGGGAGTATACGCTTTAAGAACTCTCTGCTTCTAAAACCAAAACACAGCTACCTAACAGAAGGGTTGTCAATGTGTGCATTCAATTTACAGAGTAAAACTCTTGTGTTGAAGGGAAAAGTCTGGAAATGCTTTCTGGGAGAGATCTCAAAACAGGCCTTTCAGCAGTATTCCGCATATAATGAAATAACAGTTAAATTCTGCTTAAAGCAAAAAGGAAGGTATCCTCCCATCTGATCTGCTGTGCATTTGTTCAGCTAAGTGAGTTAAATCTCCCTTTAGATTCAGGAGTTAGAAACAAGTTTCTGGCAAGAGCTGCGTGTGGACAATTCGGAGTGAATGGGAGTATACGCTTTAAGAACTCTCTGCTTCTAAAACCAAAACACAGCTACCTAACAGAAGGGTTGTCAATGTGTGCATTCAACTTACAGAGTAAAACTCTTGTGTTGAAGGGAAAGTCTGGAAATGCTTTCTGGGAGAGATCTCAAAACAGGCCTTTCAGCAGTATTCCGCATATAATGAAATAACAGTTAAATTCTGCTTAAAGCAAAAAGGAAGGTATCCTCCCATCTGCTCTGCTGTGCCTTTGTTCAGCTAAGTGAGTTAAATCTTCCTTTAGATTCAAGAATTAGAAACACCTGGGCGGGCGCGGTGACTCAAGCGTGTAATCCCAGCACTTTGGGAGGCCGAGGCGTGTGGATCACGAGGTCAAGAGATCGAGACCATCCTGGTCAACATGGTGAAACCCCGTCTCTACTAAAGATACAAAAAATTAGCTGGGCATGGTGGCGCGTGCCTGTAATCCCAGCTACTCAGGAGGCTTAGGCAGGAGAATTGCCTGAACCCAGCAGGCGGAGGTTGCGGTGAGCCGAGATCGCGCCATTGCACTCCAGCCTGGGTACCAAGAGCGAAACTCCGTCTCAAAAAAAAAAAAAAAAAAAGTAAAACTCTGCCTAAAATACAGCAGAAACGTTTCCTTCAATCTGCTCTGCTGTGCGTTTGTTCAGCTAAGTGAGTTAAATCTCCCTTTAGATTCAGGAGTTAGAGACACATTTCTGGCAAGAGCTGCATTTGGACATTTCTGAGTGAATGGGAGTATATGTTGTAAGGAGAACTCTCTGCTTCTAAAATCAAAACGGAGCTACCTAACAGCATGGTTGTCAATGTGCATTTACCTACAGAGTTAAACTCATGTGTTGAAGGGAAAATCTGGAAACGTTTTTTGTGGAGAGTTCCCAAAACAGGCCTTTCCAGCACTATTCCCGCATATAACGAAATAGCAGTGAAACTCTGCCTAAAACACAAAGGCAACATATGTTTCAATCTACTCTGCTGTGCGTTTGTTCAGCTAAGTGAGTTAAATCTCCCTTTAGATTCAGGAGTTAGAAACACGCTTCTATCAAGATCTGCGTTTGGACATTCCTGAGTGAATGGGAGTATATGCTGTAAGGAGAACTCTCTCCTTCTAAAACCAAAATGGAGCTACCTAACTAAATGGTTGTCAAGGTGTGCATTCAACTTACAGAGTTAAAATCGTGTGTTTAAGGGGAAGTCTGGAAACGCTTTCTGTGAAGAGATGTCAAAACAGGCCTTTCCAGAAGTATTCCCGCATATAACAAAATAGCAGTGAAACTCTGCCTAAAACACAGAAGCAACGTAACCTTCAATCTCTTCTGCTGTGCATTTGTTCAGCTAAGTGAGTTAAATCTTACTGTAGATTCAGGAGTTAGAAACAAGTTTCTGGCAAGAGCTGCATTTGGACATTGCTGAGTGAATGGGAGTATATGCTGTAAGGAGAACTCTCTGCTTCTAAAACCAAAACGGAGCTACCTAACAGAATGGTTGTCAATGTGTGCATTCAACTTACAGAGTTAAACTCGTGTGTTGAAGGGGAAGTCTGGAAACGCTTTCTGTGGAGAGATCTCAAAACAGGCCTTTCAGCAGTATTCCCGCATATAACGAAATAGCAGTAAAACTCCCCCTAGAGCACAGAAGCAACCAATCTTTCAATCTGCTCTGCTGTGCGTTTGTTCAGCTAAGTGAGTTACATCTCCCTTTAGATTCAGGAGTTAGAGACACATTTCTGGCAAGAGCTGCATTTGGACATTTCTGAGTGAATGGGAGTATATGTTGTAAGGAGAACTCTCTGCTTCTAAAATCAAAACGGAGCTACCTAACAGAATGGTTGTCAATGTGCATTTACCTACAGAGTTAAACTCATGTGTTGAAGGGAAAATCTGGAAACGTTTTTTGTGGAGAGTTCCCAAAACAGGCCTTTCCAGCACTATTCCCGCATATAACGAAATAGCAGTGAAACTCTGCCTAAAACACAGAAGCAACATATCCTTCAATCTTCTCTGCTGTGCGTTTGTTCAGCTAAGTGAGTTAAATCTCCCTTTAGATTCAGGAGTTAGAAACACGTTTCTGGCAAGAGCTGCGTTTGGACATTCCTGAGTGAATGGGAGTATATGCTGTAAGGAGAACTCTCTCCTTCTAAAACCAAAATGGAGCTACCTAACTAAATGGTTGTCAAGGTGTGCATTCAACTTACAGAGTTAAACTCGTGTGTTGAAGGGGAAGTCTGGAAACGCTTTCTGTGGAGAGATCTCAAAACAGGCCTTTCCAGCACTATTCCCGCATATAACGAAATAGCAGTGAAACTCTGCCTAAAACACAGAAGCAACGTAACCTTCAATCTCTTCTGCTGTGCATTTGTTCAGCTAAGTGAGTTAAATCTTACTGTAGATTCAGGAGTTAGAAACACGTTTCTGGCAAGAGCTGCATTTGGACAATTCTGAGTGAATGGGATTATGCGCTTTAAGAACTCTCTGCTTCTAATATCAACACGGAGCTACCTAACAGAATGGCTGTCAATGTGTCCATTCAACTTAAAGAGTTAAACTCGTGTGTTGAAGGAAGTCTGGAAACGCTTTCTGTGGAGAGATCTCAAAACAGGCCTTTCAGCAATATTCCGCATATAACAAAATATCAGTAAAACTCTGCCTAAAACACAAAGGCAACATATGTTTCAATCTACTCTGATGTGCGTTTGTTTAGTTAAGTGAGTTAAATCTTCCTTTAGATTCAGGAGTTAGAAACAAGTTTCTGGCAAGAGTTGCGTTTGGACATTGCTGAGTGAATGGGAGTATATGCTGTAAGGAGAACTCTGTGCTTCTAAAACCAAAACAATGCTACGTAACAGAACGGTTGTCATTGTGTGCATTACACTTACAGAGTTAAACTCGTGTGGTGAATGGGAAGTCTGGAAACGCTTTCTATGGAGAGATCTCAAAAAAGGCCTTTCCAGCAATATTCCCGCATATAAGGAAATAAGAGTAAAATTCTGCCTAAAACACAGAAGCAACGTATGTTTCAATCTACTCTGATGTGCGTTTGTTCAGTTAAGTGAGTTAAATCTGCCTTTAGATTCAGGAGTTAGAAACAAGTTTCTGGCAAGAGCTGCATTTGGACATTGCTGAGTGAATGGGAGTATATGCTGTAAGGAGAACTCTCTGCTTGTAAAACCAAAACGGAGCTACCTAACAGAATGGTTTTCAATGTGTGCATTGAATTTACAGAGTTAAACTCGTGTGTTGAAGGGGAAGTTTGGAAACACTTTCTGTGGAGAGATCTCAGAACAGGCCTTCAAAGCAGTATTCCCGCATATAACGAAATAGCAGTAAAACTCTGCCTAAAACACAGAAGCAACGTACCCTTCAATCTGATCTGCTGTGCATTTGTTTAGCTAAGTGAGTTAAATCTCCCTTTAGATTCAGGAGTTAGAAACATGTTTCTGGCAAGAGCTGCGTTTGGACATTACTGAGTGAATGGGAATATATGCTGTAATGAGAAATCTAGGCTTCTAAAACCAAAACAAAGCTACCTAACACAACGATTGTCAATGTGTGCATTCAACTTACAGAGTAAAACTCTTGTGTTTAAGGGAAAGTCTGGAAACGCTTTCTGTGGAGAGATCTCAAAACAGGCCTTACCAGCAGTATTCCCGCATATACGAAATAGCAGTAAAACTCTCCCTAGAGCACAGAAGCAACCAATCCTTCAATCTACTCTGCTGTGCATTTGTTCAGCTAAGTGAGTAAACTCTCCCTTTAGATTTAAAAGTTACAAACAAGTTTCTGGCAAGAGCTGCGTTTGGACAATTCTGAGTGAATGGGAGTATACGCTTTAAGAACTCTGTGCTTCTAAAACCAAAACGGAGCTACCTAACAGAATGGTTTTCAATGTGTGCATTGAATTTACAGAGTTAAACGCGTGTGTTGAAGGGGAAGTCTGGAAACATTTTCAGTGGAGAGATCACAAAACAGGCCTTCAAAGCAGTATTCCCGCATATAACGAAATAGCAGTAAAACTCTGCCTAAAACACAGAAGCAACGTACCCTTCAATCTGATCTGCTGTGCATTTGTTCAGCTAAGTGAGTTACATCTCCCTTTAGATTCAGGAGTTAGAAACAAGTTTCTGGCAAGAGCTGCATTTGGACATTACTGAGTGAATGGGAATATATGCTGAAATGAGAAATCTAGGCTTCTAAAACCAAAACAATGCTACCTAACAGAATGGTTGTCAATGTGTGCCTGCAATTAACAGAGTAAAACTCTTGTGTTGTAGGGAAAGTCTGGAAACACTTTCTGTGGAGAGATCTCAAAACAGGCCTTAACAGCAGTATTCCCGCATATAACGAAATAGCAGTAAAACTCTCCCTAGAGCACAGCAGCAACAAATCCTTCAATCTACTCTGCTGTGCGTTTGTTCAGCTAAGTGAGTTAAATCTCCCTTTAGATTTAAAAGTTAGAAACAAGTTTCTGGCAAGAGCTGCGTGTGGACAATTCGGAGTGAATGGGAGTATACGCTTTAAGAACTCTCTGCTTCTAAAACCAAAACACAGCTACCTAACAGAAGGGTTGTCAATGTGTGCATTCAATTTACAGAGTAAAACTCTTGTGTTGAAGGGAAAAGTCTGGAAATGCTTTCTGGGAGAGATCTCAAAACAGGCCTTTCCAGCAGTGTTCCGCATATAATGAAATAACAGTTAAATTCTGCTTAAAGCAAAAAGGAAGGTATCCTCCCATCTGCTCTGCTGTGCCTTTGTTCAGCTAAGTGAGTTAAATCTTCCTTTAGATTCAAGAATTAGAAACACCTGGGCGGGCGCGGTGACTCAAGCGTGTAATCCCAGCACTTTGGGAGGCCGAGGCGTGTGGATCACGAGGTCAAGAGATCGAGACCATCCTGGTCAACATGGTGAAACCCCGTCTCTACTAAAGATACAAAAAATTAGCTGGGCATGGTGGCGCGTGCCTGTAATCCCAGCTACTCAGGAGGCTTAGGCAGGAGAATTGCCTGAACCCAGCAGGCGGAGGTTGCGGTGAGCCGAGATCGCGCCATTGCACTCCAGCCTGGGTACCAAGAGCGAAACTCCGTCTCAAAAAAAAAAAAAAAAAAAAAAAGTAAAACTCTGCCTAAAATACAGCAGAAACGTTTCCTTCAATCTGCTCTGCTGTGCGTTTGTTCAGCTAAGTGAGTTACATCTCCCTTTAGATTCAGGAGTTAGAGACACATTTCTGGCAAGAGCTGCATTTGGACATTTCTGAGTGAATGGGAGTATATGTTGTAAGGAGAACTCTCTGCTTCTAAAATCAAAACGGAGCTACCTAACAGCATGGTTGTCAATGTGCATTTACCTACAGAGTTAAACTCATGTGTTGAAGGGAAAATCTGGAAACGTTTTTTGTGGAGAGTTCCCAAAACAGGCCTTTCAGCAGTATTCCGCATATAACGAAATAGCAGTGAAACTCTGCCTAAAACACAGAAGCAACATATCCTTCAATCTTCTCTGCTGTTCGTTTGTTCAGCTAAGTGAGTTAAATCTCCCTTTAGATTCAGGAGTTAAAAACACGCTTCTATCAAGATCTGCGTTTGGACATTCCTGAGTGAATGGGAGTATATGCTGTAAGGAGAACTCTCTCCTTCTAAAACCAAAATGGAGCTACCTAACTAAATGGTTGTCAAGGTGTGCATTCAACTTACAGAGTTAAAATCGTGTGTTTAAGGGGAAGTCTGGAAACGCTTTCTGTGAAGAGATGTCAAAACAGGCCTTTCCAGAAGTATTCCCGCATAGAACGAAATAGCAGTGAAACTCTGCCTAAAACACAGAAGCAACGTAACCTTCAATCTCTTCTGCTGTGCATTTGTTCAGCTAAGTGAGTTAAATCTTACTGTAGATTCAGGAGTTAGAAACACGTTTCTGGCAAGAGCTGCATTTGGACAATTCTGAGTGGATGGGATTATGCGCTTTAAGAACTCTCTGCTTCTAATATCAACACGGAGCTACCTAACAGAATGGCTGTCAATGTGTCCATTCAACTTAAAGAGTTAAACTCGTGTGTTGAAGGGGAAGTCTGGAAACGCTTTCTGTGGAGAGATCTCAAAACAGGCCTTTCCAGCAATATTCCCGCATATAACAAAATATCAGTAAAACTCTGCCTAAAACACAAAGGCAACATATGTTTCAATCTACTCTGATGTGCGTTTGTTTAGTTAAGTGAGTTAAATCTTCCTTTAGATTCAGGAGTTAGAAACAAGTTTCTGGCAAGAGTTGCGTTTGGACATTGCTGAGTGAATGGGAGTATATGCTGTAAGGAGAACTCTGTGCTTCTAAAACCAAAACAATGCTACGTAACAGAACGGTTGTCATTGTGTGCATTACACTTACAGAGTTAAACTCGTGTGGTGAATGGGAAGTCTGGAAACGCTTTCTATGGAGAGATCTCAAAAAGGCCTTTCCAGCAATATTCCGCATATAACGAAATATCAGTAAAACTCTGCCTAAAACACAAAAGCAACGTATGTTTCAATCTACTCTGATGTGCGTTTGTTCAGTTAAGTGAGTTAAATCTGCCTTTAGATTCAGGAGTTAGAAACAAGTTTCTGGCAAGAGCTGCATTTGGACATTGCTGAGTGAATGGGAGTATATGCTGTAAGGAGAACTCTCTGCTTGTAAAACCAAAACGGAGCTACCTAACAGAATGGTTTTCAATGTGTGCATTGAATTTACAGAGTTAAACTCGTGTGTTGAAGGGGAAGTTTGGAAACACTTTCTGTGGAGAGATCTCAAAACAGGCCTTTCCAGCAATATTCCCGCATATAACGAAATAGCAGTAAAATTCTGCCTAAAACACAAAAGCAACGTATGTTTCAATCTACTCTGATGTGCGTTTGTTCAGTTAAGTGAGTTAAATCTGCCTTTAGATTCAGGAGTTAGAAACAAGTTTCTGGCAAGAGCTGCATTTGGACATTGCTGAGTGAATGGGAGTATATGCTGTAAGGAGAACTCTCTGCTTCTAAAACCAAAACGGAGCTACCTAACAGAATGGTTGTCAATGTGTGCATTGAATTTACAGAGTTAAACTCGTGTGTTGAAGGGGAAGTCTGGAAACACTTTCTGTGGAGAGATCTCAGAACAGGCCTTCAAAGCAGTATTCCCGCATATAACGAAATAGCAGTAAAACTCTGCCTAAAACACAGAAGCAACGTACCCTTCAATCTGATCTGCTGTGCATTTGTTTAGCTAAGTGAGTTAAATCTCCCTTTAGATTCAGGAGTTAGAAACATGTTTCTGGCAAGAGCTGCGTTTGGACATTACTGAGTGAATGGGAATATATGCTGTAATGAGAAATCTAGGCTTCTAAAACCAAAACAAAGCTACCTAACACAACGATTGTCAATGTGTGCATTCAACTTACAGAGTAAAACTCTTGTGTTTAAGGGTAAGTCTGGAAACGCTTTCTGTGGAGAGATCTCAAAACAGGCCTTACCAGCAGTATTCCCGCATATAACGAAATAGCAGTAAAACTCTCCCTAGAGCACAGAAGCAACCAATCCTTCAATCTACTCTGCTGTGCATTTGTTCAGCTAAGTGAGTAAACTCTCCCTTTAGATTTAAAAGTTACAAACAAGTTTCTGGCAAGAGCTGCGTTTGGACAATTCTGAGTGAATGGGAGTATCGCTTTAAGAACTCTGTGCTTCTAAAACCAAAACAGAGCTACCTAACAGAATGGTTTTCAATGTGTGCATTGAATTTACAGAGTTAAACTCGTGTGTTGAAGGGAAGTCTGGAAACATTTTCAGTGGAGAGACCACAAAACAGGCCTTCAAAGCAGTAATCCGCATATAACGAAATAGCAGTAAAACTCTGCCTAAAACACAGAAGCAACGTACCCTTCAATCTGATCTGCTGTGCATTTGTTCAGCTAAGTGAGTTACATCTCCCTTTAGATTCAGGAGTTAGAAACAAGTTTCTGGCAAGAGCTGCATTTGGACATTACTGAGTGAATGGGAATATATGCTGAAATGAGAAATCTAGGCTTCTAAAACCAAAACAATGCTACCTAACAGAATGGTTGTCAATGTGTGCCTGCAATTAACAGAGTAAAACTCTTGTGTTGTAGGGAAAGTCTGGAAACACTTTCTGTGGAGAGATCTCAAAACAGGCCTTAACAGCAGTATTCCCGCATATAACGAAATAGCAGTAAAACTCTCCCTAGAGCACAGCAGCAACAAATCCTTCAATCTACTCTGCTGTGCGTTTGTTCAGCTAAGTGAGTTAAATCTCCCTTTAGATTTAAAAGTTAGAAACAAGTTTCTGGCAAGAGCTGCGTGTGGACAATTCGGAGTGAATGGGAGTATCGCTTTAAGAACTCTCTGCTTCTAAAACCAAAACACAGCTACCTAACAGAAGGGTTGTCAATGTGTGCATTCAATTTACAGAGTAAAACTCTTGTGTTGAAGGAAAGTCTGGAAACATTTTCAGTGGAGAGACCACAAAACAGGCCTTCAAAGCAGTAATCCGCATATAACGAAATAGCAGTAAAACTCTGCCTAAAACACAGAAACAACGTAACCTTCAATCTCTTCTGCTGTGCATTTGTTCAGCTAAGTGAGTTACATCTCCTTTAGATTCAGGAGTTAGAAACAAGTTTCTGGCAAGAGCTGCATTTGGACATTACTGAGTGAATGGGAATATATGCTGAAATGAGAAATCTAGGCTTCTAAAACCAAAACAATGCTACCTAACAGAATGGTTGTCAATGTGTGCCTGCAATTAACAGAGTAAAACTCTTGTGTTGTAGGGAAAGTCTGGAAACACTTTCTGTGGAGAGATCTCAAAACAGGCCTTAACAGCAGTATTCCCGCATATAACGAAATAGCAGTAAAACTCTCCCTAGAGCACAGCAGCAACAAATCCTTCAATCTACTCTGCTGTGCGTTTGTTCAGCTAAGTGAGTTAAATCTCCCTTTAGATTTAAAAGTTAGAAACAAGTTTCTGGCAAGAGCTGCGTGTGGACAATTCGGAGTGAATGGGAGTATACGCTTTAAGAACTCTCTGCTTCTAAAACCAAAACACAGCTACCTAACAGAAGGGTTGTCAATGTGTGCATTCAATTTACAGAGTAAAACTCTTGTGTTGAAGGGAAAAGTCTGGAAATGCTTTCTGGGAGAGATCTCAAAACAGGCCTTTCCAGCAGTGTTCCCGCATATAATGAAATAGCAGTTAAATTCTGCTTAAAGCAAAAAAGGAAGGTATCCTCCCATCTGCTCTGCTGTGCCTTTGTTCAGCTAAGTGAGTTAAATCTTCCTTTAGATTCAAGAATTAGAAACACCTGGGCCGGGCGCGGTGACTCAAGCGTGTAATCCCAGCACTTTGGGAGGCCGAGGCGTGTGGATCACGAGGTCAAGAGATCGAGACCATCCTGGTCAACATGGTGAAACCCCGTCTCTACTAAAGATACAAAAAATTAGCTGGGCATGGTGGCGCGTGCCTGTAATCCCAGCTACTCAGGAGGCTTAGGCAGGAGAATTGCCTGAACCCAGCAGGCGGAGGTTGCGGTGAGCCGAGATCGCGCCATTGCACTCCAGCCTGGGTACCAAGAGCGAAACTCCGTCTCAAAAAAAAAAAAAAAAAAAGTAAAACTCTGCCTAAAATACAGCAGAAACGTTTCCTTCAATCTGCTCTGCTGTGCGTTTGTTCAGCTAAGTGAGTTACATCTCCCTTTAGATTCAGGAGTTAGAGACACATTTCTGGCAAGAGCTGCATTTGGACATTTCTGAGTGAATGGGAGTATATGTTGTAAGGAGAACTCTCTGCTTCTAAAATCAAAACGGAGCTACCTAACAGCATGGTTGTCAATGTGCATTTACCTACAGAGTTAAACTCATGTGTTGAAGGGAAAATCTGGAAACGTTTTTTGTGGAGAGTTCCCAAAACAGGCCTTTCCAGCACTATTCCCGCATGTAACGAAATAGCAGTGAAACTCTGCCTAAAACACAGAAGCAACATATCCTTCAATCTTCTCTGCTGTTCGTTTGTTCAGCTAAGTGAGTTAAATCTCCCTTTAGATTCAGGAGTTAAAAACACGCTTCTATCAAGATCTGCGTTTGGACATTCCTGAGTGAATGGGAGTATATGCTGTAAGGAGAACTCTCTCCTTCTAAAACCAAAATGGAGCTACCTAACTAAATGGTTGTCAAGGTGTGCATTCAACTTACAGAGTTAAAATCGTGTGTTTAAGGGGAAGTCTGGAAACGCTTTCTGTGAAGAGATGTCAAAACAGGCCTTTCCAGAAGTATTCCCGCATATAACGAAATAGCAGTGAAACTCTGCCTAAAACACAGAAGCAACGTAACCTTCAATCTCTTCTGCTGTGCATTTGTTCAGCTAAGTGAGTTAAATCTTACTGTAGATTCAGGAGTTAGAAACACGTTTCTGGCAAGAGCTGCATTTGGACAATTCTGAGTGGATGGGATTATGCGCTTTAAGAACTCTCTGCTTCTAATATCAACACGGAGCTACCTAACAGAATGGCTGTCAATGTGTCCATTCAACTTAAAGAGTTAAACTCGTGTGTTGAAGGGGAAGTCTGGAAACGCTTTCTGTGGAGAGATCTCAAAACAGGCCTTTCCAGCAATATTCCCGCATATAACAAAATATCAGTAAAACTCTGCCTAAAACACAAAGGCAACATATGTTTCAATCTACTCTGATGTGCGTTTGTTTAGTTAAGTGAGTTAAATCTTCCTTTAGATTCAGGAGTTAGAAACAAGTTTCTGGCAAGAGTTGCGTTTGGACATTGCTGAGTGAATGGGAGTATATGCTGTAAGGAGAACTCTGTGCTTCTAAAACCAAAACAATGCTACGTAACAGAACGGTTGTCATTGTGTGCATTACACTTACAGAGTTAAACTCGTGTGGTGAATGGGAAGTCTGGAAACGCTTTCTATGGAGAGATCTCAAAAAAGGCCTTTCCAGCAATATTCCCGCATATAAGGAAATAACAGTAAAATTCTGCCTAAAACTCAAACGCAACTTATGTTTCAATCTACTCTGATGTGCGTTTGTTCAGTTAAGTGAGTTAAATCTGCCTTTAGATTCAGGAGTTAGAAACAAGTTTCTGGCAAGAGCTGCATTTGGACATTGCTGAGTGAATGGGAGTATATGCTGTAAGGAGAACTCTCTGCTTGTAAAACCAAAACGGAGCTACCTAACAGAATGGTTTTCAATGTGTGCATTGAATTTACAGAGTTAAACTCGTGTGTTGAAGGGGAAGTTTGGAAACACTTTCTGTGGAGAGATCTCAGAACAGGCCTTCAAAGCAGTATTCCCGCATATAACGAAATAGCAGTAAAACTCTGCCTAAAACACAGAAACAACGTAACCTTCAATCTCTTCTGCTGTGCATTTGTTTAGCTAAGTGAGTTAAATCTCCCTTTAGATTCAGGAGTTAGAAACATGTTTCTGGCAAGAGCTGCGTTTGGACATTACTGAGTGAATGGGAATATATGCTGTAATGAGAAATCTAGGCTTCTAAAACCAAAACAAAGCTACCTAACACAACGATTGTCAATGTGTGCATTCAACTTACAGAGTAAAACTCTTGTGTTTAAGGGAAGTCTGGAAACGCTTTCTGTGGAGAGATCTCAAAACAGGCCTTACCAGCAGTATTCCCGCATATAACGAAATAGCAGTAAAACTCTCCCTAGAGCACAGAAGCAACCAATCCTTCAATCTACTCTGCTGTGCATTTGTTCAGCTAAGTGAGTAAACTCTCCCTTTAGATTTAAAAGTTACAAACAAGTTTCTGGCAAGAGCTGCGTTTGGACAATTCTGAGTGAATGGGAGTATACGCTTTAAGAACTCTGTGCTTCTAAAACCAAAACGGAGCTACCTAACAGAATGGTTTTCAATGTGTGCATTGAATTTACAGAGTTAAACGCGTGTGTTGAAGGGGAAGTCTGGAAACATTTTCAGTGGAGAGACCACAAAACAGGCCTTCAAAGCAGTAATCCCGCATATAACGAAATAGCAGTAAAACTCTGCCTAAAACACAGAAGCAACGTACCTTCAATCTGATCTGCTGTGCATTTGTTCAGCTAAGTGAGTTACATCTCCCTTTAGATTCAGGAGTTAGAAACAAGTTTCTGGCAAGAGCTGCATTTGGACATTACTGAGTGAATGGGAATATATGCTGAAATGAGAAATCTAGGCTTCTAAAACCAAAACAATGCTACCTAACAGAATGGTTGTCAATGTGTGCCTGCAATTAACAGAGTAAAACTCTTGTGTTGTAGGGAAAGTCTGGAAACACTTTCTGTGGAGAGATCTCAAAACAGGCCTTAACAGCAGTATTCCCGCATATAACGAAATAGCAGTAAAACTCTCCCTAGAGCACAGCAGCAACAAATCCTTCAATCTACTCTGCTGTGCGTTTGTTCAGCTAAGTGAGTTAAATCTCCCTTTAGATTTAAAAGTTAGAAACAAGTTTCTGGCAAGAGCTGCGTGTGGACAATTCGGAGTGAATGGGAGTATACGCTTTAAGAACTCTCTGCTTCTAAAACCAAAACACAGCTACCTAACAGAAGGGTTGTCAATGTGTGCATTCAATTTACAGAGTAAAACTCTTGTGTTGAAGGGAAAAGTCTGGAAATGCTTTCTGGGAGAGATCTCAAAACAGGCCTTTCCAGCAGTGTTCCCGCATATAATGAAATAGCAGTTAAATTCTGCTTAAAGCAAAAAAGGAAGGTATCCTCCCATCTGCTCTGCTGTGCCTTTGTTCAGCTAAGTGAGTTAAATCTTCCTTTAGATTCAAGAATTAGAAACACCTGGGCCGGGCGGTGACTCAAGCGTGTAATCCCAGCACTTTGGGAGGCCGAGGCGTGTGGATCACGAGGTCAAGAGATCGAGACCATCCTGGTCAACATGGTGAAACCCCGTCTCTACTAAAGATACAAAAAATTAGCTGGGCATGGTGGCGCGTGCCTGTAATCCCAGCTACTCAGGAGGCTTAGGCAGGAGAATTGCCTGAACCCAGCAGGCGGAGGTTGCGGTGAGCCGAGATCGCGCCATTGCACTCCAGCCTGGGTACCAAGAGCGAAACTCCGTCTCAAAAAAAAAAAAAAAAAAAAGTAAAACTCTGCCTAAAACACAGCAGAAACGTTTCCTTCAATCTGCTCTGCTGTGCGTTTGTTCAGCTAAGTGAGTTACATCTCCCTTTAGATTCAGGAGTTAGAGACACATTTCTGGCAAGAGCTGCATTTGGACATTTCTGAGTGAATAGGAGTATATGTTGTAAGGAGAACTCTCTGCTTCTAAAATCAAAACGGAGCTACCTAACAGAATGGTTGTCAATGTGCATTTACCTACAGAGTTAAACTCATGTGTTGAAGGGAAAATCTGGAAAAGTTTTTTGTGGAGAGTTCCCAAAACAGGCCTTTCCAGCACTATTCCCGCATATAACGAAATAGCAGTGAAACTCTGCCTAAAACACAGAAGCAACATATCCTTCAATCTTCTCTGCTGTGCGTTTGTTCAGCTAAGTGAGTTAAATCTCCCTTTAGATTCAGGAGTTAAAAACACGCTTCTATCAAGATCTGCGTTTGGACATTCCTGAGTGAATGGGAGTATATGCTGTAAGGAGAACTCTCTCCTTCTAAAACCAAAATGGAGCTACCTAACTAAATGGTTGTCAAGGTGTGCATTCAACTTACAGAGTTAAAATCGTGTGTTTAAGTGGAAGTCTGGAAACGCTTTCTGTGAAGAGATGTCAAAACAGGCCTTTCAGCAGTATTCCGCATATAACAAAATAGCAGTGAAACTCTGCCTAAAACACAGAAGCAACGTAACCTTCAATCTGTTCTGCTGTGCGTTTGTTCAGCTAAGTGAGTTAAATCTTACTGTAGATTCAGGAGTTAGAAACACGTTTCTGGCAAGAGCTGCATTTGGACAATTCTGAGTGAATGGGAGTATACGCTTTAAGAACTCTCTGCTTCTAAAACCAAAACGGAGCTACCTAACAGCATGGTTGTCAATGTGTGCATTCAACTTACAGAGTTAAACTCATGTGTTGAAGGAAGTCTGGAAACGTTTTTGTGGAGAGTTCCCAAAACAGGCCTTAACAGCAGTATTCCGCATATAACAAAATATCAGTAAAACTCTGCCTAAAACACAGAAGCAACGTAACCTTCAATCTGTTCTGCTGTGCATTTGTTCAGCTAAGTGAGTTACATCTCCTTTAGATTCAGGAGTTAGAAACAAGTTTCTGGCAAGAGCTGCATTTGGACATTTCTGAGTGAATGGGAGTATATGCTTTAAGAACTCTGTGCTTCTAAAACCAAAACAGCTACCTAACAGAATGGTTGTCAATGTGCATTTACCTACAGAGTTAAACTCATGTGTTGAAGGAAAGTCTGGAAATGCTTTCTGTGGAGATCTCAAAACAGGCCTTTCAGCAGTATTCCGCATATAATGAAATAGCAGTTAAATTCTGCCTAAAACACAGCAGAAACGTTTCCTTCAATCTGCTCTGCTGTGCGTTTGTTCAGCTAAGTGAGTTACATCTCCTTTAGATTCAGGAGTTAAAAACACGCTTCTATCAAGATCTGCGTTTGGACATTCTGAGTGAATGGGAGTATATGTTGTAAGGAGAACTCTCTCCTTCTAAAACCAAAACAGCTACCTAACAGCATGGTTGTCAATGTGCATTCAACTTACAGAGTTAAACTCTTGTGTTGTAGGAAAGTCTGGAAATGCTTTCTGGGAGAGATCTCAAAACAGGCCTTTCAGCAGTATTCCGCATATAATGAAATAGCAGTTAAATTCTGCTTAAAGCAAAAAGGAAGGTATCCTCCCATCTGCTCTGCTGTGCGTTTGTTCAGCTAAGTGAGTTAAATCTCCCTTTAGATTCAGGAGTTAAAAACACGCTTCTATCAAGATCTGCGTTTGGACAATTCTGAGTGAATGGGATTATACGCTTTAAGAACTCTCTGCTTCTAATATCAACACGGAGCTACCTAACAGAATGGTTGTCAATGTGTGCATTCAATTTACAGAGTAAAACTCTTGTGTTGAAGGAAGTCTGGAAACGCTTTCTGTGAAGAGATGTCAAAACAGGCCTTTCCAGCAGTGTTCCGCATATAATGAAATAGCAGTTAAATTCTGCCTAAAACACAGCAGAAACGTTTCCTTCAATCTGCTCTGCTGTGCCTTTGTTCAGCTAAGTGAGTTAAATCTTACTGTAGATTCAGGAGTTAGAAACATTTCTGGCAAGAGCTGCGTTTGGACATTCTGAGTGAATGGGAGTATATGCTTTAAGAACTCTGTGCTTCTAAAACCAAAATGGAGCTACCTAACAGCATGGTTGTCAATGTGTG
>CM038393.1:137167190-137181623 GCA_021498475.1 Saguinus midas
CACCACACGAGTTTAACTCTGTAAGTGTAATGCACACATTGACAACCGTTCTGTTAGGTAGCTCCGTTTTGGTTTTAGAAGCAGAGAGTTCTTATTAAAGCATATTGTCCCATTTACTCAGGATTGTTTAATCGCAGCTCTTGCCAGAAACGTGTTTCTATTTCCTGCATCTTAACGGAGATTTAACTCACTTAGCCAAACAAAGGCACAGCAGAGCAGATTGAAGGATACGTTGCTTCTGTGTTTTAGGCAGAGTTTCACTGCTATTTCGTTATATGCGGGAATACTGCTTGAAAGGCCTGTTTTGAGATCTCTCCACAGAAAGCGTTTCCAGACTTCCCCTTCAACACACGAGTTTAACTCTTTAAGTTGAATGCACACATTGACAACCATTCTGTTAGGTAGCTCCGTGTTGATATTAGAAGCAGAGAGTTCTTAAAGCGTATACTCCCATTCACTCAGAATTGTCCAAATGCAGCTCTTGCCAGAAACGTGTTTCTAACTCCTGAATCTACAGTAAGATTTAACTCACTTAGCTGAACAAACGCACAGCAGAACAGATTGAAGGTTACGTTGCTTCTGTGTTTTAGGCAGAGTTTCACTGCTATTTCGTTATATGCGGGAATACTTCTGGAAAGGCCTGTTTTGACATCTCTTCACAGAAAGCGTTTCCAGACTTCCCCTTAAACACACGATTTTAACTCTGTAAGTTGAATGCACACCTTGACAACCATTTAGTTAGGTAGCTCCGTTTTGGTTTTAGAAGGAGAGAGTTCTCCTTACAGCATATACTCCCATTCACTCAGGAATGTCCAAACGCAGCTCTTGATAGAAGTGTGTTTTTACTCCTGAATCTAAAGGGAGATTTAACTCACTTAGCTGAACAAACGCACAGCAGAGAAGATTGAAGGATATGTTGCTTCTGTGTTTTAGGCAGAGTTTCACTGCTATTTCGTTTTATGCGCGAATAGTGCTGGAAAGGCCTGTTTTGGGAACTCTCCACAAAAACATTTTCAGACTTTCCCTTCAACACATGAGTTTAACTCTGTAAGTTAAATGCACATTGACAACCATTCTGTTAGGTAGCTCCGTTTTGATTTTAGAAGCAGAGTTCTCCTTACATCATATACTCCCATTCACTCAGAAATGTCCAAATGCAGCTCTTGCCAGAAATGTGTCTCTAACTCCTGAATCTAAAGAGATGTAACTCACTTAGCTGAACAAAGCACAGCAGAGCAGATTGAAAGATACGTTTCTGCTGTGTTTTAGGCAGAGATTTACTTCTATTTTGTTATATGCGGGAATACTACTGGAAAGGCCTGTTTTGAGATCTCTCCACAGAAAGCATTTCCAGACTTCCCCTTCAATACACGAGTTTAACTCTGTACGTTGAATGCACACATTGACAACCGTTCTGTTATGTAGCTCGGTTTTGGTTTTAGAAACATGGATTTCTCCTTACAGCATTTACTCCCATTCACTCAGGAATGTCCAAAAGGCAGCTCTTGCCAGAAACGTGTTTCTAATTCTTGAATCTAAAGGCAGATTTAACTCCCTTAGCTGAACAAATGCACAGCAGATCAGATTGAAGGGTACGTTGCTTCTGTGTTTTAGGCAGAGTTTTACTGCTATTTCGTTATATGCGGGAACACAGCTGCAAAGGCCTGTTTTGAGATCTCTCACCAGAAAGCATTTCCAGACTTTCCCTTCAACACAAGAGTTTTACTCTGTAAGTTGAATGCGCACATTGACAACCCTTCTGTTAGGTAGCTTCGTTTTGGTTTTAGAAGCAGAGTTCTTAAAGCGTATACTCCCATTCACTCAGAATTGTCCAAACGCAGCTCTTGCCAGAAATTTGTTTCTAAATTTTAAATCTAAAGGGAGATTTAACTCACTTAGCTGAACAAACACACAGCAGAGAAGATTGAAGGATATGATCCTTCTGTGTTGTAGGCAGAGTTTCACTGCTATTTCGTTATATGCGGGAATACTGCTGGAAAGGCCTGTTTTGAGATCTCTCCACAGAAAGCGTTTCCAGACTTTCCCTTCAACACATGAGTTTAACTCTGTAAGTTAAATGCACATTGACAACCGTTCTGTTAGGTAGCCCCGTTTTGATTTTAGAAGCAGGGTTCTCCTTACAACATATACTCCCATTCACTCAGAAATGTCCAAATGCAGCTCTTGCCAGAAACATGTTTCTAACTCCTGAATCTAAAGGAGATGTAACTCACTTAGCTGAACAAATGCACAGCAGATCAGATTGAAGGATACATTTCTGCTGTGTTTTAGGCAGAGTTTTACTGCTATTTTGTTATATGCAGGAATACTACTGGAAAGGCCTGTTTTGAGATCTCTCCACAGAAAGCATTTCCAGACTTCCCCTTCAACACAAGGGTTTTACTATGTAAGCTTAATGCACACATTGACAACCCTTCTGTTAGGTAGCTCCGTTTTGATTTTAGAAGCAGAGAGTTCTTAAAGGGTGTACTCCCATTCACTCAGAATTGTCCAAAGCAGCTCTTGCCAGAAAGTTGTTTCTAACTTTTTAATCTAAAGGAGATTTAACTCACTTAGCTGAACAAACGCACAGCAGAGTAGATTGAAAGATTGGTTGCTTCTGTGCTCTAGGGGGAGTTTTACTGCTATTTTGTTATATGCGGGAATACTGCTGGTAAAGCCTGTTTTGAGATCTCTCCACAGAAAGCGTTTCCAGACTTTCCCTTCAACACAAGAGTTTTACTCTGTAAGTTGAATGCGCACATTGACAACCCTTCTGTTAGGTAGCTTCGTTTTGGTTTTAGAAGCAGAGTTCTTAAAGCGTATACTCCCATTCACTCAGAATTGTCCAAACGCAGCTCTTGCCAGAAATTTGTTTCTAAATTTTAAATCTAAAGGGAGATTTAACTCACTTAGCTGAACAAACACACAGCAGAGAAGATTGAAGGATATGATCCTTCTGTGTTGTAGGCAGAGTTTCACTGCTATTTCGTTATATGCGGGAATAGTGCTGGAAAGGCCTGTTTTGGGAACTCTCCACAAAAAACTTTTCCAGAATTTCCCTTCAACACATGAGTTTAACTCTGTAAGTTAAATGCACATTGACAACCGTTCTGTTAGGTAGCCCCGTTTTGATTTTAGAAGCAGAGAGTTCTCCTTACAACATATACTCCCATTCACTCAGAAATGTCCAAATGCAGCTCTTGCCAGAAATGTGTCTCTAACTCCTGAATCTAAAGGGAGATGTAACTCACTTAGCTGAACAAACGCACAGCAGAGCAGATTGAAGGATACATTTCTGCTGTGTTTTAGGCCGAGTTTTACTTCTATTTTGTTATATGCAGGAATACTACTGGAAAGGCCTGTTTTGAGATCTCTCCCCAGAAAGCATTTCCAGACTTTCCCTTCAACACAAGGGTTTTACTATGTAAGCTTAATGCACACATTGACAACCCTTCTGTTAGGTAGCTTCGTTTTGGTTTTAGAAGCAGAGAGTTCTTAAAGGGTGTACTCCCATTCACTCAGAATTGTCCAAACGCAGCTCTTGCCAGAAAGTTGTTTCTAACTTTTTAATCTAAAGGAGATTTAATTCACTTAGCTGAACAAAGCACAGCAGAGCAGATTGAAGGATACGTTTCTTCTGTGTTTTAGGCGAGTTTTACTTCTATTTTGTTATATGCTGGAATACTGCTGGTAAAGCCTGTTTTGAGATCTCTCCACAGAAAGCGTTTCCACACTGTCCCTTCAACACAAGAGTTTTACTCTGTAAGTTGAATGCACACATTGACAACAGTTCTGCTAGGTAGCTCCGTTTTGGTTTTAGAAGCCTAGATTTCTCATCACAGCATATATTCCCATTCACTCAGTAATGTCCAAACGCAGCTCTTGCCAGAAACATGTTTCTAACTCCTGAATCTAAAGGTAGATTTAACTCACTTAGCTGAACAAATGCACAGCAGATCAGATTGAAGGGTACGTTGCTTCTGTGTTTTAGGCAGAGTTTTACTGCTATTTCGTTATATGCGGGAATACTGTTTGAAGGCCTGTTTTGAGATCTCTCCACAGAAAATGTTTCCAGACTTCCCCTTCAACACACGAGTTTAATTCTGTAAGTTCAATGCACACATTGAAAACCATTCTTTTAGGTAGCTCCGTTTTGGTTTTAGAAGCAGAGAGTTCTCCTTACAGCATATATTCCCATTCACTCAGCAATGTCCAAACGCAGCTCTTGCCAGAAACTTGTTTCTAACTCCTGAATCTAAAGGCAGATTTAACTCACTTAACTGAACAAACGCACATCAGAGTAGATTGAAACATACGTTGCTTTTGTGTTTTAGGCAGAGTTTTCCTGATATTTTGTTATATGCGGGAATATTGCTGGAAAGGCCTGTTTTGAGATCTCTCCACAGAAAGCGTTTCCAGACTTCCCCTTCAACACACGAGTTTAACTCTTTAAGTTGAATGCACACATTGACAACCATTCTGTTAGGTAGCTCCGTGTTGATATTAGAAGCAGAGAGTTCTTAAAGCGTATAATAGCATTCACTCAGAATTGTCCAAACGCAGCTCTTGCCAGAAACGTGTTTCTAACTCCTGAATCTACAGTAAGATTTAACTCACTTAGCTGAACAAACGCACAGCAGAACAGATTGAAGGTTACGTTGCTTCTGTGTTTTAGGCAGAGTTTCACTGCTATTTCGTTATATGCGGGAATACTTCTGGAAAGGCCTGTTTTGACATCTCTTCACAGAAAGCGTTTCCAGACTTCCCCTTAAACACACGATTTTAACTCTGTAAATTGAATGCACACCTTGACAACCATTTAGTTAGGTAGCTCCATTTTGGTTTTAGAAGGAGAGAGTTCTCCTTACAGCATATACTCCCATTCACTCAGGAATGTCCAAACGCAGCTCTTGGTAGAAGCGTGTTTTTAACTCCTGAATCTAAAGGGAGATTTAACACACTTAGCTGAACAAACACACAGCAGAGAAGATTGAAGGATATGTTGCTTCTGTGTTTTAGGCAGAGTTTCACTGCTATTTCGTTATATGCGGGAATAGTGCTGGAAAGGCCTGTTTTGGGAACTCTCCACAAAAAACGTTTCCAGACTTTCCCTTCAACACATGAGTTTAACTCTGTAAGTTAAATGCACATTGACAACCATTCTGTTAGGTAGCTCCGTTTTGATTTTAGAAGCAGAGAGTTCTCCTTACAACATATACTCCCATTCACTCAGAAATGTCCAAATGCAGCTCTTGCCAGAAATGTGTCTCTAACTCCTGAATCTAAAGGGAGATGTAACTCACTTAGCTGAACAAACGCACAGCAGAGCAGATTGAAGGAAACGTTTCTGCTGTGTTTTAGGCAGAGTTTTACTTCTATTTTGTTATATGCGGGAATACTACTGGAAAGGCCTGTTTTGAGATCTCTCCACAGAAAGCGTTTCCAGACTTCCCCTTCAACACACGAGTTTAACTCTGTACGTTGAATGCACACATTGACAACCGTTCTGTTATGTAGCTCGGTTTTGGTTTTAGAAACATGGATTTCTCCTTACAGCATTTACTCCCATTCACTCAGGAATGTTCAAAAGGCAGCTCTTGCCAGAAAGGTGTTTCTAATTCTTGAATCTAAAGGAAGATTTAACTCACTTAGCTGAACAAAGGCACAGCAGAGCAGATGGGAGGATACGTTCCTTCTTTGCTTTAGGCAGAATTTAACTGCTATTTCATTATATGCGTGAACACTGCTGAAAAGGCCTGTTTTGAGATCTCTCCCCAGAAAGCATTTCCAGACTTTCCCTTCAACACAAGAGTTTTACTCTGTAAGTTGAATGCACACATTGACAACCCTTCTGTTAGGTAGCTGTGTTTTGGTTTTAGAAGCAGAGAGTTCTTAAAGCGTATACTCCCATTCACTCCGAATTGTCCACACGCAGCTCTTGCCAGAAACTTGTTTCTAGCTTTTAAATCTAAAGGGAGATTTAACTCACTTAGCTGAACAAACGCACAGCAGAGTAGATTGAAGGATTGGTTGCTTCTGTGCTCTAGGGAGAGTTTTACTGCTATTTTGTTATATCTTGGGAATACTGCTGGTAAGGCCTGTTTTGAGATCTCTCCAAAGAAAGCGTTTCCAGACTTTCCCTTCAACACAAGAGATTTACTCTGTAAGTTGAATGCACACATTGACAACAGTTCTGTTAAGTAGCACCGTTTTGGTTTTAGAAGCCTAGATTTCTCATTACAGCATATATTCCCATTCACTCAGAAATGTCCAAACGCAGCTCTTGCCAGAAACATGTTTCTAACTCCTGATTCTAAAGGGAGATTTAACTCACTTAGCTGAACAAATGCACAGCAGATCAGATTGAAGGATACGTTGCTTCTGTGTTTTAGGCAGAGTTTTACTGCTATTTCGTTATATCTTGGGAATACTGCTTTGAAGGCCTGTTTTGAGATCTCTCCACAGAAAATGTTTCCAGACTTCCCTTCAACACACAGTTTAACTCTGTAAATTCAATGCACACATTGAAAACCATTCTGTTAGGTAGCTCCGTTTTGATTTTAGAAGCAGAGTTCTCCTTACAGCATATATTCCCATTCACTCAGCAATGTCCAAATGCAGCTCTTGCCAGAAACTTCTTTCTAACTCCTGAATCTAAAGGCAGATTTAACTCACTTAGCTGAACAAAGCACAGCAGAGCAGATTGAAGGATCGTTGCTTCTGTGTTTTAGGCAGAGTTTTACTGATATTTCGTTATATCTTGGGAATACTGCTGGAAAGGCCTGTTTTGAGATCTCTCCACAGAAAGTGTTTCCAGACTTCCCTTCAACACAAGAGTTTAACTCTGTAAGTTGAATGCACACATTGACAACCGTTCTGTTAGGTAGCTTTGTTTTGGTTTTAGAAGCAGAGTTCTTATTAAAGCATATTGTCCCATTCACTCAGGAATGTCCAAAGCAGCTCTTGCCAGAAACGTGTTTCTAACTCCTGAATCTAAAGGAGATTTAACTCACTTAGCTGAACAAAGGCACAGCAGAGCAGATTGAAGGATCGTTGCTTCTGTGTTTTAGGCAGAGTTTACCTGCTATTTCGTTATATGCGGGAATACTGCTTGAAAGGCCTGTTTTGAGATCTCTCCACAGAAAGCGTTTCCAGACTTCCCTTAAACACACAGTTTAACTCTGTAAGTTGAATGCACACATTGACAACCATTCTGTTAGGTAGCTCCGTGTTGATATTAGAAGCAGAGAGTTCTTAAAGCGTATACTCCCATTCACTCAGAATTGTCCAAATGCAGCTCTTGCCAGAAACGTGTTTCTAACTCCTGAATCTACAGTAGATTTAACTCACTTAGCTGAACAAAGCACAGCAGAACAGATTGAAGGTTACGTTGCTTCTGTGTTTTAGGCAGAGTTTCACTGCTATTTCGTTATATGCGGGAATACTTCTGGAAAGGCCTGTTTTGACATCTCTTCACAGAAAGCGTTTCCAGACTTCCCCTTAAACACACGATTTTAACTCTGTAAGTTGAATGCACACCTTGACAACCATTTAGTTAGGTAGCTCCATTTTTGTTTTAGAAGGAGAGAGTTCTCCTTACAGCATATACTCCCATTCACTCAGAAATGTCCAAATGCAGCTCTTGCCAGAAATGTGTCTCTAACTCCTGAATCTAAAGGGAGATGTAACTCACTTAGTTGAACAAATGCACAGCAGAGAATATTGAAGGATATGTTGCTTCTGTGTTTTAGGCAGAGTTTCACTGCTATTTCGTTATATGCGGGAATACTGCTGGAAAGGCCTGTTTTGAGATCTCTCCACAGAAAGCATTTCCAGACTTTCCCTTCAACACATGAGTTTAACTCTGTAAGTTAAATGCACATTGACAACCATTCTGTTAGGTAGCTCCGTTTTGATTTTAGAAGCAGAGAGTTCTCCTTACAACATATACTCCCATTCACTCAGAAATGTCCAAATGCAGCTCTTGCCAGAAATGTGTCTCTAACTCCTGAATCTAAAGGGAGATGTAACTCACTTAGCTGAACAAACGCACAGCAGAGCAGATTGAAAGATACGTTTCTGCTGTGTTTTAGGCAGAGATTTACTTCTATTTTGTTATATGCGGGAATACTACTGGAAAGGCCTGTTTTGAGATCTCTCCACAGAAAGCGTTTCCAGACTTCCCTTCAACACATGAGTTTAACTCTGTAAGTTAAATGCACATTGACAACCGTTCTGTTATGTAGCTCGGTTTTGGTTTTAGAAACATGGATTTCTCCTTACAGCATTTACACCCATTCACTCAGGAATGTCCAAAAAACAGCTCTTGCCAGAAACGTGTTTCTAATTCTTGAATGTAAAGCAGATTTAACTCACTTAGCTGAACAAACGCACAGCAGAAGAGATTGAAGGTTACGTTGCTTCTGTGTTTTAGGCAGAGATTTACTTCTATTTTGTTATATGCGGGAATACTACTGGAAAGGCCTGTTTTGAGATCTCTCACCAGAAAGCATTTCCAGACTTTCCCTTCAACACAAGAGTTTTACTCTGTAAGTTGAATGCACACATTGACAACCCTTCTGTTAGGTAGCTTCGTTTTGGTTTTAGAAGCAGAGTTCTTAAAGCGTATACTCCCATTCACTCAGAATTGTCCAAACGCAGCTCTTGCCAGAAATTTGTTTCTAACTTTTAAATCTAAAGGAGATTTAACTCACTTAGCTGAACAAACACACAGCAGAGAAGATTGAAGGATATGTTCCTTCTGTGTTGTAGGCAGAGTTTCACTGCTATTTCGTTATATCTTGGGAATACTGCTGGAAAGGCCTGTTTTGAGATCTCTCACAGAAAGCATTTCCAGACTTTCCTTCAACACATGAGGTTAACTCTGTAAGATAAATGCACATTGACAACCCTTCTGTTAGGTAGCCCCGTTTTGATTTTAGAAGCAGAGAGTTCTCCTTACAACATATACTCCCATTCACTCAGAAATGTCCAAATGCAGCTCTTGCCAGAAATGTGTCTCTAACTCCTGAATCTAAAGGGAGATGTAACTCACTTAGCTGAACAAACGCACAGCAGAGCAGATTGAAGGATACATTTCTGCTGTGTTTTAGGCCGAGTTTTACTTCTATTTTGTTATATGCAGGAATACTACTGGAAAGGCCTGTTTTGAGATCTCTCCCCAGAAAGCATTTCCAGACTTTCCCTTCAACACAAGGGTTTTACTATGTAAGCTTAATGCACACATTGACAACCCTTCTGTTAGGTAGCTTCGTTTTGGTTTTAGAAGCAGAGAGTTCTTAAAGGGTGTACTCCCATTCACTCAGAATTGTCCAAACGCAGCTCTTGCCAGAAACTTGTTTCTAACTTTTTAATCTAAAGGGAGATTTAATTCACTTAGCTGAACAAACGCACAGCAGAGTAGATTGAAAGATTGGTTGCTTCTGTGCTCTAGGGGGAGTTTTACTGCTATTTCGTTATATGCGGGAATACTGCTGGTAAAGGCCTGTTTTGAGATCTCTCCACAGAAAGCGTTTCCAGACTTCCCTTCAACACAAGAGTTTTACTATGTAAGCTTAATGCACACATTGACAACCCTTCTGTTAGGTAGCTCCGTTTTGGTTTTAGAAGCCTAGATTTCTCATCACAGCATATATTCCCATTCACTCAGGAATGTCCAAACGCAGCTCTTGCCAGAAACATGTTTCTAACTCCTGAATCTAAAGGTAGATTTAACTCACTTAGCTGAACAAATGCACAGCAGATCAGATTGAAGGGTACGTTGCTTCTGTGTTTTAGGCAGAGTTTTACTGCTATTTCGTTATATGCGGGAATACTGCTTTGAAGGCCTGTTTTGAGATCTCTCCACAGAAAATGTTTCCAGACTTCCCTTCAACACACGAGTTTAACTCTGTAAGTTCAATGCACACATTGAAAACCATTCTTTTAGGTAGCTCCGTTTTGGTTTTAGAAGCAGAGAGTTCTCCTTACAGCATATATTCCCATTCACTCAGCAATGTCCAAACGCAGCTCTTGCCAGAAACGTGTTTCTAACTCCTGAATCTAAAGGCAGATTTAACTCACTTAACTGAACAAACGCACATCAGAGTAGATTGAAACATACGTTGCTTTTGTGTTTTAGGCAGAGTTTTACTGCTATTTTGTTATATGCGGGAATATTGCTGGAAAGGCCTGTTTTGAGATCTCTCCACAGAAAGCGTTTCCAGACTTCCCCTTCAACACACGAGTTTAACTCTTTAAGTTGAATGCACACATTGACAACCATTCTGTTAGGTAGCTCCGTGTTGATATTAGAAGCAGAGAGTTCTTAAAGCGTGTACTCCCATTCACTCAGAATTGTCCAAACGCAGCTCTTGCCAGAAATTTGTTTCTAACTTTTTAATCTAAAGGGAGATTTAACTCACTTAGATGAACAAACGCACAGCAGAACAGATGGAAGGTTACGTTGCTTCTGTGTTTTAGGCAGAGTTTCACTGCTATTTCGTTCTATGCGGGAATACTGCTGGAAAGGCCTGTTTTGACATCTCTCCACAGAAAGCGTTTCCAGACTTCCCTTCAACACATGAGTTTAACTCTGTAAGTTGAATGCACACATTGACAACCATTCTGTTAGGTAGCTCCATTTTGGTTTTAGAAGCAGAGAGTTCTCCTTACAGCATATACTCCCATTCACTCAGGAATGTCCAAACGCAGCTCTTGCCAGAAACGTGTTTCTAACTCCTGAATCTAAAGGAGATTTAACTCACTTAGCTGAACAAAGCACAGCAGAGAAGATTGAAGGATATGTTGCTTCTGTGTTTTAGGCAGAGTTTCACTGCTATTTCGTTATATGCGGGAATAGTGCTGGAAAGGCCTGTTTTGGGAACTCTCCACAAAAAACGTTTCCAGACTTTCCCTTCAACACATGAGTTTAACTCTGTAAGTTAAATGCACATTGACAACCGTTCTGTTAGGTAGCTCCGTTTTGATTTCAGAAGCAGAGAGTTCTCCTTACAACATATACTCCCATTCACTCAGAAATGTCCAAATGCAGCTCTTGCCAGAAATGTGTCTCTAACTCCTGAATCTAAAGGGAGATGTAACTCACTTAGCTGAACAAACGCACAGCAGAGCAGATTGAAGGATACGTTTCTTCTGTGTTTTAGGCAGAGATTTACTTCTATTTTGTTATATGCGGGAATACTACTGGAAAGGCCTGTTTTGAGATCTCTCCACAGAAAGCATTTCCAGACGTTCCCTTCAACACAAGAGTTTTACTCTGTAAGTTGAATGCACACATTGACAACCGTTCTGTTAGGTAGCTCCGTTTTGGTTTTAGAAGCAGAGAGTTCTCCTTACAACATATACTCCCATTCACTCAGAAATGTCCAAATGCAGCTCTTGCCAGAAAGGTGTTTCTAATTCTTGAATCTAAAGGAAGATTTAACTCACTTAGCTGAACAAAGGCACAGCAGAGCAGATGGGAGGATACGTTCCTTCTTTGCTTTAGGCAGAATTTAACTGCTATTTCATTATATGCGGGAATACTGCTGGAAAGGCCTGTTTTGAGATCTCTCCCAGAAAGCATTTCAGACTTTCCTTCAACACAAGAGTTTTACTCTGTAAGTTGAATGCACACATTGACAACCCTTCTGTTAGGTAGCTTTGTTTTGGTTTTAGAAGCAGAGAGTTCTTAAAGGGTGTACTCCCATTCACTCAGAATTGTCCAAACGCAGCTCTTGCCAGAAATTTGTTTCTAACTTTTAAATCTAAAGGAGATTTAACTCACTTAGCTGAACAAACGCACAGCAGAGTAGATTGAAGGATTGGTTGCTTCTGTGCTCTAGGGAGAGTTTTACTGCTATTTTGTTATATGCGGGAATACTGCTGGTAAGGCCTGTTTTGAGATCTCTCCACAGAAAGCGTTTCCAGACTTTCCCTTCAACACAAGAGTTTTACTCTGTAAGTTGAATGCACACATTGACAACCATTCTGTTAGGTAGCTCGTTTTGGTTTTAGAAGCCTAGATTTCTCATTACAGCATATATTCCCATTCACTCAGAAATGTCCAAATGCAGCTCTTGCCAGAAACATGTTTCTAACTCCTGAATCTAAAGGAGATTTAACTCACTTAGCTGAACAAATGCACACCAGATCAGATTGAAGGGTACGTTGCTTCTGTGTTTTAGGCAGAGTTTTACTGCTATTTCGTTATATGCGGGAATACTGCTTTGAAGGCCTGTTTTGAGATCTCTCCACAGAAAATGTTTCCAGACTTCCCCTTCAACACACGAGTTTAACTCTGTAAATTCAATGCACACATTGAAAACCATTCTTTTAGGTAGCTCCGTTTTGGTTTTAGAAGCAGAGAGTTCTCCTTACAGCATATATTCCCATTCACTCAGCAATGTCCAAACGCAGCTCTTGCCAGAAACGTGTTTCTAACTCCTGAATCTAAAGGCAGATTTAACTCACTTAACTGAACAAACGCACATCAGAGTAGATTGAAGGATACGTTTCTGCTGTGTTTTAGGCAGAGATTTACTTCTATTTTGTTATATGCGGGAATACTACTGGAAAGGCCTGTTTTGAGATCTCTCCACAGAAAGCGTTTCCAGACTTCCCCTTCAACACACGAGTTTAACTCTTTAAGTTGAATGCACACATTGACAACCGTTCTGTTATGTAGCTCGGTTTTGGTTTTAGAAACATGGATTTCCCTTACAGCATTTACTCCCATTCACTCAGGAATGTCCAAAAGGCAGCTCTTGCCAGAAACGTGTTTCTAATTCTTGAATCTAAAGGCAGATTTAACTCCCTTAGCTGAACAAATGCACAGCAGATCAGATTGAAGGATTGGTTGCTTCTGTGTTTTAGGCAGAGTTTTACTGCTATTTCGTTATATGCGGGAATACTGCTGGAAAGGCCTGTTTTGAGATCTCTCACCAGAAAGCATTTCCAGACTTTCCCTTCAACACAAGAGTTTTACTCTGTAAGTTGAATGCACACATTGACAACCCTTCTGTTAGGTAGCTCGTTTTGGTTTTAGAAGCAGAGAGTTCTTAAAGCGTATACTCCCATTCACTCAGAAATGTCCAAACGCAGCTCTTGCCAGAAACTTGTTTCTAACTTTTAAATCTAAAGGGAGATTTAACTCACTTAGCTGAACAAAGCACAGCAGAGAAGATTGAAGGATACGTTGCTTCTGTGTTTTAGGCAGAGTTTTACTGCTATTTCGTTATATCTTGGGAATACTGCTGGAAAGGCCTGTTTTGAGATCTCTCCACAAAAACTTTTCCAGAATTTCCCTTCAACACATGAGTTTAACTCTGTAAGTTAAATGCACATTGACAACCGTTCTGTTAGGTAGCCCCGTTTTGATTTTAGAAGCAGAGAGTTCTCCTTACAACATATACTCCCATTCACTCAGAAATGTCCAAATGCAGCTCTTGCCAGAAATGTGTCTCTAACTCCTGAATCTAAAGGGAGATGTAACTCACTTAGCTGAACAAACGCACAGCAGAGCAGATTGAAGGATACATTTCTGCTGTGTTTTAGGCCGAGTTTTACTTCTATTTTGTTATATGCAGGCATACTACTGGAAAGGCCTGTTTTGAGATCTCTCCAAAGAAAGCATTTCCAGACTTCCCCTTCAACACAAGGGTTTTACTATGTAAGTTGAATGCACACATTGACAACCCTTCTGTTAGGTAGCTCCGTGTTGATATTAGAAGCAGAGAGTTCTTAAAGCGAATAATCCCATTCACTCAGAATTGTCCAAAGCAGCTCTTGCCAGAAAGGTGTTTCTAACTTTTAAATTTAAGGGAGATTTAACTCACTTAGCTGAACAAACGCACAGCAGAGTAGATTGAAGGATTGGTTGCTTCTGTGCTCTAGGGAGAGTTTTACTGCTATTTCGTTATATGCGGGAATACTGCTTTGAAGGCCTGTTTTGAGGTCTCTCCACAGAAAGCATTTCCAGACTTCCCTTCAACACGAGTTTAACTCTGTAAGTTAAATGCACATTGACAACCATTCTGTTAGGTAGCATTGTTTTGGTTTTAGAAGCCTAGATTTCTCATTACAGCATATATTCCCATTCACTCAGGAATGTCCAAAGCAGCTCTTGCCAGAAACATGTTTCTAACTCCTGAATCTACAGTAGATTTAACTCACTTAGCTGAACAAATGCACAGCAGATCAGATTGAAGGATACATTTCTGCTGTGTTTTAGGCAGAGTTTTACTTCTATTTTGTTATATGCGGAATAGTGCTGGAAAGGCCTGTTTTGAGGTCTCTCCACAGAAAGCATTTCCAGACTTCCCTTAAACACACGATTTTAACTCTGTAAGTTAAATGCACATTGACAACCCTTCTGTTAGGTAGCATTGTTTTGGTTTTAGAAGCACAGAGTTCTTAAAGCGTATACTC
>CM038393.1:137181723-137221368 GCA_021498475.1 Saguinus midas
ACATTGACAACCATTCTGTTAGGTAGCATTGTTTTGGTTTTAGAAGCCTAGATTTCTCATTTCAGCATATATTCCCATTCACTCAGTAATGTCCAAATGCAGCTCTTGCCAGAAACTTGTTTCTAACTCCTGAATCTAAAGGGAGATGTAACTCACTTAGCTGAACAAATGCACAGCAGATCAGATTGAAGGGTACGTTGCTTCTGTGTTTTAGGCAGAGTTTTACTGCTATTTCGTTATATGCGGGATTACTGCTTTGAAGGCCTGTTTTGTGGTCTCTCCACTGAAAATGTTTCCAGACTTCCCCTTCAACACACGCGTTTAACTCTGTAAATTCAATGCACACATTGAAAACCATTCTGTTAGGTAGCTCCGTTTTGGTTTTAGAAGCACAGAGTTCTTAAAGCGTATACTCCCATTCACTCAGAATTGTCCAAACGCAGCTCTTGCCAGAAACTTGTTTGTAACTTTTAAATCTAAAGGGAGAGTTTACTCACTTAGCTGAACAAATGCACAGCAGAGTAGATTGAAGGATTGGTTGCTTCTGTGCTCTAGGGAGAGTTTTACTGCTATTTCGTTATATGCGGGAATACTGCTGGTAAGGCCTGTTTTGAGATCTCTCCACAGAAAGCGTTTCCAGACTTCCCTTAAACACAAGAGTTTTACTCTGTAAGTTGAATGCACACATTGACAATCGTTGTGTTAGGTAGCTTTGTTTTGGTTTTAGAAGCCTAGATTTCTCATTACAGCATATATTCCCATTCACTCAGTAATGTCCAAACGCAGCTCTTGCCAGAAACATGTTTCTAACTCCTGAATCTAAAGGATGATTTAACTCACTTAGCTAAACAAATGCACAGCAGATCAGATTGAAGGGTACGTTGCTTCTGTGTTTTAGGCAGAGTTTTACTGCTATTTCGTTATATGCGGGAATACTGCTTTGAAGGCCTGTTCTGAGATCTCTCCACAGAAAGTGTTTCCAAACTTCCCCTTCAACACACGAGTTTAACTCTGTAAATTCAATGCACACATTGAAAACCATTCTGTTAGGTAGCTCCGTTTTGGTTTTACAAGCAGAGAGTTCTCCTTACAGCATATACTCCCATTCACTCAGCAATGTCCAAATGCAGCTCTTGCCAGAAACTTGTTTCTAACTCCTGAATCTAAAGGCAGATTTAACTCACTTAACTGAACAAACGCACATCAGAGTAGATTGAAACATACGTTGCTTTTGCGTTTTAGGCAGAATTTTACTCTTATTTCCTTATATGCGGGAATATTGCTGGAAAGGCCTGTTTTGAGATCTCTCCATAGAAAGCGTTTCCAGACTTCCCATTCACCACACGAGTTTAACTCTGTAAGTGTAATGCACACAATGACAACCGTTCTGTTACGTAGCATTGTTTTGGTTTTAGAAGCACAGAGTTCTCCTTACAGCATATACTCCCATTCACTCAGCAATGTCCAAATGCAGCTCTTGCCAGAAACTTGTTTCTAACTCCTGAATCTAAAGGAAGATTTAACTCACTTAACTGAACAAACGCACATCAGAGTAGATTGAAACATATGTTGCCTTTGTGTTTTAGGCAGAGTTTTACTGATATTTTGTTATATGCGGGAATATTGCTGGAAAGGCCTGTTTTGAGATCTCTCCACAGAAAGCGTTTCCAGACTTCCCCTTCAACACACGAGTTTAACTCTTTAAGTTGAATGGACACATTGACAGCCATTCTGTTAGGTAGCTCCGTGTTGATATTAGAAGCAGAGAGTTCTTAAAGCGCATAATCCCATCCACTCAGAATTGTCCAAATGCAGCTCTTGCCAGAAACGTGTTTCTAACTCCTGAATCTACAGTAAGATTTAACTCACTTAGCTGAACAAATGCACAGCAGAAGAGATTGAAGGTTACGTTGCTTCTGTGTTTTAGGCAGAGTTTCACTGCTATTTTGTTGTATGCGGGAATACTTCTGGAAAGGCCTGTTTTGACATCTCTTCACAGAAAGCGTTTCCAGACTTCCCCTTAAACACACGATTTTAACTCTGTAAGTTGAATGCACACCTTGACAACCATTTAGTTAGGTAGCTCCATTTTGGTTTTAGAAGGAGAGTTCTCCTTACAGCATATACTCCCATTCACTCAGGAATGTCCAAACGCAGATCTTGATAGAAGCGTGTTTTTAACTCCTGAATCTAAAGGGAGATTTAACTCACTTAGCTGAACAAACGAACAGCAGAGAAGATTGAAGGATATGTTGCTTCTGTGTTTTAGGCAGAGTTTCACTGCTATTTCGTTACATGCGGGAATAGTGCTGGAAAGGCCTGTTTTGGGAACTCTCCACAAAAAACGTTTCCAGATTTTCCCTTCAACACATGAGTTTAACTCTGTAGGTAAATGCACATTGACAACCATGCTGTTAGGTAGCTCCGTTTTGATTTTAGAAGCAGAGAGTTCTCCTTACAACATATACTCCCATTCACTCAGAAATGTCCAAATGCAGCTCTTGCCAGAAATGTGTCTCTAACTCCTGAATCTAAAGGGAGATGTAACTCACTTAGCTGAACAAAGCACAGCAGAGCAGATTGAAGGAAACGTTTCTGCTGTATTTTAGGCAGAGTTTTACTTCTTTTTTTTTTTTTTTTTGAGACGGAGTTTCGCTCTTGGTACCCAGGCTGGAGTGCAATGGCGCGATCTCGGCTCACCGCAACCTCCGCCTGCTGGGTTCAGGCAATTCTCCTGCCTAAGCCTCCTGAGTAGCTGGGATTACAGGCACGCGCCACCATGCCCAGCTAATTTTTTGTATCTTTAGTAGAGACGGGGTTTCACCATGTTGACCAGGATGGTCTCGATCTCTTGACCTCGTGATCCACACGCCTCGGCCTCCCAAAGTGCTGGGATTACACGCTTGAGTCACCGCGCCCGGCCCAGGTGTTTCTAATTCTTGAATCTAAAGGAAGATTTAACTCACTTAGCTGAACAAAGGCACAGCAGAGCAGATGGGAGGATACGTTCCTTTTTTGCTTTAAGCAGAATTTAACTGCTATTTCATTATATGCGGGAACACTGCTGGAAAGGCCTGTTTTGAGATCTCTCCCCAGAAAGCATTTCCAGACTTTCCCTTCAACACAAGAGTTTTACTCTGTAAATTGAATGCACACATTGACAACCCTTCTGTTAGGTAGCTGTGTTTTGGTTTTAGAAGCAGAGAGTTCTTAAAGCGTATACTCCCATTCACTCCGAATTGTCCACGCAGCTCTTGCCAGAAACTTGTTTCTAACTTTTAAATCTAAAGGAGATTTAACTCACTTAGCTGAACAAACGCACAGCAGAGTAGATTGAAGGATTTGTTGCTGCTGTGCTCTAGGAGAGTTTTACTGCTATTTCGTTATATGTGGGAATACTGCTGTTAAGGCCTGTTTTGAGATCTCTCCACAGAAAGTGTTTCCAGACTTTCCCTACAACACAAGAGTTTTACTCTGTTAATTGCAGGCACACATTGACAACCATTCTGTTAGGTAGCATTGTTTTGGTTTTAGAAGCCTAGATTTCTCATTTCAGCATATATTCCCATTCACTCAGTAATGTCCAAATGCAGCTCTTGCCAGAAACTTGTTTCTAACTCCTGAATCTAAAGGGAGATGTAACTCACTTAGCTGAACAAATGCACAGCAGATCAGATTGAAGGGTACGTTGCTTCTGTGTTTTAGGCAGAGTTTTACTGCTATTTCGTTATATGCGGGATTACTGCTTTGAAGGCCTGTTTTGTGGTCTCTCCACTGAAAATGTTTCCAGACTTCCCCTTCAACACACGCGTTTAACTCTGTAAATTCAATGCACACATTGAAAACCATTCTGTTAGGTAGCTCCGTTTTGGTTTTAGAAGCACAGAGTTCTTAAAGCGTATACTCCCATTCACTCAGAATTGTCCAAACGCAGCTCTTGCCAGAAACTTGTTTGTAACTTTTAAATCTAAAGGGAGAGTTTACTCACTTAGCTGAACAAATGCACAGCAGAGTAGATTGAAGGATTGGTTGCTTCTGTGCTCTAGGGAGAGTTTTACTGCTATTTCGTTATATGCGGGAATACTGCTGGTAAGGCCTGTTTTGAGGTCTCTCCACAGAAAGCGTTTCCAGACTTTCCCTTCAACACAAGAGTTTTACTCTGTAAGTTGAATGCACACATTGACAATCGTTGTGTTAGGTAGCTTTGTTTTGGTTTTAGAAGCCTAGATTTCTCATTACAGCATATATTCCCATTCACTCAGTAATGTCCAAACGCAGCTCTTGCCAGAAACATGTTTCTAACTCCTGAATCTAAAGGGAGATTTAACTCACTTAGCTGAACAAATGCACAGCAGATCAGATTGAAGGGTACGTTGCTTCTGTGTTTTAGGCAGAGTTTTACTGCTATTTCGTTATATGCGGGAATACTGCTTTGAAGGCCTGTTTTGTGATCTCTCCACTGAAAATGTTTCCAGACTTCCCCTTCAACACACGCGTTTAACTCTGTAAATTCAATGCACACATTGAAAACCATTCTGTTAGGTAGCTCCGTTTTGGTTTTAGAAGCACAGAGTTCTTAAAGCGTATACTCCCATTCACTCAGAATTGTCCAAACGCAGCTCTTGCCAGAAACTTGTTTGTAACTTTTAAATCTAAAGGGAGAGTTTACTCACTTAGCTGAACAAATGCACAGCAGAGTAGATTGAAGGATTGGTTGCTTCTGTGCTCTAGGGAGAGTTTTACTGCTATTTCGTTATATGCGGGAATACTGCTGGTAAGGCCTGTTTTGAGATCTCTCCACAGAAAGCGTTTCCAGACTTTCCCTTAAACACAAGAGTTTTACTCTGTAAGTTGAATGCACACATTGACAATCGTTGTGTTAGGTAGCTTTGTTTTGGTTTTAGAAGCCTAGATTTCTCATTACAGCATATATTCCCATTCACTCAGTAATGTCCAAACGCAGCTCTTGCCAGAAACATGTTTCTAACTCCTGAATCTAAAGGGAGATTTAACTCACTTAGCTAAACAAATGCACAGCAGATCAGATTGAAGGGTACGTTGCTTCTGTGTTTTAGGCAGAGTTTTACTGCTATTTCGTTATATGCGGGAATACTGCTTTGAAGGCCTGTTCTGAGATCTCTCCACAGAAAGTGTTTCCAAACTTCCCCTTCAACACACGAGTTTAACTCTGTAAATTCAATGCACACATTGAAAACCATTCTGTTAGGTAGCTCCGTTTTGGTTTTACAAGCAGAGAGTTCTCCTTACAGCATATACTCCCATTCACTCAGCAATGTCCAAATGCAGCTCTTGCCAGAAACTTGTTTCTAACTCCTGAATCTAAAGGCAGATTTAACTCACTTAACTGAACAAACGCACATCAGAGTAGATTGAAACATACGTTGCTTTTGCGTTTTAGGCAGAATTTTACTCTTATTTCCTTATATGCGGGAATATTGCTGGAAAGGCCTTTTTTGAGATCTCTCCATAGAAAGCGTTTCCAGACTTCCCATTCACCACACGAGTTTAACTCTGTAAGTGTAATGCACACAATGACAACCGTTCTGTTACGTAGCATTGTTTTGGTTTTAGAAGCACAGAGTTCTCCTTACAGCATATACTCCCATTCACTCAGCAATGTCCAAACGCAACTCTTGCCAGAAACTTGTTTCTAACTCCTGAATCTAAAGGAAGATTTAACTCACTTAACTAAACAAACGCACATCAGAGTAGATTGAAACATATGTTGCCTTTGTGTTTTAGGCAGAGTTTTACTGATATTTTGTTATATGCGGGAATATTGCTGGAAAGGCCTGTTTTGAGATCTCTCCACAGAAAGCGTTTCCAGACTTCCCCTTCAACACACGAGTTTAACTCTTTAAGTTGAATGGACACATTGACAGCCATTCTGTTAGGTAGCTCCGTGTTGATATTAGAAGCAGAGAGTTCTTAAAGCGCATAATCCCATCCACTCAGAATTGTCCAAATGCAGCTCTTGCCAGAAACGTGTTTCTAACTCCTGAATCTACAGTAAGATTTAACTCACTTAGCTGAACAAATGCACAGCAGAAGAGATTGAAGGTTACGTTGCTTCTGTGTTTTAGGCAGAGTTTCACTGCTATTTCGTTCTATGCGGGAATACTTCTGGAAAGGCCTGTTTTGACATCTCTTCACAGAAAGCGTTTCCAGACTTCCCCTTAAACACACGATTTTAACTCTGTAAGTTGAATGCACACCTTGACAACCATTTAGTTAGGTAGCTCCATTTTGGTTTTAGAAGGAGAGTTCTCCTTACAGCATATACTCCCATTCACTCAGGAATGTCCAAGCGCAGATCTTGATAGAAGCGTGTTTTAACTCCTGAATCTAAAGGGAGATTTAACTCACTTAGCTGAACAAACGAACAGCAGAGAAGATTGAAGGATATGTTGCTTCTGTGTTTTAGGCAGAGTTTCACTGCTATTTCGTTACATGCGGGAATAGTGCTGGAAAGGCCTGTTTTGGGAACTCTCCACAAAAAACGTTTCCAGATTTTCCCTTCAACACATGAGTTTAACTCTGTAGGTAAATGCACATTGACAACCATGCTGTTAGGTAGCTCCGTTTTGATTTTAGAAGCAGAGTTCTCCTTACAACATATACTCCCATTCACTCAGAAATGTCCAAATGCAGCTCTTGCCAGAAATGTGTCTCTAACTCCTGAATCTAAAGGGAGATGTAACTCACTTAGCTGAACAAAGCACAGCAGAGCAGATTGAAGGAAACGTTTCTGCTGTATTTTAGGCAGAGTTTTACTTCTTTTTTTTTTTTTTTTTTGAGACGGAGTTTCGCTCTTGGTACCCAGGCTGGAGTGCAATGGCGCGATCTCGGCTCACCGCAACCTCCGCCTGCTGGGTTCAGGCAATTCTCCTGCCTAAGCCTCCTGAGTAGCTGGGATTACAGGCACGCGCCACCATGCCCAGCTAATTTTTTGTATCTTTAGTAGAGACGGGTTTCACCATGTTGACCAGGATGGTCTCGATCTCTTGACCTCGTGATCCACACGCCTCGGCCTCCCAAAGTGCTGGGATTACACGCTTGAGTCACCGCGCCCGGCCCAGGTGTTTCTAATTCTTGAATCTAAAGGAAGATTTAACTCACTTAGCTGAACAAAGGCACAGCAGAGCAGATGGGAGGATACCTTCCTTTTTTGCTTTAAGCAGAATTTAACTGCTATTTCATTATATGCGGGAACACTGCTGGAAAGGCCTGTTTTGAGATCTCTCCCCAGAAAGCATTTCCAGACTTTCCCTTCAACACAAGAGTTTTACTCTGTAAATTGAATGCACACATTGACAACCCTTCTGTTAGGTAGCTGTGTTTTGGTTTTAGAAGCAGAGAGTTCTTAAAGCGTATACTCCCATTCACTCGAATTGTCCACACGCAGCTCTTGCCAGAAACTTGTTTCTAACTTTTAAATCTAAAGGAGATTTAACTCACTTAGCTGAACAAACGCACAGCAGAGTAGATTGAAGGATTTGTTGCTGCTGTGCTCTAGGAGAGTTTTACTGCTATTTCGTTATATGCGGGAATACTGCTGTTAAGGCCTGTTTTGAGATCTCTCCACAGAAAGTGTTTCCAGACTTTCCCTACAACACAAGAGTTTTACTCTGTTAATTGCAGGCACACATTGACAACCATTCTGTTAGGTAGCATTGTTTTGGTTTTAGAAGCCTAGATTTCTCATTTCAGCATATATTCCCATTCACTCAGTAATGTCCAAATGCAGCTCTTGCCAGAAACTTGTTTCTAACTCCTGAATCTAAAGGGAGATGTAACTCACTTAGCTGAACAAATGCACAGCAGATCAGATTGAAGGGTACGTTGCTTCTGTGTTTTAGGCAGAGTTTTACTGCTATTTCGTTATATGCGGGATTACTGCTTTGAAGGCCTGTTTTGTGGTCTCTCCACTGAAAATGTTTCCAGACTTCCCCTTCAACACACGCGTTTAACTCTGTAAATTCAATGCACACATTGAAAACCATTCTGTTAGGTAGCTCCGTTTTGGTTTTAGAAGCACAGAGTTCTTAAAGCGTATACTCCCATTCACTCAGAATTGTCCAAACGCAGCTCTTGCCAGAAACTTGTTTGTAACTTTTAAATCTAAAGGGAGATTTAACTCACTTAGCTGAACAAATGCACAGCAGAGTAGATTGAAGGATTGGTTGCTTCTGTGCTCTAGGGAGAGTTTTACTGCTATTTCGTTATATGCGGGAATACTGCTGGTAAGGCCTGTTTTGAGATCTCTCCACAGAAAGCGTTTCCAGACTTTCCCTTAAACACAAGAGTTTTACTCTGTAAGTTGAATGCACACATTGACAATCGTTGTGTTAGGTAGCTTTGTTTTGGTTTTAGAAGCCTAGATTTCTCATTACAGCATATATTCCCATTCACTCAGTAATGTCCAAACGCAGCTCTTGCCAGAAACATGTTTCTAACTCCTGAATCTAAAGGGAGATTTAACTCACTTAGCTAAACAAATGCACAGCAGATCAGATTGAAGGGTACGTTGCTTCTGTGTTTTAGGCAGAGTTTTACTGCTATTTCGTTATATGCGGGAATACTGCTTTGAAGGCCTGTTCTGAGATCTCTCCACAGAAAGTGTTTCCAAACTTCCCCTTCAACACACGAGTTTAACTCTGTAAATTCAATGCACACATTGAAAACCATTCTGTTAGGTAGCTCCGTTTTGGTTTTACAAGCAGAGAGTTCTCCTTACAGCATATACTCCCATTCACTCAGCAATGTCCAAATGCAGCTCTTGCCAGAAACTTGTTTCTAACTCCTGAATCTAAAGGCAGATTTAACTCACTTAACTGAACAAACGCACATCAGAGTAGATTGAAACATACGTTGCTTTTGCGTTTTAGGCAGAATTTTACTCTTATTTCCTTATATGCGGGAATATTGCTGGAAAGGCCTTTTTTGAGATCTCTCCATAGAAAGCGTTTCCAGACTTCCCATTCACCACACGAGTTTAACTCTGTAAGTGTAATGCACACAATGACAACCGTTCTGTTACGTAGCATTGTTTTGGTTTTAGAAGCACAGAGTTCTCCTTACAGCATATACTCCCATTCACTCAGCAATGTCCAAATGCAGCTCTTGCCAGAAACTTGTTTCTAACTCCTGAATCTAAAGGAAGATTTAACTCACTTAACTAAACAAACGCACATCAGAGTAGATTGAAACATATGTTGCCTTTGTGTTTTAGGCAGAGTTTTACTGATATTTTGTTATATGCGGGAATATTGCTGGAAAGGCCTGTTTTGAGATCTCTCCACAGAAAGCGTTTCCAGACTTCCCCTTCAACACACGAGTTTAACTCTTTAAGTTGAATGCACACATTGACAACCATTCTGTTAGGTAGCTCCGTGTTGATATTAGAAGCAGAGAGTTCTTAAAGCGCATAATCCCATCCACTCAGAATTGTCCAAATGCAGCTCTTGCCAGAAACGTGTTTCTAACTCCTGAATCTACAGTAAGATTTAACTCACTTAGCTGAACAAATGCACAGCAGAAGAGATTGAAGGTTACGTTGCTTCTGTGTTTTAGGCAGAGTTTCACTGCTATTTCGTTGTATGCGGGAATACTTCTGGAAAGGCCTGTTTTGACATCTCTTCACAGAAAGCGTTTCCAGACTTCCCCTTAAACACACGATTTTAACTCTGTAAGTTGAATGCACACCTTGACAACCATTTAGTTAGGTAGCTCCATTTTGGTTTTAGAAAGAGAGTTCTCCCTACAGCATATACTCCCATTCACTCAGGAATGTCCAAACGCAGATCTTGATAGAAGCGTGTTTTTAACTCCTGAATCTAAAGGGAGATTTAACTCACTTAGCTGAACAAATGTACAGCAGATCAGATTGAAGGGTACGTTGCTTCTGTGTTTTAGGCAGAGTTTCACTGCTATTTCGTTACATGCGGGAATAGTGCTGGAAAGGCCTGTTTTGGGAACTCTCCACAAAAAACGTTTCCAGATTTTCCCTTCAACACATGAGTTTAACTCTGTAGGTAAATGCACATTGACAACCATGCTGTTAGGTAGCTCCGTTTTGATTTTAGAAGCAGAGAGTTCTCCTTACAACATATACTCCCATTCACTCAGAAATGTCCAAATGCAGCTCTTGCCAGAAATGTGTCTCTAACTCCTGAATCTAAAGGGAGATGTAACTCACTTAGCTGAACAAACGCACAGCAGAGCAGATTGAAGGAAACGTTTCTGCTGTATTTTAGGCAGAGTTTTACTTCTTTTTTTTTTTTTTTTTTGAGACGGAGTTTCGCTCTTGGTACCCAGGCTGGAGTGCAATGGCGCGATCTCGGCTCACCGCAACCTCCGCCTGCTGGGTTCAGGCAATTCTCCTGCCTAAGCCTCCTGAGTAGCTGGGATTACAGGCACGCGCCACCATGCCCAGCTAATTTTTTGTATCTTTAGTAGAGACGGGGTTTCACCATGTTGACCAGGATGGTCTCGATCTCTTGACCTCGTGATCCACACGCCTCGGCCTCCCAAAGTGCTGGGATTACAGGCTTGAGTCACCGCGCCCGGCCCAGGTGTTTCTAATTCTTGAATCTAAAGGAAGATTTAACTCACTTAGCTGAACAAAGGCACAGCAGAGCAGATGGGAGGATACCTTCCTTTTTTGCTTTAAGCAGAATTTAACTGCTATTTCATTATATGCGGGAACACTGCTGGAAAGGCCTGTTTTGAGATCTCTCCCCAGAAAGCATTTCCAGACTTTCCCTTCAACACAAGAGTTTTACTCTGTAAATTGAATGCACACATTGACAACCCTTCTGTTAGGTAGCTGTGTTTTGGTTTTAGAAGCAGAGAGTTCTTAAAGCGTATACTCCCATTCACTCCGAATTGTCCACACGCAGCTCTTGCCAGAAACTTGTTTCTAACTTTTAAATCTAAAGGGAGATTTAACTCACTTAGCTGAACAAACGCACAGCAGAGTAGATTGAAGGATTTGTTGCTGCTGTGCTCTAGGAGAGTTTTACTGCTATTTCGTTATATCTTGGGAATACTGCTGTTAAGGCCTGTTTTGAGATCTCTCCACAGAAAGTGTTTCCAGACTTTCCCTACAACACAAGAGTTTTACTCTGTTAATTGCAGGCACACATTGACAACCATTCTGTTAGGTAGCATTGTTTTGGTTTTAGAAGCCTAGATTTCTCATTTCAGCATATATTCCCATTCACTCAGTAATGTCCAAATGCAGCTCTTGCCAGAAACTTGTTTCTAACTCCTGAATCTAAAGGGAGATGTAACTCACTTAGCTGAACAAATGCACAGCAGATCAGATTGAAGGTACGTTGCTTCTGTGTTTTAGGCAGAGTTTTACTGCTATTTCGTTATATGCGGATTACTGCTTTGAAGGCCTGTTTTGTGGTCTCTCCACTGAAAATGTTTCCAGACTTCCCTTCAACACACGTTTAACTCTGTAAATTCAATGCACACATTGAAAACCATTCTGTTAGGTAGCTCCGTTTTGGTTTTAGAAGCACAGAGTTCTTAAAGCGTATACTCCCATTCACTCAGAATTGTCCAAACGCAGCTCTTGCCAGAAACTTGTTTGTAACTTTTAAATCTAAAGGGAGAGTTTACTCACTTAGCTGAACAAATGCACAGCAGAGTAGATTGAAGGATTGGTTGCTTCTGTGCTCTAGGAGAGTTTTACTGCTATTTCGTTATATGCGGGAATACTGCTGGTAAGGCCTGTTTTGAGATCTCTCCACAGAAAGCGTTTCCAGACTTTCCCTTAAACACAAGAGTTTTACTCTGTAAGTTGAATGCACACATTGACAATCGTTGTGTTAGGTAGCTTTGTTTTGGTTTTAGAAGCCTAGATTTCTCATTACAGCATATATTCCCATTCACTCAGTAATGTCCAAACGCAGCTCTTGCCAGAAACATGTTTCTAACTCCTGAATCTAAAGGGAGATTTAACTCACTTAGCTAAACAAATGCACAGCAGATCAGATTGAAGGGTACGTTGCTTCTGTGTTTTAGGCAGAGTTTTACTGCTATTTCGTTATATGCGGGAATACTGCTTTGAAGGCCTGTTCTGAGATCTCTCCACAGAAAGTGTTTCCAGACTTCCCCTTCAACACACGAGTTTAACTCTGTAAATTCAATGCACACATTGAAAACCATTCTGTTAGGTAGCTCCGTTTTGGTTTTAGAAGCAGAGAGTTCTCCTTACAGCATATATTCCCATTCACTCAGCAATGTCCAAATGCAGCTCTTGCCAGAAACTTGTTTCTAACTCCTGAATCTAAAGGCAGATTTAACTCACTTAACTGAACAAACGCACATCAGAGTAGATTGAAACATACGTTGCTTTTGCGTTTTAGGCAGAATTTTACTCTTATTTCCTTATATGCGGGAATATTGCTGGAAAGGCCTGTTTTGAGATCTCTCCATAGAAAGCGTTTCCAGACTTTCCCTTCAACACACGAGTTTAACTCTGTAAGTTAAATGCACATTGACAACCGTTCTGTTAGGTAGCATTGTTTTGGTTTTAGAAGCACAGAGTTCTCCTTACAGCATATACTCCCATTCACTCAGCAATGTCCAAAGCAGCTCTTGCCAGAAACTTGTTTCTAACTCCTGAATCTAAAGGAAGATTTAACTCACTTAACTAAACAAACGCACATCAGAGTAGATTGAAACATATGTTGCCTTTGTGTTTTAGGCAGAGTTTTACTGCTATTTCGTTATATGCGGGAATATTGCTGGAAAGGCCTGTTTTGAGATCTCTCCACAGAAAGCGTTTCCAGACTTCCCCTTCAACACACGAGTTTAACTCTTTAAGTTGAATGCACACATTGACAACCATTCTGTTAGGTAGCTCCGTGTTGATATTAGAAGCAGAGAGTTCTTAAAGCGCATAATCCCATCCACTCAGAATTGTCCAAATGCAGCTCTTGCCAGAAACGTGTTTCTAACTCCTGAATCTACAGTAGATTTAACTCACTTAGCTGAACAAATGCACAGCAGAAGAGATTGAAGGTTACGTTGCTTCTGTGTTTTAGGCAGAGTTTCACTGCTATTTTGTTATATGCGGAATACTTCTGGAAAGGCCTGTTTTGACATCTCTTCACAGAAAGCGTTTCCAGACTTCCCCTTAAACACACGATTTTAACTCTGTAAGTTAAATGCACATTGACAACCATTCTGTTAGGTAGCTCCATTTTGGTTTTAGAAGGAGAGTTCTCCTTACAGCATATACTCCCATTCACTCAGGAATGTCCAAACGCAGATCTTGATAGAAGCGTGTTTTAACTCCTGAATCTAAAGGAGATTTAACTCACTTAGCTGAACAAACGAACAGCAGAGAAGATTGAAGGATATGTTGCTTCTGTGTTTTAGGCAGAGTTTCACTGCTATTTCGTTACATGCGGAATAGTGCTGGAAAGGCCTGTTTTGAGATCTCTCCACAGAAAGCGTTTCCAGACTTCCCTTCAACACATGAGTTTAACTCTGTAGGTAAATGCACATTGACAACCATGCTGTTAGGTAGCTCCGTTTTGATTTTAGAAGCAGAGTTCTCCTTACAACATATACTCCCATTCACTCAGAAATGTCCAAATGCAGCTCTTGCCAGAAATGTGTCTCTAACTCCTGAATCTAAAGGGAGATGTAACTCACTTAGCTGAACAAACGCACAGCAGAGCAGATTGAAGGAAACGTTTCTGCTGTATTTTAGGCAGAGTTTTACTTCTTTTTTTTTTTTTTTTTTTGAGACGGAGTTTCGCTCTTGGTACCCAGGCTGGAGTGCAATGGCGCGATCTCGGCTCACCGCAACCTCCGCCTGCTGGGTTCAGGCAATTCTCCTGCCTAAGCCTCCTGAGTAGCTGGGATTACAGGCACGCCACCATGCCCAGCTAATTTTTGTATCTTTAGTAGAGACGGGTTTCACCATGTTGACCAGGATGGTCTCGATCTCTTGACCTCGTGATCCACACGCCTCGGCCTCCCAAAGTGCTGGGATTACACGCTTGAGTCACCGCGCCCGGCCCAGGTGTTTCTAATTCTTGAATCTAAAGGAAGATTTAACTCACTTAGCTGAACAAAGGCACAGCAGAGCAGATGGGAGGATACCTTCCTTTTTTGCTTTAAGCAGAATTTAACTGCTATTTCATTATATGCGGGAACACTGCTGGAAAGGCCTGTTTTGAGATCTCTCCCCAGAAAGCATTTCCAGACTTTCCCTTCAACACAAGAGTTTTACTCTGTAAATTGAATGCACACATTGACAACCCTTCTGTTAGGTAGCTGTGTTTTGGTTTTAGAAGCAGAGAGTTCTTAAAGCGTATACTCCCATTCACTCGAATTGTCCACACGCAGCTCTTGCCAGAAACTTGTTTCTAACTTTTAAATCTAAAGGGAGATTTAACTCACTTAGCTGAACAAACGCACAGCAGAGTAGATTGAAGGATTTGTTGCTTCTGTGCTCTATGGAGAGTTTTACTGCTATTTCGTTATATGCGGGAATACTGCTGTTAAGGCCTGTTTTGAGATCTCTCCACAGAAAGTGTTTCCAGACTTTCCCTACAACACAAGAGTTTTACTCTGTTAATTGCAGGCACACATTGACAACCATTCTGTTAGGTAGCATTGTTTTGGTTTTAGAAGCCTAGATTTCTCATTTCAGCATATATTCCCATTCACTCAGTAATGTCCAAATGCAGCTCTTGCCAGAAACTTGTTTCTAACTCCTGAATCTAAAGGGAGATGTAACTCACTTAGCTGAACAAATGCACAGCAGATCAGATTGAAGGTACGTTGCTTCTGTGTTTTAGGCAGAGTTTTACTGCTATTTCGTTATATGCGGATTACTGCTTTGAAGGCCTGTTTTGTGGTCTCTCCACTGAAAATGTTTCCAGACTTCCCCTTCAACACACGCGTTTAACTCTGTAAATTCAATGCACACATTGAAAACCATTCTGTTAGGTAGCTCCGTTTTGGTTTTAGAAGCACAGAGTTCTTAAAGCGTATACTCCCATTCACTCAGAATTGTCCAAACGCAGCTCTTGCCAGAAACTTGTTTGTAACTTTTAAATCTAAAGGGAGAGTTTACTCACTTAGCTGAACAAATGCACAGCAGAGTAGATTGAAGGATTGGTTGCTTCTGTGCTCTAGGGAGAGTTTTACTGCTATTTCGTTATATGCTGGGAATACTGCTTTTAAGGCCTGTTTTGTGATCTCTCCACTGAAAATGTTTCCAGACTTCCCTTCAACACACGCGTTTAACTCTGTAAATTCAATGCACACATTGAAAACCATTCTGTTAGGTAGCTCCGTTTTGGTTTTAGAAGCACAGAGTTCTTAAAGCGTATACTCCCATTCACTCAGAATTGTCCAAACGCAGCTCTTGCCAGAAACTTGTTTGTAACTTTTAAATCTAAAGGGAGAGTTTACTCACTTAGCTGAACAAATGCACAGCAGAGTAGATTGAAGGATTGGTTGCTTCTGTGCTCTAGGGAGAGTTTTACTGCTATTTCGTTATATGCGGGAATACTGCTGGTAAGGCCTGTTTTGAGATCTCTCCACAGAAAGCGTTTCCAGACTTTCCCTTAAACACAAGAGTTTTACTCTGTAAGTTGAATGCACACATTGACAATCGTTGTGTTAGGTAGCTTTGTTTTGGTTTTAGAAGCCTAGATTTCTCATTACAGCATATATTCCCATTCACTCAGTAATGTCCAAAGCGCAGCTCTTGCCAGAAACATGTTTCTAACTCCTGAATCTAAAGGAGATTTAACTCACTTAGCTGAACAAATGCACAGCAGATCAGATTGAAGGTTTGGTTGCTTCTGTGTTTTAGGGAGAGTTTTACTGCTATTTCGTTATATGCGGGAATACTGCTTTGAAGGCCTGTTCTGAGATCTCTCCACAGAAAGTGTTTCCAAACTTCCCCTTCAACACACAGTTTAACTCTGTAAATTCAATGCACACATTGAAAACCATTCTGTTAGGTAGCTCCGTTTTGGTTTTACAAGCAGAGTTCTCCTTACAGCATATACTCCCATTCACTCAGCAATGTCCAAATGCAGCTCTTGCCAGAAACTTGTTTCTAACTCCTGAATCTAAAGGCAGATTTAACTCACTTAACTGAACAAACGCACATCAGAGTAGATTGAAACATCGTTGCTTTTGCGTTTTAGGCAGAATTTTACTCTTATTTCCTTATATGCGGGAATATTGCTGGAAAGGCCTTTTTTGAGATCTCTCCATAGAAAGCGTTTCCAGACTTCCCATTCACCACACGAGTTTAACTCTGTAAGTGTAATGCACACAATGACAACCGTTCTGTTACGTAGCATTGTTTTGGTTTTAGAAGCACAGAGTTCTCCTTACAGCATATACTCCCATTCACTCAGCAATGTCCAAACGCAACTCTTGCCAGAAACTTGTTTCTAACTCCTGAATCTAAAGGAAGATTTAACTCACTTAACTAAACAAACGCACATCAGAGTAGATTGAAACATATGTTGCCTTTGTGTTTTAGGCAGAGTTTTACTGATATTTTGTTATATGCGGGAATATTGCTGGAAAGGCCTGTTTTGAGATCTCTCCACAGAAAGCGTTTCCAGACTTCCCCTTCAACACACGAGTTTAACTCTTTAAGTTGAATGGACACATTGACAGCCATTCTGTTAGGTAGCTCCGTGTTGATATTAGAAGCAGAGAGTTCTTAAAGCGCATAATCCCATCCACTCAGAATTGTCCAAATGCAGCTCTTGCCAGAAACGTGTTTCTAACTCCTGAATCTACAGTAGATTTAACTCACTTAGCTGAACAAATGCACAGCAGAAGAGATTGAAGGTTACGTTGCTTCTGTGTTTTAGGCAGAGTTTCACTGCTATTTCGTTGTATGCGGGAATACTTCTGGAAAGGCCTGTTTTGACATCTCTTCACAGAAAGCGTTTCCAGACTTCCCCTTAAACACACGATTTTAACTCTGTAAGTTGAATGCACACCTTGACAACCATTTAGTTAGGTAGCTCCATTTTGGTTTTAGAAGGAGAGTTCTCCTTACAGCATATACTCCCATTCACTCAGGAATGTCCAAACGCAGCTCTTGCCAGAAACTTGTTTCTAACTCCTGAATCTAAAGGGAGATTTAACTCACTTAGCTGAACAAACGAACAGCAGAGAAGATTGAAGGATATGTTGCTTCTGTGTTTTAGGCAGAGTTTCACTGCTATTTCGTTACATGCGGGAATAGTGCTGGAAAGGCCTGTTTTGGGAACTCTCCACAAAAAACGTTTCCAGATTTTCCCTTCAACACATGAGTTTAACTCTGTAGGTAAATGCACATTGACAACCATGCTGTTAGGTAGCTCCGTTTTGATTTTAGAAGCAGAGTTCTCCTTACAACATATACTCCCATTCACTCAGAAATGTCCAAATGCAGCTCTTGCCAGAAATGTGTCTCTAACTCCTGAATCTAAAGGGAGATGTAACTCACTTAGCTGAACAAAGCACAGCAGAGCAGATTGAAGGAAACGTTTCTGCTGTATTTTAGGCAGAGTTTTACTTCTTTTTTTTTTTTTTTTTTGAGACGGAGTTTCGCTCTTGGTACCCAGGCTGGAGTGCAATGGCGCGATCTCGGCTCACCGCAACCTCCGCCTGCTGGGTTCAGGCAATTCTCCTGCCTCAGCATCCTGAGTAGGTGGGATTACAGGCATGCGCCACCATGCCCAGCTAATTTTTTGTATCTTTAGCAGAGACCGGGTTTCACCATGTTGACCAGGATGGTCTCGATCTCTTGACCTCGTGATCCACCCGCCTCGGCCTCCCAAAGTGCTGGGATTACAGGCTTGAGCCACCGCGCCCGGCCCAGGTGTTTCTAATTCTTGAATCTAAAGGAAGATTTAACTCACTTAGCTGAACAAAGGCACAGCAAAGCAGATGGGAGGATACGTTCCTTTTTTGCTTTAGGCAGAATTTAACTGCTATTTCATTATATGCGTGAACACTTCTGGAAAGGCCTCTTTTGAGATCTCTCCCCAGAAAGCATTTCCAGACTTTCCCTTCAACACAAGAGTTTTACTCTGTAAATTGAATGCACACATTGACAACCCTTCTGTTAGGTAGCTGTGTTTTGGTTTTAGAAGCAGAGAGTTCTTAAAGCGTATACTCCCATTCACTCCGAATTGTCCACACGCATCTCTTGCCAGAAACTTGTTTGTAACTTTTAAATCTAAAGGGAGATTTAACTCACTTAGCTGAACAAACGCACAGCAGAGTTGATTGAAGGATTTGTTGCTGCTGTGCTCTAGGGAGAGTTTTACTGCTATTTCGTTATATGCGGGAATACTGCTGTTAAGGCCTGTTTTGAGATCTCTCCACAGAAAGTGTTTCCAGACTTTCCCTACAACACAAGAGTTTTACTCTGTTAATTGAAGGCACACATTGACAACCATTCTGTTAGGTAGCATTGTTTTGGTTTTAGAAGCCTAGATTTCTCATTTCAGCATATATTCCCATTCACTCAGTAATGTCCAAATGCAGCTCTTGCCAGAAACTTGTTTCTAACTCCTGAATCTAAAGGGAGATGTAACTCACTTAGCTGAACAAATGCACAGCAGATCAGATTGAAGGGTACGTTGCTTCTGTGTTTTAGGCAGAGTTTTACTGCTATTTCGTTATATGCGGGATTACTGCTTTGAAGGCCTGTTTTGTGGTCTCTCCACTGAAAATGTTTCCAGACTTCCCCTTCAACACACGCGTTTAACTCTGTAAATTCAATGCACACATTGAAAACCATTCTGTTAGGTAGCTCCGTTTTGGTTTTAGAAGCACAGAGTTCTTAAAGCGTATACTCCCATTCACTCAGAATTGTCCAAATGCAGCTCTTGCCAGAAACTTGTTTGTAACTTTTAAATCTAAAGGGAGATTTTACTCACTTAGCTGAACAAATGCACAGCAGAGTAGATTGAAGGATTGGTTGCTTCTGTGCTCTAGGGAGAGTTTTACTGCTATTTCGTTATATGCGGGAATATTGCTGGTAAGGCCTGTTTTGTGATCTCTCCACTGAAAATGTTTCCAGACTTCCCCTTCAACACACGAGTTTAACTCTGTAAATTCAATGCACACATTGACAACCCTTCTGTTAGGTAGCTCCGTTTTGGTTTTACAAGCAGAGAGTTCTTAAAGCGTATACTCCCATTCACTCAGTAATGTCCAAATGCAGCTCTTGCCAGAAACTTGTTTGTAACTTTTAAATCTAAAGGAGAGTTTTACTGCTATTTCGTTATATGCGGGATTACTGCTTTGAAGGCCTGTTTTGAGATCTCTCCATAGAAAGCGTTTCCAGACTTCCCATTCACCACACGAGTTTAACTCTGTAAGTGTAATGCACACAATGACAACCGTTCTGTTAGGTAGCTCGGTTTTGGTTTTACAAGCAGAGTTCTCCTTACAACATATACTCCCATTCACTCAGTAATGTCCAAAGCAGCTCTTGCCAGAAACTTGTTTGTAACTTTTAAATCTAAAGGGAGAGTTTACTCACTTAGCTGAACAAATGCACAGCAGATCAGATTGAAGGTACGTTGCTTCTGTGTTTTAGGCAGAGTTTTACTGCTATTTCGTTATATGCGGGAATACTGCTTTGAAGGCCTGTTCTGAGATCTCTCCACAGAAAGTGTTTCCAAACTTCCCCTTCAACACACGAGTTTAACTCTGTAAATTCAATGCACACATTGAAAACCATTCTGTTAGGTAGCTCCGTTTTGGTTTTACAAGCAGAGTTCTCCTTACAGCATATACTCCCATTCACTCAGCAATGTCCAAATGCAGCTCTTGCCAGAAACTTGTTTCTAACTCCTGAATCTAAAGGCAGATTTAACTCACTTAACTGAACAAACGCACATCAGAGTAGATTGAAACATCGTTGCTTTTGCGTTTTAGGCAGAATTTTACTCTTATTTCCTTATATGCGGGAATATTGCTGGAAAGGCCTTTTTTGAGATCTCTCCATAGAAAGCGTTTCCAGACTTCCCATTCACCACACGAGTTTAACTCTGTAAGTGTAATGCACACAATGACAACCGTTCTGTTACGTAGCATTGTTTTGGTTTTAGAAGCACAGAGTTCTCCTTACAGCATATACTCCCATTCACTCAGCAATGTCCAAAGCAGCTCTTGCCAGAAACTTGTTTCTAACTCCTGAATCTAAAGGAAGATTTAACTCACTTAACTAAACAAACGCACATCAGAGTAGATTGAAACATATGTTGCCTTTGTGTTTTAGGCAGAGTTTTACTGATATTTTGTTATATGCGGGAATATTGCTGGAAAGGCCTGTTTTGAGATCTCTCCACAGAAAGCGTTTCCAGACTTCCCCTTCAACACACGAGTTTAACTCTTTAAGTTGAATGGACACATTGACAGCCATTCTGTTAGGTAGCTCCGTGTTGATATTAGAAGCAGAGAGTTCTTAAAGCGCATAATCCCATCCACTCAGAATTGTCCAAATGCAGCTCTTGCCAGAAACGTGTTTCTAACTCCTGAATCTACAGTAGATTTAACTCACTTAGCTGAACAAATGCACAGCAGAAGAGATTGAAGGTTACGTTGCTTCTGTGTTTTAGGCAGAGTTTCACTGCTATTTTGTTGTATGCGGGAATACTTCTGGAAAGGCCTGTTTTGACATCTCTTCACAGAAAGCGTTTCCAGACTTCCCCTTAAACACACGATTTTAACTCTGTAAGTTGAATGCACACCTTGACAACCATTTAGTTAGGTAGCTCCATTTTGGTTTTAGAAGGAGAGAGTTCTCCTTACAGCATATACTCCCATTCACTCAGGAATGTCCAAACGCAGATCTTGATAGAAGCGTGTTTTTAACTCCTGAATCTAAAGGGAGATTTAACTCACTTAGCTGAACAAACGAACAGCAGAGAAGATTGAAGGATATGTTGCTTCTGTGTTTTAGGCAGAGTTTCACTGCTATTTCGTTACATGCGGGAATAGTGCTGGAAAGGCCTGTTTTGGGAACTCTCCACAAAAAACGTTTCCAGATTTTCCCTTCAACACATGAGTTTAACTCTGTAGGTAAATGCACATTGACAACCATGCTGTTAGGTAGCTCCGTTTTGATTTTAGAAGCAGAGAGTTCTCCTTACAACATATACTCCCATTCACTCAGAAATGTCCAAATGCAGCTCTTGCCAGAAATGTGTCTCTAACTCCTGAATCTAAAGGGAGATGTAACTCACTTAGCTGAACAAACGCACAGCAGAGCAGATTGAAGGAAACGTTTCTGCTGTATTTTAGGCAGAGTTTTACTTCTTTTTTTTTTTTTTTTTTTGAGACGGAGTTTCGCTCTTGGTACCCAGGCTGGAGTGCAATGGCGCGATCTCGGCTCACCGCAACCTCCGCCTGCTGGGTTCAGGCAATTCTCCTGCCTAAGCCTCCTGAGTAGCTGGGATTACAGGCACGCGCCACCATGCCCAGCTAATTTTTTGTATCTTTAGTAGAGACGGGGTTTCACCATGTTGACCAGGATGGTCTCGATCTCTTGACCTCGTGATCCACACGCCTCGGCCTCCCAAAGTGCTGGGATTACACGCTTGAGTCACCGCGCCCGGCCCAGGTGTTTCTAATTCTTGAATCTAAAGGAAGATTTAACTCACTTAGCTGAACAAAGGCACAGCAGAGCAGATGGGAGGATACCTTCCTTTTTTGCTTTAAGCAGAATTTAACTGCTATTTCATTATATGCGGGAACACTGCTGGAAAGGCCTGTTTTGAGATCTCTCCCAGAAAGCATTTCCAGACTTTTCCCTTCAACACAAGAGTTTTACTCTGTAAATTGAATGCACACATTGACAACCCTTCTGTTAGGTAGCTGTGTTTTGGTTTTAGAAGCAGAGAGTTCTTAAAGCGTATACTCCCATTCACTCCGAATTGTCCACACGCAGCTCTTGCCAGAAACTTGTTTCTAACTTTTAAATCTAAAGGGAGATTTAACTCACTTAGCTGAACAAACGCACAGCAGAGAAGATTGAAGGATATGTTGCTTCTGTGTTTTAGGCAGAGTTTCACTGCTATTTCGTTACATGCGGGAATAGTGCTGGAAAGGCCTGTTTTGGGAACTCTCCACAAAAAACGTTTCCAGATTTTCCCTTCAACACATGAGTTTAACTCTGTAGGTAAATGCACATTGACAACCATGCTGTTAGGTAGCTCCGTTTTGATTTTAGAAGCAGAGAGTTCTCCTTACAACATATACTCCCATTCACTCAGAAATGTCCAAATGCAGCTCTTGCCAGAAATGTGTCTCTAACTCCTGAATCTAAAGGAGATTTAACTCACTTAGCTGAACAAAGCACAGCAGAGCAGATTGAAGGATTTGTTGCTTCTGTGTTTTAGGCAGAGTTTTACTGCTATTTTGTTATATGCGGAATACTGCTGGAAAGGCCTGTTTTGAGATCTCTCCACAGAAAGCGTTTCCAGACTTCCCTTCAACACAAGAGTTTTACTCTGTAAATTGAATGCACACATTGACAACCTTCTGTTAGGTAGCATTGTTTTGGTTTTAGAAGCCTAGATTTCTCATTACAGCATATATTCCCATTCACTCAGGAATGTCCAAATGCAGCTCTTGCCAGAAATGTGTCTCTAACTCCTGAATCTAAAGGGAGATGTAACTCACTTAGCTGAACAAAGGCACAGCAGAGCAGATGGGAGGATACCTTCCTTTTTTGCTTTAAGCAGAATTTAACTGCTATTTCATTATATGCGGGAACACTGCTGGAAAGGCCTGTTTTGAGATCTCTCCCAGAAAGCATTTCCAGACTTCCCTTCAACACAAGAGTTTTACTCTGTAAATTGAATGCACACATTGACAACCCTTCTGTTAGGTAGCTGTGTTTTGGTTTTAGAAGCAGAGAGTTCTTAAAGCGTATACTCCCATTCACTCCGAATTGTCCACACGCAGCTCTTGCCAGAAACTTGTTTCTAACTTTTAAATCTAAAGGAGATTTAACTCACTTAGCTGAACAAAGCACAGCAGAGCAGATTGAAGGATTTGTTGCTGCTGTGCTCTAGGGAGAGTTTTACTGCTATTTCGTTATATGCGGAATACTGCTGTTAAGGCCTGTTTTGAGATCTCTCCACAGAAAGTGTTTCCAGACTTTCCTACAACACAAGAGTTTTACTCTGTAAATTGAATGCACACATTGACAACCCTTCTGTTAGGTAGCTGTGTTTTGGTTTTAGAAGCAGAGAGTTCTTAAAGCGTATACTCCCATTCACTCCGAATTGTCCACACGCAGCTCTTGCCAGAAACTTGTTTCTAACTTTTAAATCTAAAGGGAGATTTAACTCACTTAGCTGAACAAACGCACAGCAGAGTAGATTGAAGGATTTGTTGCTGCTGTGCTCTAGGGAGAGTTTTACTGCTATTTCATTATATGCGGGAATACTGCTGTTAAGGCCTGTTTTGAGATCTCTCCACAGAAAGTGTTTCCAGACTTTCCCTACAACACAAGAGTTTTACTCTGTTAATTGCAGGCACACATTGACAACCATTCTGTTAGGTAGCTCCGTTTTGGTTTTAGAAGCACAGAGTTCTTAAAGCGTATACTCCCATTCACTCAGAATTGTCCAAACGCAGCTCTTGCCAGAAACTTGTTTCTAACTCTTGAATCTAAAGGAGATTTAACTCACTTAGCTGAACAAACGCACAGCAGAGTAGATTGAAGGATTTGTTGCTGCTGTGCTCTAGGGAGAGTTTTACTGCTATTTCATTATATGCGGGAATACTGCTGTTAAGGCCTGTTTTGAGATCTCTCCACAGAAAGTGTTTCCAGACTTTCCCTACAACACAAGAGTTTTACTCTGTTAATTGCAGGCACACATTGACAACCATTCTGTTAGGTAGCATTGTTTTGGTTTTAGAAGCCTAGATTTCTCATTTCAGCATATATTCCCATTCACTCAGTAATGTCCAAATGCAGCTCTTGCCAGAAACTTGTTTCTAACTCCTGAATCTAAAGGGAGATGTAACTCACTTAGCTGAACAAATGCACAGCAGATCAGATTGAAGGGTACGTTGCTTCTGTGTTTTAGGCAGAGTTTTACTGCTATTTAGTTATATGCGGGAATACTGCTTTGAAGGCCTGTTTTGTGGTCTCTCCACTGAAAATGTTTCCAGACTTCCCTTCAACACACGCGTTTAACTCTGTAAATTCAATGCACACATTGACAACCATTCTGTTAGGTAGCTCCGTTTTGGTTTTAGAAGCACAGAGTTCTTAAAGCGTATACTCCCATTCACTCAGAATTGTCCAAAGCAGCTCTTGCCAGAAACTTGTTTGTAACTTTTAAATCTAAAGGGAGAGTTTACTCACTTAGCTGAACAAATGCACAGCAGAGTAGATTGAAGGATTGGTTGCTTCTGTGCTCTAGGGAGAGTTTTACTGCTATTTCGTTATATGCGGGAATACTGCTGGTAAGGCCTGTTTTGAGATCTCTCCACAGAAAGCGTTTCCAGACTTTCCCTTAAACACAAGAGTTTTACTCTGTAAGTTGAATGCACACATTGACAATCGTTGTGTTAGGTAGCTTTGTTTTGGTTTTAGAAGCCTAGATTTCTCATTACAGCATATATTCCCATTCACTCAGTAATGTCCAAACGCAGCTCTTGCCAGAAACATGTTTCTAACTCCTGAATCTAAAGGAGATTTAACTCACTTAGCTAAACAAATGCACAGCAGATCAGATTGAAGGTACGTTGCTTCTGTGTTTTAGGCAGAGTTTTACTGCTATTTCGTTATATGCGGGAATACTGCTTTGAAGGCCTGTTCTGAGATCTCTCCACAGAAAGTGTTTCCAAACTTCCCCTTCAACACACGAGTTTAACTCTGTAAATTCAATGCACACATTGAAAACCATTCTGTTAGGTAGCTCCGTTTTGGTTTTACAAGCAGAGAGTTCTCCTTACAGCATATACTCCCATTCACTCAGCAATGTCCAAATGCAGCTCTTGCCAGAAACTTGTTTCTAACTCCTGAATCTAAAGGCAGATTTAACTCACTTAACTGAACAAACGCACATCAGAGTAGATTGAAACATACGTTGCTTTTGCGTTTTAGGCAGAATTTTACTCTTATTTCCTTATATGCGGGAATATTGCTGGAAAGGCCTTTTTTGAGATCTCTCCATAGAAAGCGTTTCCAGACTTCCCATTCACCACACGAGTTTAACTCTGTAAGTGTAATGCACACAATGACAACCGTTCTGTTAGGTAGCATTGTTTTGGTTTTAGAAGCACAGAGTTCTCCTTACAGCATATACTCCCATTCACTCAGCAATGTCCAAAGCGCAGCTCTTGCCAGAAACTTGTTTCTAACTCCTGAATCTAAAGGAAGATTTAACTCACTTAACTAAACAAACGCACATCAGAGTAGATTGAAACATATGTTGCCTTTGTGTTTTAGGCAGAGTTTTACTGATATTTTGTTATATGCGGGAATATTGCTGGAAAGGCCTGTTTTGAGATCTCTCCACAGAAAGCGTTTCCAGACTTCCCCTTCAACACACGAGTTTAACTCTTTAAGTTGAATGGACACATTGACAGCCATTCTGTTAGGTAGCTCCGTGTTGATATTAGAAGCAGAGAGTTCTTAAAGCGCATAATCCCATCCACTCAGAATTGTCCAAATGCAGCTCTTGCCAGAAACGTGTTTCTAACTCCTGAATCTACAGTAAGATTTAACTCACTTAGCTGAACAAATGCACAGCAGAAGAGATTGAAGGTTACGTTGCTTCTGTGTTTTAGGCAGAGTTTCACTGCTATTTCGTTCTATGCGGGAATACTTCTGGAAAGGCCTGTTTTGACATCTCTTCACAGAAAGCGTTTCCAGACTTCCCCTTAAACACACGATTTTAACTCTGTAAGTTGAAGTCTTGACAACCATTTAGTTAGGTAGCTCCATTTTGGTTTTAGAAGGAGAGAGTTCTCCTTACAGCATATACTCCCATTCACTCAGGAATGTCCAAACGCAGCTCTTGCCAGAAACGTGTTTCTAACTCCTGAATCTACAGTGAGATTTAACTCACTTAGCTGAACAAACGAACAGCAGAGAAGATTGAAGGATATGTTGCTTCTGTGTTTTAGGCAGAGTTTCACTGCTATTTCGTTACATGCGGGAATAGTGCTGGAAAGGCCTGTTTTGGGAACTCTCCACAAAAAACGTTTCCAGATTTTCCCTTCAACACATGAGTTTAACTCTGTAGGTAAATGCACATTGACAACCATGCTGTTAGGTAGCTCCGTTTTGATTTTAGAAGCAGAGTTCTCCTTACAACATATACTCCCATTCACTCAGAAATGTCCAAATGCAGCTCTTGCCAGAAATGTGTCTCTAACTCCTGAATCTAAAGGGAGATGTAACTCACTTAGCTGAACAAACGCACAGCAGAGCAGATTGAAGGAAACGTTTCTGCTGTATTTTAGGCAGAGTTTTACTTCTTTTTTTTTTTTTTTTTTGAGACGGAGTTTCGCTCTTGGTACCCAGGCTGGAGTGCAATGGCGCGATCTCGGCTCACCGCAACCTCCGCCTGCTGGGTTCAGGCAATTCTCCTGCCTAAGCCTCCTGAGTAGCTGGGATTACAGGCACGCGCCACCATGCCCAGCTAATTTTTTGTATCTTTAGTAGAGACGGGGTTTCACCATGTTGACCAGGATGGTCTCGATCTCTTGACCTCGTGATCCACACGCCTCGGCCTCCCAAAGTGCTGGGATTACACGCTTGAGTCACCGCGCCCGGCCCAGGTGTTTCTAATTCTTGAATCTAAAGGAAGATTTAACTCACTTAGCTGAACAAAGGCACAGCAGAGCAGATGGGAGGATACCTTCCTTTTTTGCTTTAAGCAGAATTTAACTGCTATTTCATTATATGCGGAATACTGCTGGAAAGGCCTGTTTTGAGATCTCTCCCAGAAAGCATTTCCAGACTTTCCCTTCAACACAAGAGTTTTACTCTGTAAATTGAATGCACATTGACAACCCTTCTGTTAGGTAGCTGTGTTTTGGTTTTAGAAGCAGAGAGTTCTTAAAGCGTATACTCCCATTCACTCCGAATTGTCCACACGCAGCTCTTGCCAGAAACTTGTTTCTAACTTTTAAATCTAAAGGGAGATTTAACTCACTTAGCTGAACAAACGCACAGCAGAGTAGATTGAAGGATTTGTTGCTGCTGTGCTCTAGGGAGAGTTTTACTGCTATTTCGTTATATGCGGGAATACTGCTGTTAAGGCCTGTTTTGAGATCTCTCCACAGAAAGTGTTTCCAGACTTTCCCTACAACACAAGAGTTTTACTCTGTTAATTGCAGGCACACATTGACAACCATTCTGTTAGGTAGCATTGTTTTGGTTTTAGAAGCCTAGATTTCTCATTTCAGCATATATTCCCATTCACTCAGTAATGTCCAAATGCAGCTCTTGCCAGAAACTTGTTTCTAACTCCTGAATCTAAAGGAGATGTAACTCACTTAGCTGAACAAATGCACAGCAGATCAGATTGAAGGGTACGTTGCTTCTGTGTTTTAGGCAGAGTTTTACTGCTATTTCGTTATATGCGGGATTACTGCTTTGAAGGCCTGTTTTGTGGTCTCTCCACTGAAAATGTTTCCAGACTTCCCCTTCAACACACGCGTTTAACTCTGTAAATTCAATGCACACATTGAAAACCATTCTGTTAGGTAGCTCCGTTTTGGTTTTAGAAGCACAGAGTTCTTAAAGCGTATACTCCCATTCACTCAGAATTGTCCAAAGCAGCTCTTGCCAGAAACTTGTTTGTAACTTTTAAATCTAAAGGGAGAGTTTACTCACTTAGCTGAACAAATGCACAGCAGAGTAGATTGAAGGATTGGTTGCTTCTGTGCTCTAGGGAGAGTTTTACTGCTATTTCGTTATATGCGGGAATACTGCTGGTAAGGCCTGTTTTGAGATCTCTCCACAGAAAGCGTTTCCAGACTTTCCCTTAAACACAAGAGTTTTACTCTGTAAGTTGAATGCACACATTGACAATCGTTGTGTTAGGTAGCTTTGTTTTGGTTTTAGAAGCCTAGATTTCTCATTACAGCATATATTCCCATTCACTCAGTAATGTCCAAAGCAGCTCTTGCCAGAAACATGTTTCTAACTCCTGAATCTAAAGGAGATTTAACTCACTTAGCTAAACAAATGCACAGCAGATCAGATTGAAGGTACGTTGCTTCTGTGTTTTAGGCAGAGTTTTACTGCTATTTCGTTATATGCGGAATACTGCTTTGAAGGCCTGTTCTGAGATCTCTCCACAGAAAGTGTTTCCAAACTTCCCTTCAACACGAGTTTAACTCTGTAAATTCAATGCACACATTGAAAACCATTCTGTTAGGTAGCTCCGTTTTGGTTTTACAAGCAGAGTTCTCCTTACAGCATATACTCCCATTCACTCAGCAATGTCCAAATGCAGCTCTTGCCAGAAACTTGTTTCTAACTCCTGAATCTAAAGGCAGATTTAACTCACTTAACTGAACAAACGCACATCAGAGTAGATTGAAACATACGTTGCTTTTGCGTTTTAGGCAGAATTTACTGCTATTTCCTTATATGCGGAATATTGCTGGAAAGGCCTTTTTTGAGATCTCTCCATAGAAAGCGTTTCCAGACTTCCCATTCACCACACGAGTTTAACTCTGTAAGTGTAATGCACACAATGACAACCGTTCTGTTACGTAGCATTGTTTTGGTTTTAGAAGCACAGAGTTCTCCTTACAGCATATACTCCCATTCACTCAGCAATGTCCAAAGCAGCTCTTGCCAGAAACTTGTTTCTAACTCCTGAATCTAAAGGAAGATTTAACTCACTTAACTAAACAAACGCACATCAGAGTAGATTGAAACATATGTTGCCTTTGTGTTTTAGGCAGAGTTTTACTGATATTTTGTTATATGCGGGAATATTGCTGGAAAGGCCTGTTTTGAGATCTCTCCACAGAAAGCGTTTCCAGACTTCCCCTTCAACACACAGTTTAACTCTGTAAGTTGAATGCACACATTGACAACCATTCTGTTAGGTAGCTCCGTGTTGATATTAGAAGCAGAGAGTTCTTAAAGCGAATAATCCCATCCACTCAGAATTGTCCAAATGCAGCTCTTGCCAGAAACGTGTTTCTAACTCCTGAATCTACAGTAGATTTAACTCACTTAGCTGAACAAATGCACAGCAGAAGAGATTGAAGGTTACGTTGCTTCTGTGTTTTAGGCAGAGTTTCACTGCTATTTCGTTATATCTTGGGAATACTGCTGGAAAGGCCTGTTTTGACATCTCTTCACAGAAAGCGTTTCCAGACTTCCCCTTAAACACACGATTTTAACTCTGTAAGTTGAATGCACACCTTGACAACCATTTAGTTAGGTAGCTCCATTTTGGTTTTAGAAGGAGAGTTCTCCTTACAGCATATACTCCCATTCACTCAGGAATGTCCAAAGCAGCTCTTGCCAGAAACGTGTTTCTAACTCCTGAATCTAAAGGAGATTTAACTCACTTAGCTGAACAAACGAACAGCAGAGAAGATTGAAGGATATGTTGCTTCTGTGTTTTAGGCAGAGTTTCACTGCTATTTCGTTACATGCGGGAATAGTGCTGGAAAGGCCTGTTTTGGGAACTCTCCACAAAAAACGTTTCCAGATTTTCCCTTCAACACATGAGTTTAACTCTGTAAGTTAAATGCACATTGACAACCGTTCTGTTAGGTAGCCCCATTTTGATTTTAGAAGCAGAGTTCTCCTTACAACATATACTCCCATTCACTCAGAAATGTCCAAATGCAGCTCTTGCCAGAAATGTGTCTCTAACTCCTGAATCTAAAGGGAGATGTAACTCACTTAGCTGAACAAACGCACAGCAGAGCAGATTGAAGGAAACGTTTCTGCTGTATTTTAGGCAGAGTTTTACTTCTTTTTTTTTTTTTTTTTTGAGACGGAGTTTCGCTCTTGGTACCCAGGCTGGAGTGCAATGGCGCGATCTCGGCTCACCGCAACCTCCGCCTGCTGGGTTCAGGCAATTCTCCTGCCTAAGCCTCCTGAGTAGCTGGGATTACAGGCACGCGCCACCATGCCCAGCTAATTTTTTGTATCTTTAGTAGAGACGGGGTTTCACCATGTTGACCAGGATGGTCTCGATCTCTTGACCTCGTGATCCACACGCCTCGGCCTCCCAAAGTGCTGGGATTACACGCTTGAGTCACCGCGCCCGGCCCAGGTGTTTCTAATTCTTGAATCTAAAGGAAGATTTAACTCACTTAGCTGAACAAAGGCACAGCAGAGCAGATGGGAGGATACCTTCCTTTTTTGCTTTAAGCAGAATTTAACTGCTATTTCATTATATGCGGGAACACTGCTGGAAAGGCCTGTTTTGAGATCTCTCCCCAGAAAGCATTTCCAGACTTTTCCCTTCAACACAAGAGTTTTACTCTGTAAATTGAATGCACACATTGACAACCCTTCTGTTAGGTAGCTGTGTTTTGGTTTTAGAAGCAGAGAGTTCTTAAAGCGTATACTCCCATTCACTCCGAATTGTCCACACGCAGCTCTTGCCAGAAACTTGTTTCTAACTTTTAAATCTAAAGGGAGATTTAACTCACTTAGCTGAACAAACGCACAGCAGAGTAGATTGAAGGATTTGTTGCTGCTGTGCTCTAGGGAGAGTTTTACTGCTATTTCGTTATATGCGGGAATACTGCTGTTAAGGCCTGTTTTGAGATCTCTCCACAGAAAGTGTTTCCAGACTTTCCCTACAACACAAGAGTTTTACTCTGTTAATTGCAGGCACACATTGACAACCATTCTGTTAGGTAGCATTGTTTTGGTTTTAGAAGCCTAGATTTCTCATTTCAGCATATATTCCCATTCACTCAGTAATGTCCAAATGCAGCTCTTGCCAGAAACTTGTTTCTAACTCCTGAATCTAAAGGGAGATGTAACTCACTTAGCTGAACAAATGCACAGCAGATCAGATTGAAGATACGTTGCTTCTGTGTTTTAGGCAGAGTTTTACTGCTATTTCGTTATATGCGGGAATACTGCTTTGAAGGCCTGTTTTGTGGTCTCTCCACTGAAAATGTTTCCAGACTTCCCCTTCAACACACGCGTTTAACTCTGTAAATTCAATGCACACATTGAAAACCATTCTGTTAGGTAGCTCCGTTTTGGTTTTAGAAGCACAGAGTTCTTAAAGCGTATACTCCCATTCACTCAGAATTGTCCAAAGCAGCTCTTGCCAGAAACTTGTTTGTAACTTTTAAATCTAAAGGAGAGTTTACTCACTTAGCTGAACAAATGCACAGCAGAGTAGATTGAAGGATTGGTTGCTTCTGTGCTCTAGGAGAGTTTTACTGCTATTTCGTTATATGCGGGAATACTGCTGGTAAGGCCTGTTTTGAGATCTCTCCACAGAAAGCGTTTCCAGACTTTCCCTTAAACACAAGAGTTTTACTCTGTAAGTTGAATGCACACATTGACAATCGTTGTGTTAGGTAGCTTTGTTTTGGTTTTAGAAGCCTAGATTTCTCATTACAGCATATATTCCCATTCACTCAGTAATGTCCAAACGCAGCTCTTGCCAGAAACATGTTTCTAACTCCTGAATCTAAAGGAGATTTAACTCACTTAGCTAAACAAATGCACAGCAGATCAGATTGAAGGTACGTTGCTTCTGTGTTTTAGGCAGAGTTTTACTGCTATTTCGTTATATGCGGGAATACTGCTTTGAAGGCCTGTTCTGAGATCTCTCCACAGAAAGTGTTTCCAAACTTCCCCTTCAACACACGAGTTTAACTCTGTAAATTCAATGCACACATTGAAAACCATTCTGTTAGGTAGCTCCGTTTTGGTTTTACAAGCAGAGAGTTCTCCTTACAGCATATACTCCCATTCACTCAGCAATGTCCAAATGCAGCTCTTGCCAGAAACTTGTTTCTAACTCCTGAATCTAAAGGCAGATTTAACTCACTTAACTGAACAAACGCACATCAGAGTAGATTGAAACATACGTTGCTTTTGCGTTTTAGGCAGAATTTTACTGCTATTTCCTTATATGCGGGAATATTGCTGGAAAGGCCTTTTTGAGATCTCTCCACACAAAGCGTTTCCAGACTTCCCATTCACCACACGAGTTTAACTCTGTAAGTGTAATGCACACAATGACAACCGTTCTGTTAGGTAGCATTGTTTTGGTTTTAGAAGCACAGAGTTCTCCTTACAGCATATACTCCCATTCACTCAGCAATGTCCAAAGCGCAGCTCTTGCCAGAAACTTGTTTCTAACTCCTGAATCTAAAGGAAGATTTAACTCACTTAACTAAACAAACGCACATCAGAGTAGATTGAAACATATGTTGCCTTTGTGTTTTAGGCAGAGTTTTACTGATATTTTGTTATATGCGGGAATATTGCTGGAAAGGCCTGTTTTGAGATCTCTCCACAGAAAGCGTTTCCAGACTTCCCCTTCAACACACGAGTTTAACTCTTTAAGTTGAATGGACACATTGACAACCATTCTGTTAGGTAGCTCCGTGTTGATATTAGAAGCAGAGAGTTCTTAAAGCGCATAATCCCATCCACTCAGAATTGTCCAAATGCAGCTCTTGCCAGAAACGTGTTTCTAATTCTTGAATGTAAAGCAGATTTAACTCACTTAGCTGAACAAACGCACAGCAGAAGAGATTGAAGGTTACGTTGCTTCTGTGTTTTAGGCAGAGTTTCACAGCTATTTTTTTATATGCGGGAATACTTCTGGAAAGGCCTGTTTTGACATCTCTTCACAGAAAGCGTTTCCAGACTTCCCCTTAAACACACGATATTAACTCTGTAAGTTGAATGCACACCATGACAACCATTTAGTTATGTAGCTTTATTTTGGTTTTAGAAGGAGAGTTCTCCTTACAGCATATACTCCCATTCACTCAGGAATGTCCAAACGCAGATCTTGATAGAAGCGTGTTTTAACTCCTGAATCTAAAGGAGATTTAACTCACTTAGCTGAACAAACGAACAGCAGAGAAGATTGAAGGATATGTTGCTTCTGTGTTTTAGGCAGAGTTTCACTGCTATTTCGTTACATGCGGGAATAGTGCTGGAAAGGCCTGTTTTGGGAACTCTCCACAAAAAACGTTTCCAGATTTTCCCTTCAACACATGAGTTTAACTCTGTAGGTAAATGCACATTGACAACCATGCTGTTAGGTAGCTCCGTTTTGATTTTAGAAGCAGAGAGTTCTCCTTACAACATATACTCCCATTCACTCAGAAATGTCCAAATGCAGCTCTTGCCAGAAATGTGTCTCTAACTCCTGAATCTAAAGGGAGATGTAACTCACTTAGCTGAACAAACGCACAGCAGAGCAGATTGAAGGAAACGTTTCTGCTGTATTTTAGGCAGAGTTTTACTTCTTTTTTTTTTTTTTTTTTGAGACGGAGTTTCGCTCTTGGTACCCAGGCTGGAGTGCAATGGCGCGATCTCGGCTCACCGCAACCTCCGCCTGCTGGGTTCAGGCAATTCTCCTGCCTAAGCCTCCTGAGTAGCTGGGATTACAGGCACGCGCCACCATGCCCAGCTAATTTTTTGTATCTTTAGTAGAGACGGGGTTTCACCATGTTGACCAGGATGGTCTCGATCTCTTGACCTCGTGATCCACACGCCTCGGCCTCCCAAAGTGCTGGGATTACACGCTTGAGTCACCGCGCCCGGCCCAGGTGTTTCTAATTCTTGAATCTAAAGGAAGATTTAACTCACTTAGCTGAACAAAGGCACAGCAGAGTAGATTGAAGGATACGTTGCTTTTTGCTTTAAGCAGAATTTAACTGCTATTTCATTATATGCGGAACACTGCTGGAAAGGCCTGTTTTGAGATCTCTCCCAGAAAGCATTTCCAGACTTTTCCCTTCAACACAAGAGTTTTACTCTGTAAATTGAATGCACACATTGACAACCCTTCTGTTAGGTAGCTGTGTTTTGGTTTTAGAAGCAGAGAGTTCTTAAAGCGTATACTCCCATTCACTCCGAATTGTCCACACGCAGCTCTTGCCAGAAACTTGTTTCTAACTTTTAAATCTAAAGGAGATTTAACTCACTTAGCTGAACAAAGCACAGCAGAGTAGATTGAAGGATTTGTTGCTGCTGTGCTCTAGGGAGAGTTTTACTGCTATTTCGTTATATGCGGGAATACTGCTGTTAAGGCCTGTTTTGAGATCTCTCCACAGAAAGTGTTTCCAGACTTCCCTTCAACACAAGAGTTTTACTCTGTTAATTGCAGGCACACATTGACAACCATTCTGTTAGGTAGCATTGTTTTGGTTTTAGAAGCCTAGATTTCTCATTTCAGCATATATTCCCATTCACTCAGTAATGTCCAAATGCAGCTCTTGCCAGAAACTTGTTTCTAACTCCTGAATCTAAAGGGAGATGTAACTCACTTAGCTGAACAAATGCACAGCAGATCAGATTGAAGGTACGTTGCTTCTGTGTTTTAGGCAGAGTTTTACTGCTATTTCGTTATATGCGTGGGAATACTGCTTTGAAGGCCTGTTTTGTGGTCTCTCCACTGAAAATGTTTCCAGACTTCCCCTTCAACACACGAGTTTAACTCTGTAAATTCAATGCACACATTGAAAACCATTCTGTTAGGTAGCTCCGTTTTGGTTTTAGAAGCACAGAGTTCTTAAAGCGTATACTCCCATTCACTCAGAATTGTCCAAAGCAGCTCTTGCCAGAAACTTGTTTGTAACTTTTAAATCTAAAGGGAGAGTTTACTCACTTAGCTGAACAAATGCACAGCAGAGTAGATTGAAGGATTGGTTGCTTCTGTGCTCTAGGGAGAGTTTTACTGCTATTTCGTTATATGCGGGAATACTGCTGGTAAGGCCTGTTTTGAGATCTCTCCACAGAAAGCGTTTCCAGACTTTCCCTTAAACACAAGAGTTTTACTCTGTAAGTTGAATGCACACATTGACAATCGTTGTGTTAGGTAGCTTTGTTTTGGTTTTAGAAGCCTAGATTTCTCATTACAGCATATATTCCCATTCACTCAGTAATGTCCAAACGCAGCTCTTGCCAGAAACATGTTTCTAACTCCTGAATCTAAAGGATGATTTAACTCACTTAGCTAAACAGATGCACAGCAGATCAGATTGAAGGGTACGTTGCTTCTGTGTTTTAGGCAGAGTTTTACTGCTATTTCGTTATATGCGGGAATACTGCTTTGAAGGCCTGTTCTGAGATCTCTCCACAGAAAGTGTTTCCAAACTTCCCCTTCAACACACAGTTTAACTCTGTAAATTCAATGCACACATTGAAAACCATTCTGTTAGGTAGCTCCGTTTTGGTTTTACAAGCAGAGAGTTCTCCTTACAGCATATACTCCCATTCACTCAGCAATGTCCAAATGCAGCTCTTGCCAGAAACTTGTTTCTAACTCCTGAATCTAAAGGCAGATTTAACTCACTTAACTGAACAAACGCACATCAGAGTAGATTGAAACATACGTTGCTTTGTGTTTTAGGCAGAATTTTACTGCTATTTCATTATATGCGGAATATTGCTGGAAAGGCCTGTTTTGAGATCTCTCCACTGAAAATGTTTCCAGACTTCCCATTCACCACACGAGTTTAACTCTGTAAGTGTAATGCACACAATGACAACCGTTCTGTTAGGTAGCATTGTTTTGGTTTTAGAAGCACAGAGTTCTCCTTACAGCATATACTCCCATTCACTCAGCAATGTCCAAACGCAGCTCTTGCCAGAAACTTGTTTCTAACTCCTGAATCTAAAGGAAGATTTAACTCACTTAACTAAACAAACGCACATCAGAGTAGATTGAAACATATGTTGCCTTTGTGTTTTAGGCAGAGTTTTACTGATATTTTGTTATATGCGGGAATATTGCTGGAAAGGCCTGTTTTGAGATCTCTCCACAGAAAGCGTTTCCAGACTTCCCTTCAACACACAGTTTAACTCTGTAAGTTGAATGGACACATTGACAACCATTCTGTTAGGTAGCTCCGTGTTGATATTAGAAGCAGAGAGTTCTTAAAGCGTATACTCCCATTCACTCAGAATTGTCCAAACGCAGCTCTTGCCAGAAACGTGTTTCTAACTCCTGAATCTACAGTAAGATTTAACTCACTTAGCTGAACAAATGCACAGCAGAAGAGATTGAAGGTTACGTTGCTTCTGTGTTTTAGGCAGAGTTTCACTGCTATTTCGTTATATGCGGGAATACTTCTGGAAAGGCCTGTTTTGACATCTCTTCACAGAAAGCGTTTCCAGACTTCCCCTTCAACACACGATTTTAACTCTGTAAGTTGAATGCACACCTTGACAACCATGTAGTTAGGTAGCTCCATTTTGGTTTTAGAAGGAGAGTTCTCCTTACAGCATATACTCCCATTCACTCAGGAATGTCCAAACGCAGATCTTGATAGAAGCGTGTTTTAACTCCTGAATCTAAAGGAGATTTAACTCACTTAGCTGAACAAACGAACAGCAGAGAAGATTGAAGGATATGTTGCTTCTGTGTTTTAGGCAGAGTTTCACTGCTATTTCGTTACATGCGGGAATAGTGCTGGAAAGGCCTGTTTTGGGAACTCTCCACAAAAAACGTTTCCAGATTTTCCCTTCAACACATGAGTTTAACTCTGTAGGTAAATGCACATTGACAACCATGCTGTTAGGTAGCTCCGTTTTGATTTTAGAAGCAGAGTTCTCCTTACAACATATACTCCCATTCACTCAGAAATGTCCAAATGCAGCTCTTGCCAGAAATGTGTCTCTAACTCCTGAATCTAAAGGAGATTTAACTCACTTAGCTGAACAAACGCACAGCAGAGCAGATTGAAGGAAACGTTTCTGCTGTATTTTAGGCAGAGTTTTACTTTTTTTTTTTTTTTTTTTTTGAGACGGAGTTTCGCTCTTGGTACCCAGGCTGGAGTGCAATGGCGCGATCTCGGCTCACCGCAACCTCCGCCTGCTGGGTTCAGGCAATTCTCCTGCCTAAGCCTCCTGAGTAGCTGGGATTACAGGCACGCGCCACCATGCCCAGCTAATTTTTTGTATCTTTAGTAGAGACGGGTTTCACCATGTTGACCAGGATGGTCTCGATCTCTTGACCTCGTGATCCACACGCCTCGGCCTCCCAAAGTGCTGGGATTACACGCTTGAGTCACAGCGCCCGGCCCAGGTGTTTCTAATTCTTGAATCTAAAGGAAGATTTAACTCACTTAGCTGAACAAAGGCACAGCAGAGCAGATGGGAGGATACCTTCCTTTTTGCTTTAAGCAGAATTTAACTGCTATTTCATTATATGCGGAATACTGCTGGAAAGGCCTGTTTTGAGATCTCTCCCAGAAAGCATTTCCAGACTTCCCTTCAACACAAGAGTTTTACTCTGTAAATTGAATGCACACATTGACAACCCTTCTGTTAGGTAGCTGTGTTTTGGTTTTAGAAGCAGAGAGTTCTTAAAGCGTATACTCCCATTCACTCAGAATTGTCCAAACGCAGCTCTTGCCAGAAACTTGTTTCTAACTTTTAAATCTAAAGGAGATTTAACTCACTTAGCTGAACAAACGCACAGCAGAGTAGATTGAAGGATTTGTTGCTGCTGTGCTCTAGGAGAGTTTTACTGCTATTTCGTTATATGCGGAATACTGCTGTTAAGGCCTGTTTTGAGATCTCTCCACAGAAAGTGTTTCCAGACTTCCTTCAACACAAGAGTTTTACTCTGTTAATTGCAGGCACACATTGACAACCATTCTGTTAGGTAGCATTGTTTTGGTTTTAGAAGCCTAGATTTCTCATTTCAGCATATATTCCCATTCACTCAGTAATGTCCAAATGCAGCTCTTGCCAGAAACTTGTTTCTAACTCCTGAATCTAAAGGAGATGTAACTCACTTAGCTGAACAAATGCACAGCAGATCAGATTGAAGGTACGTTGCTTCTGTGTTTTAGGCAGAGTTTTACTGCTATTTCGTTATATGCGGAATACTGCTTTGAAGGCCTGTTTGTGGTCTCTCCACTGAAAATGTTTCCAGACTTCCCTTCAACACGAGTTTAACTCTGTAAATTCAATGCACACATTGAAAACCATTCTGTTAGGTAGCTCCGTTTTGGTTTTAGAAGCACAGAGTTCTTAAAGCGTATACTCCCATTCACTCAGAATTGTCCAAACGCAGCTCTTGCCAGAAACTTGTTTGTAACTTTTAAATCTAAAGGGAGAGTTTACTCACTTAGCTGAACAAATGCACAGCAGAGTAGATTGAAGGATTGGTTGCTTCTGTGCTCTAGGAGAGTTTTACTGCTATTTCGTTATATGCGGGAATACTGCTGGTAAGGCCTGTTTTGAGATCTCTCCACAGAAAGCGTTTCCAGACTTTCCCTTCAACACAAGAGTTTTACTCTGTAAGTTGAATGCACACATTGACAACCGTTCTGTTAGGTAGCTTTGTTTTGGTTTTAGAAGCCTAGATTTCTCATTACAGCATATATTCCCATTCACTCAGTAATGTCCAAATGCAGCTCTTGCCAGAAACTTGTTTCTAACTCCTGAATCTAAAGGCAGATTTAACTCACTTAACTGAACAAATGCACAGCAGATCAGATTGAAGGATACGTTGCTTCTGTGTTTTAGGCAGAGTTTCACTGCTATTTCGTTATATGCGGAATACTGCTTTGAAGGCCTGTTTTGAGATCTCTCCCAGAAAGCATTTCCAGACTTTCCCTTCAACACAAGAGTTTTACTCTGTAAATTGAATGCACACATTGACAACCCTTCTGTTAGGTAGTTTCGTTTTGGTTTTAGAAGCAGAGAGTTCTTAAAGCATATACTCCCATTCACTCAGAAATGTCCAAATGCAGCTCTTGCCAGAAATGTGTCTCTAACTCCTGAATCTAAAGGAAGATTTAACTCACTTAGCTGAACAAATGCACAGCAGATCAGATTGAAGGATATGTTGCTTCTGTGTTTTAGGCAGAGTTTCACTGCTATTTCGTTATATGCGGAATACTGCTTTGAAGGCCTGTTTTGAGATCTCTCCCAGAAAGCATTTCCAGACTTTCCCTTCAACACATGAGTTTAACTCTGTAGGTAAATGCACATTGACAACCCTTCTGTTAGGTAGCTCCATTTTGGTTTTAGAAGCACAGAGTTCTTAAAGCATATACTCCCATTCACTCAGTAATGTCCAAAGGCAGCTCTTGCCAGAAACTTGTTTCTAACTTTTAAATCTAAAGGAGATTTAACTCACTTAGCTGAACAAACGCACAGCAGAGCAGATTGAAGGATATGTTGCTTCTGTGCTCTAGGAGAGTTTTACTGCTATTTCATTATATGCGGAATATTGCTGGAAAGGCCTGTTTTGAGATCTCTCCCAGAAAGCATTTCCAGACTTTCCCTTCAACACATGAGTTTAACTCTGTAAATTCAATGCACACATTGAAAACCATTCTGTTAGGTAGCTGTTTTGGTTTTAGAAGCCTAGATTTCTCATTACAGCATATATTCCCATTCACTCAGAAATGTCCAAATGCAGC
>CM038393.1:137221468-137414285 GCA_021498475.1 Saguinus midas
GTCGAGCATTTTTTATATGTCCCTCATTTTGTTCCTCTCTGAATGATACACACCTGGGGAATATTCAGGAGTCTCTATTTTATGCTCACTTAGTCAGAGTCTCATTCAATAATACACGCCTGGGGAAGAGATAAGAGTCTACTTTATATAGACATTCATCTAGAGCTTCAGTTAATAATGTACACCAGTGTAATAGTCGAGCATTTTTATATGTCCCTCATTTTGTTCCTCTCTGAATGATACACACCTGGGGAATATTCAGGAGTCTCTATTTTATGGCCACTGATTCAGAGCCTCAGTGAATAAGAAAACCTTGCTATAGTAAGGAATCTAATTAATATGGCCACGTGTTCTGAGCCTCACTGAATAATGTGCTGTAGTCAGGGTCTACTTCTTGTAGACACATATTCAGAGCCTCACAGAGTAATAGAGACATATGGAAAAGTCAGGAGTGTATTTCACATGGCCACTTGTTCAGTACCTCAGTGAAGAATCATATATATCTGGAAAATACTCAGGATTTACTTTTCTCCCAACATTCAGACTCTCACAAAATAATGCACACCTGTGGAGTAGCCAAGAGTCTATTTCATATGGCCACTCAATCACAGCATTAAGGAATAATGCACACCTGTGGAGTAGCCAAGAGTCTATTTCATATGATGATTTGTTTGGAGAGACAAAGAATAGAGCACACCTGTGGAGTAGCCAAGAGTCTATTTCATATGGCCACTCAATCACAGCATTAAGGAATAATGCACAGTGGCACACTAGTGAAGAGTCTATTTCATATGATGATTTGTTTGGAGAGACAAAGAATAGAGCACACCTGTGGAGTAGCCAAGAGTCTATTTCATACGACTACTCATTCAGACAAATAGTAAATAAGGCACATGTGGAGTAATTAGAAGTCTGTTTTCTATGGACCTTCTTTCACAGCCTGACTGAATATTACACAGTGTTAATATCACCTGGAGTCTATTTCATATGGCCTCTCATTCAGAGCTTCAGTGCATAATAAACAGCTGTAAAGTAGTCAGTGCCCTTTTAAGGTATCCCCAAATTATGCAACTCCGTAAATGATACACTCATATGTGATAGTCAGGAGACATTATCATGTGGCTGCTCATTCGGAATTTCACTGAATAATGTGCTGTAGTCAGGGGTCTACTTCTTGTAGACACATATTCAGATCATCAGTGAATAAGAAAAACCTTGCTATAGTAAGGAATCTAATTAATATGGCCACGTGTTCTGAGCCTCACTGAATAATACAGACCTGGGAAATAATTAAGAGTTTAATTTTGATAAAAATTCATTAAGAGCCTCAATGAATAATGCACACCTGTGGAGTAGCCAAGAGTCTATTTCATCTGGAAACACATTCATAGCCTCAGTGGATGATGCATATGTGGATTAGTCACGATTCTATTTCATATGGCCACTTTCTTGTAACCTCTGTAAATAATGAACAAATATAAAGTACTCAGGTCATTCTTTCATATAGACACTCATTTAGAGATTTCCTTAATAGTAAAATTATTTAAGACTGACAACCTCCTGTTTTATATGGTTACACAAGAACAACCTCACTGAGTAATACACACCTGAGTAGTGTTAGGGGTCTACTTTATACAGCCTCTCATTTGCAGCCTCAGGGCATAATGCACATTTGTGGAGTAGACACTAGTCTATTTTATATGTCCACAAAATTAAACCCTGAGTGAGTAATACACAACTTTGGAATAGTAACTTGTCTATTTAAAATGCCCATATATTCAGAGTCATAGTCAATAATACACAACTGTGGACTAGTCAGGAAACAATTTCACATGGCCAAAGGTTCAGAGCCTCAGTAAATAGTACATACCTGGGGAATACTCAGGACACTATTTCATATGGCATTTATTTCTGAGTTTCATTGAATAAGAAACACCTGTATTTTAGTCAAAATTCTATTTTCTAAAGCCACATGTTCAAAGCCAATCTGATTGGCATACACCATGGAATAAGTCAGGATTCTATGTCGTATAGCCACCAATTTATAGCTGAATGTAAAAATGCACACCTGGGGAATATTCAGGAGTCTCTATTTTATGGCTACTGACTCAAAGCCTCACAGAGTAATAGAGACATATGGAAAAGTCAGGAGTGTATTTCACATGGCCACTTGTTCAGTACCTCAGTGAAGAATCATATATATCTGGAAAATACTCAGGATTCTATTATTTATATTCACTTCTTCAAAGACTCACTGAATAATGCAAACACGGAGAATCATCTGGATACTATTTGGTGAGACCTTTCACCCAGTGACTCAGTGGTAGGAGCACAGCTGAGAAATAGTCAGAGGAGTAGAGGAAGCAGTCTGTTTTATATGGTTACTCATTCAGAAACTCACTGAAGAATATACACATTAGAAATAGTTAGAGTCCAGGTCATATGGCCACTCAATCACAGCATTAAGGAATAATGCACAGTGGCACACTAGTGAAGAGTCTATTTCATATGGCCTCTCATTCAGAGGTTCAGTGCATAATAAACAGCTGTAAAGTAGTCAGTGCCCTTTTTAAGGTATCCCCAAATTATGCAACTCCGTAAATGATACACTCATCTTTGATAGTCAGGAGACTATTTGATATGGACACTCATAAAGAACCTCTTTAAAAACTGCACATATGGGGAATAATCATCAGTTTGTTTCGTATGATGATTTGTTTGAAGAGACAAAGAATAGAGCACACCAATGGAGTCAAATGGGGTCTATTTCATAATGCAACTCTTTCAGTTTTTCAGGAAAATAATGTGTATATTTGATAATTCACGAATATTTTCCACGTGGCCACTCGTGAAAAGACTCTGTGAGTAACACTCCCATCAGAAACAGGCAAGGGTCTACTTCTAATGGCTATACATTATGAGTCTCTGTATGTAATGAACACCTGAGCAATACATAAGAGTCTCTATTTTATGCCCACTTAGTCAGAGTCTAATTCAATAATAGACACCTGGGGAAGAGTTAAGAGTCTGCTTTTTGTAGACACTCATCTAGAGCTTCAGTGAATAATGCACAGCAGTGTAATAGTCGAGCATTTTTAATATGGCCCCTCATTCTGTTCCTCCCTGAGTGATAAACACCTCGGGAATTGACAGAATTCTATTTTATATTAAAACTCATTTAGAACCTTTTTAAATAAATCACAATGGAGAAATAGTCAGGTATATATTTGTATGGCGTGTCATTCAATTTTTCAGTGAATAATGAACTGCTATGGAGTAATCAGGATGCTGTTTAAGATAGCCACACATTAAGTGCCTTCCTGAATGATACACACCTGGGTAGTAGTCAGGAGTCTATTTCATATGAACTCTAATTCTGGGTATTGCTGAGAAATACACACATGGGAGAGTGTCTGGAGTCTATTTGGCATGGACCCTCATACAGAACCTGTTCGAATAATGCACACATGGAGAATAATGAGGAGTCTATTTCATATGGCTACTCATTCAGACAAATAGTAAATAAGGCACATGTGGAGTAATTAGAAGTCTGTTTCCTATGGACCCTCTTTCACAGCCTGACTGAATATTACACAGTGGTAATATCATCTGGAGTCTATTTTTATAGGCACTCATTCAGAGAATCACTTAATAATGCACACCTGTGGAGTACTCAGAAGTCTCTTTCCTATGGCCACACATTGAGAGCCTCACTAAATGTACACACCTGGGGAAATACTCAGGATTTACTTTTCTCCCATCATTCAGAGTCTCACTAAATAATGCACACCTGTGGAATAGTCATGAGACATTTTCATGTGGCTGCTCATTTGGAATGTCATTGAACAATCTGCTGTAGTCAGGGGTCTATTTCATGTAGACACATATTCAGAGCCTCAGTGAATAAGACAAAACCTTGCTATAGTAAGGAATCTAATTAATATGGCCACGTGTTCAGAGCCTCACTGAATAATACACACCTGGAAAATAATTAAGAGTTTAATGTCCATAAACATTCATTTAGAGCCTCAATGAATAATGCACACCTGCGGAGTAGCCAAGTGTCTATTTCAACTTGAAAAACATTCACAGCCTCAGTGAATGATGGCTGTGTGGATTAGTCACGATTCCATTTCATATGGCCACTTACTTGTAACCTCTGTGAATAATGAACTAATGTTAAGTACTCAGGTCACTATTTCATATAGACACTCATTCAGAGATATTTTGAATAGTACAATTATTTAAGATTGACAACCTCTTGATTCATATAGTCACACAAGAATAGCCTCACTGAGTAATACGCACCTGAGGAAGTGTTAGGAGTCTACTTTATATAGCCTCTCATTTACAGCCTCAGGGAGTAATGCACACTTGGGGAATAGACACTAGTCTATTTTATATGTCCGCAAAATTAAACACTGAGGGAGTAATACACAACTTTGGAATAGAAACCTGTCTATTTAAAATGCCCAAATATTCAGAGTAAGAGTCAATAATACACAACTGTGGACTAGTCAGGGAAAATTTTCTCATGGTCATAGGTTCAGAGCCTCAGTGAATATTACATACCTGGGGAATATGCAGGACGCTATTTCATATGGCATTTATTTCTGAGCTTCATTGAATAAGGGACACCTGTATTTTAGTCAAAATTCTATTTTCTATAGCAAAATGTTCAAAGCCAAATCGATTGGCATACACCATGGGATAAGTCAGGATTCTATGTCGTATAGCCACCAATTTAGAGCTGAATGTAAAACGCACGCCTGGGGAATATTCAGGAGTCTCTATTTTATGGCCACTGATTCAGAGCCTCACAGAGAAATAGAGACCTATGGACAAGTCAGGAGTCTATTTCTCATGGTCACTTGTTCAGTACCTCAGTGAAGAATCATATATATCTGGAAAATACTAAGGATTCTATTATTTATATCCACTTCTTCAGGGACTCACTGTATAATGCAAATATGGGTAATATTCAGGATAGTATTTGATGAGACCGTTCACCCAGTGACTCAGTGGAAGAGGCACAGCTGTGAAATAGTCAAAAGAGTAGAGGAAGCAGTCTATTTTATGTGGTTACTCATTCAGAATCTCACTGAAGAATATACGCCTTGGGAATAGTCAGAGTCCAGGTCATATGTCCACTCAATCACAGAATTAAGGAATAATGCACAGTGGTGCACTAGTAAAGAGTCTATTTCATATAGTCTCTCATTCAGAGCTTCAGTGCATAATAAACATCTGTAAAGTAGTCAGCGCCCTTTTTAAGGTATCACAAAATTATGCAACTCCGTAAATTATACACTCAGGTGTGATAGTCAGGAGACTATTTGATATGGACACTCATAAAGAACCTCTTCAAAAACTGCACATATGGGAAATAATCATTAGTCTATTTTATACGATGATTTGTTTGGAGAGACAATAAATACAGCACACCTGTGGAGTCAAATGGGTTCTATTTCATAAGGCCAGTCTTTCAGTTTTACAGGAAAAAATATGTATATTTGATAATTCACAAATCTCTTCCACATGGCCAATCGTGAAAAGACTCTTTGAATAATACTCCCATCAGAAATAGTCAAGGGTCTACTTCAAATGGCTACACATTCTGAGTCTCTGTAAGTAATGAACACCTGGGCAATACACAAGAGTCTCTATTTTATGCTCATTTAGTCAGAGTCTCATTCAATAATACACATCTGTGGAAGAGTTAAGAGTCTACTTTATGCAGACACTCATCTAGAGCTTCAGTGAATAATGCACACCAGTGTAATAGTTGAGCACTTTTATATGGAAACTCATTCTCTTCCTTCCTGAATGATACACACCTGGGGAATCCTCAGGATTCTATTTTATATTAAAACTCATTTAGAACTTTTTGAATAATTTACAATGGATCAAAAGTCAAGTATCTATTTATATGGCATGTCATTCAACATTTCAGTGAATCATGAACTGCTATGGAGTAATCAGGGTTCTGTTTAAGATAGCCATGCATTAAGTGCCTTCCTGTATAATACAAACCGGGTTAGTAGTTATGAGTCTATTTCTTATGAACTATAATTCTGGGTATTGCTGAGAAATACACACATCGAAGAGTGTCTGGAGTCTATTTGGCATGAACCCTCACACAGAACTTGTTTGAATAATGCACACATGCAGAATAATGAGTAGTCTATTTCATATGGCTACTCATTCAGATAAATATTAAATAAGGCACATGTGGAGTAAATAGAAGTCTGTTTCCTGTGGACCCTTGTTCACAGCCTGACTGAATATTACACAGTGGTAATATCGTCTGTAGTCTTTTTTTTTATGGGCACTCATTCAGAGAATAACTTAATAATGCACACCTGCAGAGTACTCAGAGGTATTTTTCCGATGGGCACACATTGAGAGCCTCACTAAATGTACATACCTGGGGAAATACTCAGGATTTACTTTTCTCCCATCCTTCAGAGTCTCACTAAATAATGCAAAGCTGAGAAATAGTCAGGAGACATTTTCATGTGGATGCTCATTCGGAATGTCATTGAATAATGTGCTGTAATCTGGGGTCTATTTTATGTAGACACATATTCTGAGCCTCAGTGAATAAGAAAAAGCCTTGCTATAGTACAGAATCTAATTAATATGGCCACAAGTTCTGAGCCTCACACAATAATACACACCTGAAAAATAATTAAGAGTTTATTTTCGATAAACATTCATTTAGAGCCTCAATGAATAATGCATACCTGTGGAGTAGCCAAGTGTGTATTTCAACTGGAAACACACTCATAGTCTCAGTGGATGATGGATGTGTGGAATAGTCACGATTCCATTTCATATGGCCACTTACTTGTAATCTCTGTGAATAATGAACAAATGTAAAGTACTCAGGTCACTATTTCATATAGACACTCGTTCAGAGATTTCCTGAATAGTAAATTATTTAAGATTGACAACCTCCTGTTTCATATAGTCACACAAGAAGAGCCTCACTGAGTAATACACACCTGAGGAAGTGTTAGGAGTCTACTTTATATAGCCTCTCATTTAAAGCCTCAGGGAATCATGCACACTTGTGGAGTAGACACTAGTCTATTTTATAACTCTGCAAAATTAAACCCTGAGTGAGTAATACACAACTTTGGAATAGTAACTTGTCTATTTCATATGTCCAAATATTCAGAATCAGAGTCAAAAATACACAACTGTGGACTAGTCAGAAAATAATTTCTCATGGTCAATGGTTCAGAGCCTCAGTAAATAGTACATACCTGGGGAATACCCAGGAAGCTATTTCATATGGCATTTATTTCAGAGCATCATTCAATAAGGAACAACAGTATTTTAGTCAAAAATCTCTTTTCTATAGCCACATGTTCAAAGCCAAACTGATTGGCAGACACCCTGGGATAAGTCAGGATTTACTGTCATATAGCCAAAAATTTAGAGCTGAATGTAAAAACCCACACCTGGGGAATATTCAGGAGTGTCTATTTTATGGCCACTGATTCAGACCCTGACAGAGTAACAGAGACCTATGGAAAAGTCAGGAGCGTATTTCCCATGGCCACTTGTTCAGTACCTCAAAGAAGAATCATATATATCTGGAAAATACTCAGGATTCTATGATTTATATCCACTTCTTTTTTTTTAATTTTTATTGCATTATAGGCTTTCGGGTACATGTGCAGAACGTGCAAGATAGTTGCATAGGTACACACATGGCGGTGTGTTTTGCTGCCTTCCTCCCCTTCACCCACACTTGGTATTCATCCCCAGGCTATCCCCCCACAACCTCCCCCCATGCTGTGCCTTCCCATTTCCCCAACAGTCCCCAGTGTATAGTAGACCGCCTCTCTGTGTCCATGTGTTCTCATTTTTCTCACCCACCTATGAGTGAGTATATGCAGTATTTCTTTTTCTGTTCTTGTGTCAGTTTGCTGAGAATGATGTTCTCCAGATTCATCCATGTCCTTACAAAGGACACAAACTCATCATTTTTTATTGCTGCATAGTATTCCATGGTGTATATGTGCCACATTTTCCCAGTCCAGTCTATCATCGATGGGCATTTGGGTTGGTTCCAGGTCTTGGCTATTGTAAACAGTGCTGCAATGAACATTCGTGTGCATGTGTCCTTATAGTAGAATGATTTGTAGTCTTTTGGATAGATACCCAGTAATGGGATTGCTGGGTCAAATGGAATTTCTATTTCTAAGTCCCTGAGGAATTGCCACACTGTCTTCCACAATGGTTGAACTAATTTACACTCCCACCAACAGTGTAAGAGTGTTCCTATTTCTCCACATCCTCTCCAGCATCTGCTGTCTCCAGATTTTTTAATGATCGCCTTTCTAACTGGTGTGAGATGATATCTCAATGTGGTTTTGATTTGCATCTCTCTAATGACCAGTGATGATGAGCACTTTTTCATATGTTTGTTGGCCTCATGTATGTCTTCTTTTGTAAAGTTTCTGTTCATATCCTTTGCCCATTTTTGAATGGGCTTGTTTTTTTTTGGTAAATCTGTTTGAGTTCTTTGTAAATTCTGGATATCAGCCCTTTGTCAGATGTGTAAACTGAAAATATTTTTTCCCATTCTGATGGTTGCCGATTCACTCTAGTGACTGTTTCTTTTGCCATGCAGAAGCTGTGGAGTTTGATTAGGTCCCATTTGTCTATTTGGGCTTTTGTTGCCAATGCTTTTGGTGTTTTGTTCATGAAGTTCTTGCCTACTCCTATGTCCTGAACGGTTTTGCCTAGATTTTCTCCTAGGGTTTTTATGGTGTCAGGTCTTACATTTAAGTCTTTAATCTATCTGGTGTTAATTTTAGTGTAAGGTGTCAGAAAGGGGTCCAGTTTCTGCTTTCTGCATATGGCTAGCCAGTTTTCCCAACACCATTTATTAAATAGGGAATCATTTCCCCATTGCCTGTTTTTGTCTGGTTTATTAAAGATAATATGGTTGTAGATATGTTGTGTTGCCTCCGATGCTTCTGTTCTGTTCCATTGGTCTATATCTCTGTTTTGGTACCAGTACCAAGCTGTTTTGATTACTGTAGCCTTGTAGTATAGTTTGAAGTCTGGTAGCGTGATGCCTCCCGCTGTGTTCTTTTTCCTTAGAATTGACTTGGCTATGTGGGCTCTTTTTTGGTTCCATATAAAATTCCTGGTGGTTTTTTCCAGTTCTGTGAAGAAATTCAATGGTAGTTTTATGGGGAAAGCATTAATTGTGTAAATTACTTTGGGCAGTATAGCCATTTTCACGATATTGATTCTTCCTAACCACGAACATGAAATGTTTCTCCATCTGTTTGTGTCCTCTCTTATTTCGTTGAGCAGTTGTTTCTAGTTTTCCTTAAAGAGGTCCCTTACATTCCTTGTGAGTTGTATTCCTAGGTATTTTATTTTCTTTGTAGCAATTGTGAATGGCAGTTTGTTCTCAATTTGGTTCTCTTTAAGTCTGTTATTGGTGTATAGGAATGCTTGTGATTTTTGCACATTGATTTTATATCCTGAGACTTTGCTGAAGTTGCTTATCAGTTGCAGGAGCTTTTAGGCTGAGGTGATGGGGTCTTCTAGGTATACTATCATGTCGTCTGCAAATAGAGACAATTTGGCTTCCACCTTTCCTATTTGAATACCCTTTATTCCTTTTTCTTGCCTGATTGCTCCGGCTAGAACTTCCAGTACTATGTTGAATAGAAGTGGTGAGAGAGGGCATTCTTGTCTAGTGCCGGATTTCAAAGGGAATGCTTCCAGTTTTTGCCCATTCAGTATGATATTGGCTGTTGGTTTGTCGTAAATAGCTTTTATTACTTTGAGATATGTTCCATCAACACCAAGTTTATTGAGGGTTTTTAGCATAAAGGGCTGTTGAATTTTGTCAAATGCCTTCTCTGCATCAATTGAGATAATCATGTGGTTTTTGTTTTTGCTTCTGTTTATGTGGTGAATTACATTTATAGACTTGCATATGTTGAACCAGTTTTGCATCCCCGGAATGAATCCTACTTGATCATGATGGATAAGTTTTTTAATGTGCTGTTGCAATCGATTTGCCAGTATTTTATTGAAGATTTTTGCATCTATGTTCATCATGGATATTGGCCTGAAGTTTTCTTTTCTTGTTGAGTCTCTGCCAGGTTTTGGTATCAGGATGATGTTGGTCTCATAAAATGATTTGGGAAGGGTTCCCTCTTTTTGGATTATTTGGAATAGTTTCAGAAGGAATGGTACCAGATTCTCTTTGTGTGTCTTGTAGAATTTAGCTGTGAACCCATCTGGACCTGGGCTTTTATTGTATGGTAGGCTCTTAATTGCTGCCTCAACTTCTGACCTTGTTATTGGTCTATTCATAGTTTCGGCTTCCACCTGGTTTAGGCTTGGGAGGACACAGGCATCCAGGAATTTATCCATTTCTTTCTGATTTACTAGTTTGTGTGCATAGAGTTGTTTGTAGTATTCTCTGATGATGGTTTGAATTTCTGTTGAATCTGTGGTGACTTCCCCTTTATCGTTTTTTATTGCATCTATTTGGTTGTTCTCTCCTTTCTTTTTTATCAGTCTGGCTAGTGGTCTGTCTATTTTATTGATCTTTTTGAAAAACCAGCTCTTGGATTTATTGATTTTTTGAAGGGTTTTTCTTGTGTCTATCTCCTTCAGTTCTGCTCTGATCTTAGTTATTTCTTGTCTTCGGCTAGGTTTTGAGCTTTTTTGATATTTCTCCTCTAGCTCTTTCAATTTTGACGATAGGGTGTCAAATTTAGATCTCTCCACTCTTCTCATGTGGGCACTTATTGCTATATATTTTCCTCTACAGAATGCTTTAAATGTGTCCTAGAGATTCTGGTACGTTGTGTCTTCATTCTCGTTGGTTTCAAAGAACTTCTTTATTTCTGCCTTCATTTCATTGTTAAGCCAATCAACATTCAAGAGCCAGTTGTTCAGTTTCCATGAAGCTGTGCAGTTCTGAGTTATTTTCTGAATTCTGAGTTCCAACTTGATTGCACTATGGTCTGAGAGACTGTTTGTTATGATTTCCGTTGTTTTGCATTTTCTGAGGAGTGCTTTACTTTCAACTATGTGGTCAATTTTGGAGTAGGTGTGATGTGGTGCTGAGAAGAATGTATATTCTGTGGATTTGGGGTGGAGAGTTCTGTAAATGTCTATCAGGTTTGCTTGTTTTAGGTCTGAGTTCAAGTCCTGGATATCTTTGTTAATTTTCAGTCTGGTTGATCTGTCTGCTATTGACAGTGGAGTGTTAAAGTCTCCCACTATTAGTGTGTGGGAGTCTAAGTCTCTTTGTAAGTCATTAAGAACTTGCCTTATATATCTGGGTGCTCCTACATTGGGTCCATATATATTTACAATCATTAGCTCTTCTTGTTGTATCGATCCTTTTACCATTATGTAATGACCTTCTTTGTCCCTTTTGATCTTTGATGCTTTAAAGTCTATTTTATCAGAGATGAGAATTGCAACTCCTGCTTTTTTTTGCTCTCCATTTGCTTGGTAAATCTTCCTCCATCCTTTTATTTTGAGCCTTTGTGTATCTTTGCCTGTGAGGTGGGTTTTCTGGATACAGCACACTGACGGGTTTTGGTTTTTTATCCAATTTGCCAGTCTGTGTCTTTTGATTGGTGCATTTAGGCCATTTACATTCAGGGTTAATATTGTTATGTGTGAATTTGATACTGCCATTTTGATGCTGGCTGGCTGTTTTGCCCATTGGATCGTGTACATTCTTCATTTTGTTGATGCTTTTTAGCATTTGGTATGCTTTTAGGATTCCTGGAACTGGTTGTTTCTTTCTACGTGTAGTGCCTCTTTCAGGAGCTCTTGTAAAGCAGTCCTAGTGGTGACAAAATCTCTGAGTACTTGCTTTTTCGTGAAGGATTTGATTTTTCCATCACTTATGAAGCTCAGTTTGGCTGGATAGGAAATTCTGGGTTGAAAGCTCTTTTCTTTAAGGATGTTGAATATTGGCCCCCACTCTCTTCTGGCTTGTAGAGTCTCTGCCAAGAGATCTGCTGTGAGTCTGATGGGCTTCCCTTTGTGCGTGACCCGACCTTTCTCTCTGGCTGCCCTTAGTATTTTCTCCTTCATTTCAACCCTGGTGAATCTGACGATTATGTGCCTTGGGGTTGCTCTTCTTGCCGAGTATCTTTGTGGTGTTCTCTGTATTTCCTGGCGTTGAGTATTGACCTGTCTTGCTAGGTTGGGGAAATTTTCCTGGATAATATCCTGAAGAGTGTTTTCCAGCTTGGATTCATTCTCTTCGTCACATTCTGGTACACCTATCAAACGTAGGTTGGGTCTCTTCACATATTCCCACATTTCTTGGAGATTTTGTTCATTCTTTTTTGTACTTTTTTCTTTTATCTTGGTTTCTCATTTTATTTCATTGAGTTGATCTTCAACTTCTGATATTCTTTCTTCTGCTTGGTCAATTCGGCTGTTGAAACTTGTGCATGCTTCATGAAGTTCTCATGTTGTGTTTTTCAGCTCCTTCAATTCATTCATATTCCTCTCTAAGTTGTCCATTCTTGTTATCAATTTCTCGAATCTTTTTTCAAATGTTTTTTCAAGGTTCTTAGTTTCTTTGCACTGGTTTAGTACATGTTCCTTTAGCTCACTGAAGTTTCTCATTATCCACTTTCTGAAGTCTGATTCCGTCATTTCGTCACATTCATTCTCTGTCCAGCTTTGTTCCCATACTGGTGAGGAGTTTTGGTCCTTTTTGGAGGTGAGGTGTTTTGGTTTCGGGTGCTTTCCTCCTTTTTGTGCTGGTTTCTTCCCATCTTTATGGATTTATCCACCTGTCGTCTTAGTAGTTGCTGATTTTTCAATTGGGTCTCTGTGTGGACGCTGAGATTGTTGATGATGAAGTATTTCTGTTACTTAGTTTTCCCTCTAATGGTCTATTCCCTCTGCTGTATGAGTCCTGAGGTCCACTCCAGGCCCTGCTTGTCTGGGGTATACCTGCAGTGGCTGCGGAACAGTGAGGGATGATACCAGTTTCTTCTTCTGCTGTCCTTGTTCCAGAATAATGCCAGCCAAATATCAGTCTGATTAGTCCTTTTCTGGGGTGACTCCTTGGATATACAGGGGTCAGGGAGCTGCTTGAGGAGACAGTCTGTGCTTTATAGGAGCTCCAGTGCTGAGCTGTGAGCTCCGTTGTTCATTCAGGGTTGTTGGGAGGTTGTTTATGTCTGCTGCAATAGAACTCATAAAACACCACCCTTTTCCCCCCTTAGATGCTCTGTCTCAGGGAGTTGGGGCTTTCTTTATGAGTATCTGTTGCACTGTCCTGCCCCACTAGGCGGCAGTCTATTCACTATTTGCCTGCCGGGGCTCTGACCTGCTAGCGCGAGTCTGCCCTATTGCTGCTGGGCTCCCTCTGCTGTGGAGCGCTCCCAGCTCCTGGGAGACTCTCTGTTATTGCAGGTTGCCTCGGCAATGGCGGGCTGCATCAGTCCTGGGTGGTAATTCAGTGGGCATGGACTGCGTCAGCAATGGTGGATACCCCTTGCTCACCGGGCTGCACTGTCCTAGATGCCGGCAGCAAAACTCTCAGCCCCAAGCACCTCTAGTCACCGCCCTGCTTGTTCCCGTGAGTGTGGGACCTGCCAAGCCCGATCACCCAGCTCCCTGCCTCAGTCCGTCCTCTCTCTCTTCCTCGCCCCAAGCTGAAAGTTCGACTCTCTCACTGGTGCTTCAGTAGCCTGCCGATAGGGCACTTGGATCCGTGTGATCTCTCGTGCTGCTGCCCACTACCCCGGCTCAGATCACGCTTCCCAGGAAACTCCTGATTTGGCTCATTGTCCAAGTCCCATTCAATCAGGTAAACATGCCAATCTGCCCTTCCAAATATCAGATTGCCGGTTTAACAGGGCACCCAGACCAGTGAGTTCCGTGCCAGGTACCGCTGAGGCGCTGGTTGAAGAGGCGGCAGGAGCCGGCTTCATTAGCCGGGTACGCTACCGTCCCATGTCTCTCACACACCTGGGACTTTCAACGCTCTGTGGGCATAAAAGGAACATCTGAGAATGCGGCTAGAACTCACCCTCTGTGCCTTCACTGAGAGCTGCAATGCTGAGTTGCCTCTATGACGCCATCTTGCCTCCTCCCACCGGGCCTCCAGAAGTCTGTTTTCAATGGACCCTCTTTCACAACCTGACTGAATATTACACAGTGGTAATATCATCTGGAGTCTATTTTTTATAGGCTCTCATTCAGAGAATCACTTAATAATGTACACCTGTGGAGTACTCAGAAATCTTTTTTCTATGGCCACAAATTGAGAGCCTCACTAAATGTACACACCTGGGGAAATACTCAGAATTTACTTTTCTCCAATCATTCAGAGTCTCACTATATAATGCACACCTGTGTAATAGTCAGGAGACATTTTCATGTGGCTGCTCATTCGGAATGTCATTGAATTATGTGCTGTAGTCAGGTATCTATTTCATGTAGACACATATTCAGAGCCTCAGTGAGTAAGACAAAACCTTGCTATACTAAGGAATCTAATTAATATGGCCAGGATTTTGAGCCTCACTGAATAATGCACACCTGGAAAATAATTAAGAGTTTATTTTTGATAAACATTCATTTCGAGCCTCAATGTATAATGCACACCTGTGGAGTAGCCAAGAGTCTATTTTAACTGGAAAGAAATTCATAGCCTAAGTCGATGATGGATGCGTGGATTAGTCATGATTCCATTTTACTTGGCCACTTATTTATAACCTCTGTGAATAATGAACAAATGTAAAGTACTCAGGTAACTTTCATATAGACACTCGTTCAGATATTTTATGAATAGTACAATTTTTTAAGATTGACAGCCTCCTGTTTCATATGGTCACACAAGAAGAGCCTTACCAAGTAATACACACCTGAAAAGTGTTAGGTGTCTACCTTATATAGCCTCTGATTTACAGCCTCAGGAGATAACGCACCCTTGTGGAATAGACACTAGTCTATTTTATATGTCCGCAAAATTAAACACTGAGTGAGTAATACACAACTTTGGAATAGTAACTTGTCTATTTCATATGCCCAAATGTTCAGAGTCAGAGTCAATAACACACAACTGTGGACTAGTCAGGTAAAAATTTTTCATGGCCAAAGCTTCAGAGCCTCAGTGAATAGTACATAGCTGGGGGTTATGCAGGACCCTCTTTCATATGGCATTAATTTCTGAGGTTCAATCAATAAGGAACACCTGTATTTAAGTCAAATTTCTATTTTCTGAAGCCACATGTTCAATACCAAACTGATTAACATACACCATGAGATAAGTCAGGATTCTTTTTTTTTTTTTAATTTTTATTGCATTATAGGTTTTAGGGTACATGTGCAGAACGTGCAAGATAGTTGCATAGGTACACACATGGCAGTGTGTTTTGCTGCTTTTCTCCCTTCACCCACACTTGGCATTCATCCCCAGGCTATCCCTCCCCAGCCCTTCTCCACTGTCCCTCCCCCATTCCCCCCAATAGACCCCAGTGTATAGTAGACCGACTCTCTGTGTCCATGTGTTCTCATTTTTCTCACCCACCTATGAGTGAGTATATGCGGTATTTCTTTTTCTGTTCTTGTGTCAGTTTGCTGAGAATGATGTTCTCCAGATTCATCCATATCCTTACAAAGGACACAAACTCATCATTTTTGATTGCTGCATAATATTCCATGGTGTATATGTGCCACATTTTCCCAGTCCAGTCTATCATCGGTGGGCATTTGGGTTGGTTCCAGTTTTTTGCTATTGTAAACAGTGCTGCAATGAACATTCGTGTGCATGTGTCCTTATAGTAGAACGATTTATAGTCCTTTGGATATATACCCAGTAATGGGATTGCTGGGTCAAATGGAATTTCTATTTCTAGGTCCTTGAGGAATCGCCACACTGTCTTCCATAATGGTTGAACTAATTTACACTCCCACCGACAGTGTAAGAGTGTTCCTATTTCTCCACATCCTCTCCAACATCTGCTGTCTCCAGATTTTTTAATGATTGCCATTTTTTTTGTTGTTAATTTTTTATTGCATTATAGGTTTGGGGGTACATGTGCAGAACATGCAAGATAGTTGCATAGGTACACATATGACAGTGTGCTTTGCTGCCTTCCTCCCCTTCACCCACACTTGGTATTCATCCCCAGGTCATCCCCTTCAGGCCCCCTGCTGTCCCTCCCCCATTCCCCCCAACAGTCCCCAGTGTATAGTAGACCACCTCTGTGTCCATGTGTTCTCATTTTTCTCACCCACCTATGAGTGAGTATATGTATTTCTTTTCTGTTCTTGTGTCAGTTTGCTGAGAATGATGTTCTCCAGATTCATCCATATCCTTACAAAGGACACAAACTCATCATTTTTGATTGCTGCATAATATTCCATGGTGTATATGTGCCACATTTTCCCAGTCCAGTCTATCATCGGTGGGCATTTGGGTTGGTTCCAGTTTTTTGCTATTGTAAACAGTGCTGCAATGAACATTCGTGTGCATGTGTCCTTATAGTAGAACGATTTATAGTCCTTTGGATATATACCCAGTAATGGGATTGCTGGGTCAAATGGAATTTCTATTTCTAGGTCCTTGAGGAATCGCCACACTGTCTTCCATAATGGTTGAACTAATTTACACTCCCACTGACAGTGTAAGAGTGTTCCTATTTCTCCACATCCTCTCCAACATCTGCTGTCTCCAGATTTTTTAATGATTGCCATTTTTTTGTTGTTAATTTTTTATTGCATTATAGGTTTGGGGGTACATGTGCAGAACATGCAAGATAGTTGCATAGGTACACATATGACAGTGTGCTTTGCTGCCTTCCTCCCCTTCACCCACACTTGGTATTCATCCCCAGGTCATCCCCTTCAGGCCCCCTGCTGTCCCTCCCCCATTCCCCCCAACAGTCCCCAGTGTATAGTAGACCACCTCTCTGTGTCCATGTGTTCTCATTTTTCTCACCCACCTATGAGTGAGTATATGCGGTATTTCTTTTTCTGTTCTTGTGTCAGTTTGCTGAGAATGATGTTCTCCAGATTCATCCATGTCCCTACAAAGGACACAAACTCATCATTTTTGATTGCTGGATAATATTCCATGGTGTATATGTGCCACATTTTCCCAGTCCAGTCTATCATCGTTGGGCATTTGGGTTGGTTCCAGGTCCTTGCTATTGTAAACAGTGCTGCAATGAACATTCGTGTGCATGTGTCCTTATAGTAGAAGGATTTATAGTCCTTTAGATAGATACCCAGTAATGGGATTGCTGGGTAAAATGGAATTTCTATTTCTAGGTCCCTGAGGAATCGCCACACTGTCTTCCACAATGGTTGAACTAATTTACACTCCCACCAACAGTGTAAGAGTGTTCCTATTTCTCCACATCCTCTCCAGCATCTGCTGTCTCCAGATTTTTTAATGATTGCCGTTCTAACTGTCGTGAGATGGTATCTCAATGTCGTTTTGATTTGCATCTCTCTAATGACCAGTGATGATGAGAATTTTTTCATGTTTGTTGGCCTCACGTATGTCTTCTTTTGTAAAGTGTCTGTTCATATCCTTTGCCCATTTTTGAATGGGCTTGTTTGTTTTTTTCCTGTAAATCTCTTTGAGTTCTTTGTAAATTCTGGATATCAGCCCTTTGTCTGATGTGTAAACTGCAAAGACCTTTTCCAATTCTGATGGTTGCCGATTCACTCTAGTGACTGTTTCTTTTGCCATGCAGAAGCTGTGGAGTTTGATTAGGTCCAATTTGTCTATTTTGGCTTTTGTTGCCAATGCTTTTGGTGTTTTGGTCATGAAGTCCTTGCCTACTCCTATGTCCTGAATGGTGTTGCCTAGATTTTCTTCCAGGGTTTTTATGGTGTCAGGTCTTACATTTAAGTCTTTAATCCATCTGGAGTTAATTTTAGTGTAAGGTGTCAGGAAGGGGTCCAGTTTCTGCTTTTTGCACATGGCTAGCCAGTTTTTCCAACACCATTTATTACATGGGAATCCTTTCCCCATTGCTTGTTTTTGTCTGGTTTATCAAAGATAATATGGCCGTAGATAGATAATTTTGCCTCCGATGCTTCTGTTGTGTTCCATTGGTCTATATCTCTGTTTTGGTACCAGTACCATGCTGTTTTGATTACTGTAGCCTTGTAGTATAGTTTGAAGTCTGGTAGTGTGATGCCTCCCCACTGTGTTCTTTTTGCTTAGAATTGACTTGGCTATGTAGGCTTTTTTTTGGTTCCATATGAAATTCATGGTGATTTTTTCCAGTTCTGTGAAGAAATTCAATGGAAGTTTGATGGGGATAGCATTGATTGTGTAAATTACTTTGGGCAGTATAGCCATTTTCACGATATTGATTCTTCCTAACCACGAACATGGAATGTTTCTCCATCTGTTTGTGTTCTTTCTTATATCATCGAGCAGTGGTTTGTAGTTTTTTTTTAATGAAGTCCCTTACATTTCTTGTGAGTTGTATTCCTATGTATTTTATTTTCTTTGTAGCAATTGTGAATGGCAGTTCATTCTTGATTTGGTTCTCTTTAAGTCTGTTATTGGTGTATAGGAATGCTTGTGATTTTTGCACATTTATTTTATATCTTGAGACTTTTCTGAAGTTGCTTATCAGTTGCAGGAGCTTTTGGGCTGAGGTGATGGGGTCTTCTAGGTATACTATCCTGTCATCTGCAAATAGAGACAATTTGGCTTCCATCTTTCCTATTTGAATATCCTTTATTTCTTTTTCTTGCCTGATTGCTCTGGCTAGAATTTCCAGTACTATGTTTAATAAGAGCGGTGAGAGAGGGCATTCTTGTCTAGTGCCAGATTTCAAAGGGAATGCTTCCAGTTTTTGCCCATTAAGTATGATATTGGCTGTTGGTTTGTCGTAAATAGCTTTTATTTCTTTGAGATATGATCCATCAATACCAAGTTTATTGAGGGTTTATAGCATAAAGGGCTGTTGAATTTTGTCAAATGCCTTCTCTGCATCAATTGAGATAATCATGTGGTTTTTGTTTTTGCTTCTGTTTATGTGGTGAATTACATTTATAGACTTGCGTATGTTGAACCAGCCTTGCATCCCTGGGATGAATCCTACTTCATCATGCTGGATAAGTTTTTTAATGTGCTGTTGCAATCGGTTTGCCAGTATTTTATTGAAGATTTTTCCATCTATGTTCATCATGGATATTGGCCTGAAGTTTTCTTTTCTTGTTGAGTCTGTGTCAGGTTTTGGTATCAGGATGTTGTTGGTCTCATAAAATGATTTGGGAAGTTTTCCCTCTTTTTGGATTCTTTGGAATAGTTTCAGAAGGAATGGTACCAGATCCTCTTTGTGTGTCTGGTAGAATTCAGCTGTCAACCCATTTGGACTTGGGCTTTTCTGTGGGGTAGGCTCTTAATTGCTACCTCAACTTCAGACCTTGTTATTGGTCTATTCATACTTTCAACTTCCTCCTGGTTTAGGCTTGGGAGGACACAGGCGTCCAGGAATTTATCCATTTCTTCCTGATTTTTCTAGTTTATGTGCATAGAGTTGTTTGTAGTATTCTCTGATGATGGTTTGAATTTCTGTGGAATCTGTGGTGATTTCCCCATTATCGTTTTTTATTGCATCTATTTGGTTTTTCTCTCCTTTCTTTTTTATCAGTCTGGCTAGTGGTCTGCCTATTTTGTTGATCTTTAAAAAAATAAGTCAGGATTCTATGTCGTATAGCCACCAATTTAGTGCTGAATGTAAAAACGCACACCTGGGGAATATTTAGGAGTCTCCATTCTATGGCCGCTGATTCAGAGCCTCACAGATTAATAGAGACCTTTTGTAAAATCAGAAGTGTATTTCACATGGCCATTTGTTCAGGACCTCAGTGAAGAATTATATATATCTGGAAAATACTCAGTATTCTATTATTTATATCCACTTCTTCAGAGACTCACTGAATAATGCAAACATTTGGAATAGTCTGGATACAATTTGATGAGTCCATACACCCAGTGACTCAGTGAAAGAAGCACAGCTGAGAGAAATTCAGAAGAGTAGATGAAGCAGTCTATTTTACGTGGTTACTCACTCAGAAACTCACTGAAGGATATACACATTGGGAATAGTCAGAGTCAAAGTCATATGGCCACTCTATCACAGCATTAAGGAATAATGCACAATGGCTCATGAGTAAGGAGTCTATTTTATATGGCCTCTCATTCAGAGCTTCATTGCATAACAAACAGCTGTAAAGTAGTCATCACCCTTTTTAAGGTATCTGCAAATTGTGCAACTCCATAAATGATACACTCATATGTGATAGTCAGGAGACTATTTGATATGGACACTCATAAAGAACCTCTACAAAAACTGCATATATGGGGAATAATCATTAGTCAATTTTATATGATGATATGTTTGGAGAGACAAAGAATAGAGCACACCTGTGGAGTCAAATGTGGTGTATTTCATATGGCCACTCTTTCCGTTTTACAGGAAAAATATGTATATTTGATAATTCACGAATCTCTTCCACATGGCCACTCGTGCAAAGACTCTGTGAATAATACTCTCATCAGAAATAGTCAAGGGTCTGCAATCAGCCCCTACTGAAGTACCGCCCAGGTCTGACGCAGCCTGCCATTGCCGAGGCAACCTGCCATAACAGAGAGACTCCACCAGAGTTTGTGTCCTTTGTAAGGACATGGATGTATCTGGAGAACATCATTCTCAGCAAACTGACACAGGTACAGAAAAAGAAATACCGCATATACTCACTCATAGGTGAGTGAGAAAAATGAGAACACATGGACACAGAGAGTCGGTCTACTATACACTGTGGTCTGTTGGGGGGAATAGGGGAGGGACAGTGCAGGGGGGCTGGGGAGGGATAGCCTGGGGATGAATGCCAAGTGTGGGTGAAGGGGAGGAAGGCAGCAAAACACACTGCCATGTGTGTACCTATGCAACTATCTTGCACGTTCTGCACATGTACCCTAAAACCTATAATGCAATAAAATTAAAAAAAAAAAAAGAAAAGAAATAGTCAAGGGTCTACTTCAAATGGCTACACATTCTGAGTCACTGTAATTAGTGAACACCTGGGCAATACAGAAGAGTCTCTATTTTATGCCCACTTAGTCAGAGTCTCATTCAATAATACACACCAGGGGAAGAGTTAAGAATCTACTTTATGTAGACAGTAATCTAGGGCTTCCGTGAATAATGCACACCAGTGTAATAGTCGAGCACTTTTTACATGGTCTCTCATTTTGTTCTGCCCTGAATAATACACATCTGGGGAATCCTCAGGATTCTATTTTATATTAAAACTCATTTAGAACTTTTGAATAATTCACAATGGAGCAGTAGTCATGTATTTATTTATATGGCGTGTCATTGAATGTTTCAGTGAATAATGAACTGCTATAGAGTAATCAGGATGCTGTTTAAGATAGCCACGCATTAAGTGCCTTTCTGAGTGATACAATCCTGGGTAGTAGTCAGGAGTGTATTTCATATGAACTTTAATTCTGGATATTGCTGAGAAATACACACATGGGATTGTGTCTGGAGTCTATTTGGCATGGACCCTCATACAGAACCTGTTCGAATAAAGCACACATGGAGAATAATGAGAAGTCTATTTCATAGGGCTACTCATTCAGACAAATAGTAAATAAGGCACATGTGGTGTAATTAGAAATCTGTTTCCTATGGACCCTCTTTCACAGTCTGACTGAATATTACACACTGTTAATATCATCTGGAGTCTATTTTTTATAGGCACTAATTCAGAGAATCACTTAATTATGCACACCTGCGGAGTACTCAGAAGTCTTTTTCTATGGCCACACATTGAGAGCCTCACTAAATGTACACACCTGGGGAAATACTCAGGATTTACTTTTCTCCCAACATTCAGATTTTCACTAAATAATGCACACCTGTGAAATAGTCAGGAGACATTATCATGTGGCGGCTCATTCGGAGTGTCATTGAATAATGTGCTGTAGTCAGTGGTCTATTTCATGTAGACACATATTCAGAGCCTCAGGGAATAAGACAAAACCTTGCTATAGTAAGGAATCTAATTAATATGGCCATGTGTTCTGAGCCTCACAGAAAAATACACACCTGAAAAATAATTAAGAGTTCATTTTCGATAAATATTTATTTAGAGCCTCAATGAATAATGCACACCTGTGGAGTAGCCAAGAGTCTATTTTATCTGAAAACACATTTATAGCCTCAGTGGATGATGGATGTGTGGCTTGGTCATGATTTCATTTCATATGGCCACTTAATTGCAACCTCTGTGAATGATGTTGAAATATAATGTACTCAGGTCAATATTTCATATAGACACTCGTTCAGAGATTTTTTGAATAGTACAATGATTTTAGGCTGACAACATCCTGTTTTATATGGTCACACAAAATGAGCCTCACTAAGTAATACACACCTGATGAAGTGTTAGAAGTCTACTTTATGTAGCCTCTCATTTACAACGTCAAGGATTAATGCACACTTGTGGAATAGACACTAGTCTATTTTATATGTCTGCAATATTAAACCCTGAGTGAGTAATACACAACTTTGGAATAGTAACTTGTCTATTTCATATGCCCAAATATTCAGAATCAGAGTCAATAATACACAACTGCTTACTAGCCAGGGAACAATTTTTCATGGCCAAAGCTTCAGAGCCTCAGTGAATATTAGATACCTGGGAAATACTCAGGATGCTAAATTATATGGCATTAATTTATGAGCTTCATTGAATTAGGAACACATGTATTTTAGTCAAAATTCTTTTTTTCTATAGCCGCATGTTCAAAGCCAAACTGATTGGCATACACCATGGGATAAGTCAGGATTCTATGTCTATAGCCAACAATTTAGAGCTGAATGTAAAAACGCACGCCTGGGGAATACTCAGGAGTCACTATTTTATGGCCACTGATTCAGAGCCTCACAGAGTAATAGAGACCTATGGAAAAGTCAGGAGTGCATTTCACACGGCCATTTGTTCAGTACCTCAGTGAAGAATCATATATATCTGGAAAATACTCAGGATTCTATTATTTATATCCACTTCTTCAGATACTCACTGAATAATGCAATCATGAAGAATGGTCTCGATATTATTTGATGAGACCGTTCACCCAGTGACTCAGTGAAAGGAGCACAGCTGAGGAATAGTCAAAAGAGTAGAGAAAGTGGTCTATTAAAAGATTCTATTTCATATGGCCTCTCATTCAAAGCTTCAGTGCATAATATACAGCTGTAAAGTAGTCAGCGCCCCTTTAAAGGTATCCCCAAATTATGCAACTCCATAAATGATACACTCATATGTGATAGTCAGGAGACTACTTGACATGAACACTCATAAAGAACCTCTTCAAAAACTGCACATATGGGGAATAATCATTAGTCTATTTCATATGATGATATGTTTGGAGAGACAAAGAATAGAGCACACCTGTGGAGTCAAATGGCTTCTATTTCATGAGGTCACTTTTTCAGTTTTACAGGTAAAAATAAGTATATTTGATAATTCACGAATCTCTTCCACATGGCCACTCATGAAAAGAGTGGCTACTTCAAATGTGTACACATTCTGAGTCTCTGTAAGTAAAGAACACCTGGGCAATACACAAGAGTCTATATTTTATGCCCACTTAGTCAGAGTCTCATTCAATAATACACACCTGTGGAAGAGTTAAGAGTCTTCTTTATGTAGACATTCATCTAGAGCTTCGGTTATTAATGTACACCAGTGTAATAGTCGAGCATTTTTTATATGGGCCCTCATTCTGTTTTTCCCTGAATGATACACACCTGGGGAATCCTCAGGATTCTATTTTGTATTCAATCACATTTAGAACCTTTTGAATAATTCACAATGGAGCAATAGTCAGGTATCTACTTATATGGTGTGTCATTCAAAATTTCAGTGAATAATGAACTGCTATGGAGTAATCAGGATGCTGTTTTAGATAACCATGCATTAAGGGCTTTACTGAATGATACACACCTGGGTAGTATTCAGGAGTCTATTTCATATGAACTTTAATTCTGGATATTGCTGAGAAATACACACATGGGATTGTGTCTGGAGTCTATTTGGCATGGACCCTCATACAGAACCTGTTCGAATAAAGCACACATGGAGAATAATGAGAAGTCTATTTCATAGGGCTACTCATTCAGACAAATAGTAAATAAGGCACATGTGGTGTAATTAGAAATCTGTTTCCTATGGACCCTCTTTCACAGTCTGACTGAATATTACACACTGTTAATATCATCTGGAGTCTATTTTTTATAGGCAATAATTCAGAGAATCACTTAATTATGCACACCTGCAGAGTACTCAGAAGTCTTTTTTCTATGGCCACACATTGAGAGCCTCACTAAATGTACACACCTGGGGAAATACTCAGGATTTACTTTTCTCCCAACATTCAGATTTTCACTAAATAATGCACACCTGTGGAATAGTCAGGAGACATTATCATGTGGCGGCTCATTCGGAATGTCATTGAATAATGTGCTGTAGTCAGTGGTCTATTTCATGTAGACACATATTCAGAGCCTCAGGGAATAAGACAAAACCTTGCTATAGTAAGGAATCTAATTAATATGGCCATGTGTTCTGAGCCTCACAGAAAAATACACACCTGAAAAATAATTAAGAGTTCATTTTCGATAAATATTTATTTAGAGCCTCAATGAATAATGCACACCTGTGGAGTAGCCAAGAGTCTATTTTATCTGAAAACACATTTATAGCCTCAGTGGATGATGGATGTGTGGCTTGGTCATGATTTCATTTCATATGGCCACTTAATTGCAACCTCTGTGAATGATGTTGAAATATAATGTACTCAGGTCAATATTTCATATAGACACTCGTTCAGAGATTTTTTGAATAGTACAATGATTTTAGGCTGACAACATCCTGTTTTATATGGTCACACAAAATGAGCCTCACTAAGTAATACACACCTGATGAAGTGTTAGAAGTCTACTTTATGTAGCCTCTCATTTACAACGTCAAGGATTAATGCACACTTGTGGAATAGACACTAGTCTATTTTATATGTCTGCAATATTAAACCCTGAGTGAGTAATACACAACTTTGGAATAGTAACTTGTCTATTTCATATGCCCAAATATTCAGAATCAGAGTCAATAATACACAACTGCTTACTAGCCAGGGAACAATTTTTCATGGCCAAAGCTTCAGAGCCTCAGTGGATAGTAAATACCTGGGGAATACTTAAGACGCTAAATTATATGGCATTTATTTATGAGCTTCATTGAATTAGGAACACCTGTATTTTAGTCAATTCTTTTTTCTATAGCCACATGTTCAAAGCCAAACTGATTGGCATACACCATGGGATAAGTCAGGATTCTATGTCTTATAACCAACAATTTAGAGCTGAATGTAAAATCCCATGCCTGGGGAATATTCAGGAGTCACTATTTTATGGCCACTGATTCAGAGCCTCACAGAGTAATAGAGACCTATGGAAAAGTCAGGAGTGCATTTCACAAGGCCATTTGTTCAGTACCTCAGTGAAGAATCATATATATATATATATATATATATGGAAAATACACAGGATTCTATTATTTATATCCACTTCTTCAGATACTCACTGAATAATGCAATCATGGGGAATAGTCTGGATAATATTTGATGAGACCTTTCACCCAGTGACTCAGTGAAAGAAGCACAGCTGAGGAATAGTCAAAAGAGTAGAGGAAGCGGTCTAGTTTCTGTGGTTACTCATTCAGAAACTCACTGAAAAGTATACACATTGGGAATAGTCAGAGTCCAGGTCATATGGCCACTCAATCACAGCATTAAGGAATAAAGCACAGTGGCGCACTAGTAAGGAGACTATTTCATATGGCCTCTCATTCAAAGCTTCAGTGCATAATATATAGTTGTAAAGTAGTCAGTGCCCCTTTAAAGGTATCCTCAATTCATGCAACTCTTTAAATGATACACTCATTTGTGAAAGTCAGGAGAATATTTGACATGGACACTCATAAATAACCTCTTTAAAAACTGCACATATGAGGAATAATCATTAGTCTATTTTATATGATGATTTGTTTGGAGATACAAAGAATAAAGCACACCTGTGGAGTCAAATGGGTTCTATTTCATGAAGCCACTCTTTCAGTTTTACAGGGAAGAATATGTGTATTTGATAATTCACTAATCTCTTCCACATGGCCACTCATGTAAAGAGTTGCTACTTCAAATTGCTACTTCAAATGGCTACTTCAAATAGCTACACATTCTGAGTCTTTGTAAATAAAGAACACCTGGGCAATACACAAGAGTCTCTATTTTATGCCCACTTAGTCAGTCTCATTCAATAATACACACCTGGGGAGACTTCTCCAAGTTGGTGTTGTAGAGGCGACTCGGGATTGCAGCTCTCAGTGAAGGTGCATAGGCTGCTACAGGTGTACCCCAGAAAAGCAGGGCCTGGTGTGGACCTTGGCACTCATTCAGCAGAGGGGCTAGACCATTAGAAGAAAAACTAAGTAACAAAAATACTTCATCAACAACAACCTGGGCGTCCACACAAAGACCTAATTGAAAAATCAGCAACTACTAAAACGACAGGTGCATAAATCCAGAAATATGCGAAGAAACCAGCGAAAAAAGGAGAAAAACACCAGAATTCAAAACACCTCACCTCCTAAAAAGGACTAAAACTTTTCACCAGCAAGTAAACAATGCTGGACGGATAATGCGTGTGATAAAATGACAGAATCAGACTTCAGAAAGTGGATAATGAGAAACTTCAGTGAGCTAAAAGAACATGTTCTAAATCAGTGCAACAAAACTAAGAACCTTGAAAAAAGATTTGAAAAAAGATTTGAGGAATGGATAACAAGAATGGACAACTTAGAGGGGAATATGTATGAATTGAAGGAGCTGAAAAACACAACACGAAACTTCGCAAAGCATGCAAAAGTTTCAACAGCCGAATTGACCAAGCAGAAGAAAGAAAATCAGACGTTGAAGATTAACTCAATGAAATAAAATGAGAAATGAAGATTAAAAATAAAAGCACAAAAAGGTATGAAAAAATTTTCCAAGAAATTTGAGACTATGTGAAGAGATCCAACCTATGTTTGATAGGTGTACCAGAATGTGATGAAGAGAATGAATCCAAGCTGGAAAACACTCTTCAGGATATTATCCAGAAAAATTTCCCCAACCTAGCAAGACAGGTCAATGCACAACTCTGGGAAATACAGAGAACACCACAAAGATACTCCACAAGAAGAGAAACCGCAAGGCACATAATCGTCAGATTCACCAGGGTTGAAATGAAGGAGAAAATACTAAGGGCAGCCAGAGAGAAAGGTCAGGTCACGCACAAAGGGAAGCCCATCAGACTCACAGCAGATCTCTCGGCAGAGACTCTACAAGCCAGAAGAGAGTGGCGGCCAGTATTCAATAACCTTAAAGAAAAGAACTTGCAACCCAGAATTTCATATCCAGCCAAACTGAGCTTCATAACTGAAGGAAAAATAAAATCCTTCATGAACAAGGAAGTACTCAGAGATTTTGTCACCACTAGGTCTGCTTTACAAGAGCTCCTGAAAGAGGCACTACACATAGAAAAAAACAACCAGTACCAGCCATCCAAAAAGCATACTAAATGCCAAAGAGCATCAACAAAATGAAGAATCTACATGAACCAATGGTCAAAACAGCCAGCTAGCCTCAAAATGGCTGTATCAAATTCACACATAACAATATTAACCCTAAATGTAAATGGGCTAAATGCACCAATCAAAAGACACAGACTGGCAAATTGGATAAAAAGCCAAAGCCCATCAGTGTACTGTATCCAGGAAACCCACCTCACATGCAAGGATAAACAAAGGCTCAAAATAAAGGGATGGAGGAAGATTTACCAAGAAAATGGAGAGCAAATAGAAGCAGGAGTTGCAATTCTCGTCTCTGATAAAATAGACTTTAAAGCAACAAAGATCAAAAGAGACAAAGTAGGTCATTACATAATATAAAAAGGATCGATACAACAAGAAGAGCTAACGATTCTAAATATATATGTACCCAATGCAGGAGCACCCAGATATATAAGGCAAGTTCTTAATGACTTAAAAAAAAGACTTAGACTCCCACACAATAATAGTGGGAGACTTTAACACTCCACTGTGAATATCAGCCAGATCAAATAAACAGAAAATAAACAAGGATATCCAGGACTTGAATTCAGGCCTGGAACAAAAAATCCTGATAGACAGTTATAGAACTCTTCACCCCAAATCCACAGAACATACATTCTTCTCAGCACCACATCACACCTACTCCAAAATTGACCACATAATTGGAAGTAAAGCACTCCTCAGCAAATGCAAAACAACTGAAATCATAACCAACAGTCTCTCAGACCATAGTGCAATCAAGTTGGAGCTCAGAATTCAGAAAATAACTCAGAACCGCACAGCTTCATGGAAACTGAACAACTGGCCCTTGAATGTTGACTGGATAAACAAAGAAATGAAGACAAAAATAAAGAAGTTATTTGAAACCAACAAGAATGAAGACACAGTGCACCAGAATTTCTTGGACACATTTACAGCAGTCTGTAGAGGAAAATATATAGCAATAAGTGCCCACATGAGAAGAGTGGAGACATCCAAAATTGACACCCTATCATCAAAATTGAAAGAGCTAGAGGAGCAATATCAAAAAAGCTCAAAACCTAGCTGAAGACAAAAAGTAACTAAGATCAGAGCAGAACTGAAGGAGATAGAGACACGAAAACCTCTTCAAAATATCAATAAATCCAAGAGCTGGTTTTTTGAAAAGATCAACAAAATAGACAAACCACTAGCCAGACTGATAAAAAAGAAAAGAGAGAACAACCAAATAGATGCAATAAAAAACGATAATAGGAAAGTCACCACAGATTCTAAAGAAATTCAAACCATCACCAGAGAATACTACAAACAACTCTATGCACATAAACTAGTAAACCAGGAAAAAATGGATAAATTCCTAGATGCCTGTGTTCTCACCAGCCTAAACCAAAAGGCAGCCGAAACTATGAATAGACCAATAACAAGGTCTGAGGTTGAGGCAGCAATTAAGAGACTACCACACAAAAAAAGCCCAGGTGCAGACTGGTTCACAGCTGAATTCTACCAGACACACAATGAGGGTCTGGTACCATTCCTTCTGAAACTATTGCAAATAATTCAAAAAGAGGAAACCCTTCCCAAATCATTTTATGAGACCAACATCATCTTGATTTCAAAACCCAGAAGAGACTCAACAAGAAAAGAAAACTTCAGGCCAATATCCATGATGAACATAGATGCAAAAATCTTCAATAAAATACTGGCAAACCGATTGCAACAGCACATTAAAAAACTTATCCGTCATGATCAAGTAGGATTCATTCCGGCGATGCAAGGCTGGTTCAACATACGCAAGTCTATTAATGTAATTCACCACATACACAGAATCAAAAACAAAAACCACATGATTATCTCAATTGACGCTGAGAAGGCATTTGACAAAATTCAGCAACCCTTTATGCTAATAACCCTCAATAACCTTGGCATTGGTTGAACATATCTCAAAGTAATAAAAGCTATTTATGACAAACCAACAGCCAATATCATACTGAATGGGTAAAAACTGGAAGCATTCCCTTTGAAATCCTGCACTAGACAAGGATGCCCTCTCTCACCACTCCTATTCAACATAGTACTGGAAGTTCTAGAAAGAGCAATCAGGCAAGAAAAAGAAATAAAGGGTATTCAACCTATACTATTTGCAGACAACATAATAGTATACTTAGAATACCATATTACCTCAGCCCAAAAGCTCCTGAATCTGATAAGCAACTAAAGCAAAGTCTCAGAATATAAAATCAATGTGCAAAAATCACAAGCCTTCCTATACATTAATAACAGACTTAAAGAGAACCAAATCAAGAATGAACTGCCATTCACAATTGCTACAAAGAAAATAAAATACCTAGGAATACAACTCACAAGGAATGTAAGGGACTTCGTTAAAAAAAAACTACAAACCACTGCTCGATGAAATAAGAAAGGACACAAACAGATGGAGAAACATTCCATGTTCGTGGTTAGAAAGAATCAATATCGTGAAAATGGCTATACTGCCCAAAGTAATTTACACAATCAATGCTATCCCCATCAAACTACCATTGAATTTCTTCACAGAACTGGAAAAAACCACCATGAATTTCATATGGAACCAAAAAGAAGCCGCATAGCCAAGTCAATTCTAAGCAGAAATAACACAGCGAGAGGCATCTCACTACCAGACTTCAAACTATATTACAAGGCTACAGTAATCACAACAGCATGGTACTGGTACCAAAACAGAGATATAGACCAATGGAACAGAACAGAAGCATCGGGGGCAACACAACATATCTACAACCATAGTATGTTTCATAAAGCAGACAAAAACAAGCAATGGGGAAAGAATTCTCTATTTAATAAATGGTGTTTGGAAAACTAGCTAGCTATGTGCTGAAAGCAGAAACTGGAAGCCTTCCTGACACCTTACACTAAAATTAACTCCAGATGGATTAAAGACTTAAACATAAGACCTGACACCATAAAAACCCTAGAAGAAAATCTAGGCAAAACCATTCAGGACATAGGTGTAGGCAAGGACTTCATGAACAAAACACCAAAAGCATTGGCAACAAAAGCCAAAATAGGCAAATGAGACCTAATCAAATTCCACAGCTTCTGCACGGCAAAAGAAACAGTCACTAGCGTGAATCAGCAACCATCAGAATGGGAAAAAATCTTTGCAGTTTACACATCTGACAAAGGGTTGATATCCAGAATTTACAAAGAACTCAAACAGATTTACAGGAAAAAAACAAACAAGCCCATTCAAAAATGGGCAAAGGATATGAACAGACACTTTTCAAAAGAAGACATACATGAGGCCAACAAACATATGAAAAAATGCTCATCATCACTGGTCATTAGAGAGATGCAAATCAAAACCACATTGAGATACCGTCTCACACCAGCTAGAATGGCAATCATTAAAATATCTGGAGACAGCAGATGCTGGAGAGGATGTGGAGAAATAGGAACACTCTTACACTGTTGGTGGGAGTGCAAATTAGTTCAACCATTGTGAAAGACAGGGTGGTGATTCATCAAGGACCTAGAAATAGAAATTCCATTTGACCCAGCAATCCCATTACTGGGTATATATCCAAAAAACTATAAATCATTCTACTATAAGGACACATGGACACGAATGTTCATTGCAGCACTGTTTACAATAGCAAAGAACTGGAACCAACCCAAATGCCCAATGATGATAGACTGGACTGGGAAAATGTGGCACATATACACCATGGAATATTATGCAGCAATCAAAAATGATGAGTTTGTGTCCTTTGTAAGGACATGGATGAATCTGGAGAACATCATTCTCAGCAAACTGACACAAGAACAGAAAAAGAAATACTGCATATACTCACTCATAGGCGGGTGAGAAAAGTGAGAACACATGGACACAGAGTGGGGGTCTACTACACACTGGGTACTGTTCGGGGGAATGGGGGACAGCGGGGGTGGGCTGTGGAGGGATAGCCTGGGGATGAATGCCAAGTGTGGGTGAAGGGGAGGAAGGCAGCAAAACACACTGCCATGTGTGTACCTATGCAAGTTTCTTGCATGTTCTGCACATGTACCCGAAAACCTATAATGCAATAAAAATTAAAAAAAAAAGAAAGAATGCACAGTGGAGAACTAGTAAGCAGCCTATTTCATATGGCCTCTCATTCAGAGATTTAGTGAATAATAAAAAGCTGTAAAGTAGTCAGCGCCTTTTAATGGTATCCCCAAATAATGCAACTCCATAAATGATACACTCATATGTGATAGTCAGGGGACTATTTGATATGGACACTCATAAAGAACCTCTTCAGAAACTGCACATATGGGGAATAATCATTAGTCTATTTCATAGGATGATTTGTTTGGAGAGACAAGGAGTAGAACACACCTGTGGAGTCAAATGGGGTCTATTTCATGAGGCCACTCTTTCAGTTTTACCAGAAAAATATGTACATTTGATAATTTACGAATCTCTTTCACATGGACACTCGTAAAAAGACTCTGTGAATAATACTTCCATCAGAAATAGTCAACGGTCTACTTCAAATGGCTACACATTCTGAGTCTCTGTTAGTAATGAACACCTGGGCAATACACAAGAGTCTCTATTTTATGCCCACTTAGTCAGAGTCTCATTCAGTAATACACACCTGGGGAGACTTCTCCAAGATGGCGTCATAGAGGTGACTCGGGATTGCAGCTCTCAATGAAGGTGCAGAAGCTGCTACAGGTGTACCCCAGAAAATCAGGGCCTGGAGTGGACCTCGGCACTCATACAGCAGAGGGGCTGGACCATTAGAAGGAAACCTAAGTAACAGAAGTACTTCATCAACAAAAACCTGGGCATCCACACAGAGACCAAATTGAAAAATCAGCAAGTACTAAAACGACAGGTGCATAAATACATAAAGATGGGAAGACACCAGAGAAAAAAGGAGAACACCCGAAATCAAAAGACCTCACCTCTTACAAAGGACCAAAAGTCCTCACCAGCAAGGGAGCAAAGCTGAACGAAGAATGAGTGTGACAAAATAATGGAATCAGACTTCAGAAAGTGGATAATGAGAAACTTCAGTGAGCTAAAAGAACATGTTCTAAATCAGCGCAAAGAAACTAAGAACCTTGAAAAAAGATTTGAAAAGAGATTCGAGGAAATGATAACAAGAATAGACAACATAGAAAGAAATATGAATGAATTGAAGGAGATGAAAAACACAACACGAGAACTTCGCGAAGCATGCACAAGTTTCAACAGCCGAATTGACCAAGCAGAAGAAAGGATATCAAAAGTCGAAGATCAACTCAAATAAAACGTGAAACCAAGACAAAAAAAAAGCACAAAAAGGAATGAACAAATCTCCAAGAAATGTGAAACTATGTGAAGAGACCCAACCTACGTTTGATAGGTGTACAAGAATGTGATGAAGAGAATGAATCCAAGCTGGATAACACTTTTCAGGATATTATCCAGGAAAATTTCCACAACCTAGCAAGATAGGTCAATACTCAACTCCAGGAAATACAGAGACCACCAAAAAGATACTCCGCAAGAAGAGCAACCTCAAGGCACATAATCGTCAGATTCACCAGGATTGAAATAAAGGAGAAACTAGTAAGAGCAGCCAGAGAGAAAGGTCGGGTCACACACAAAGGAAAGCCCATCAGACTCACAGCAGATCTCTCGGCAGAGACTCTACAAGCCAGAAGAGAGTGGCGGCCAGTATTCAACATCCTTAAAGAAAAGAACTTTCAACCCAGAATTTCATATCCAGCCAAACTGAGCTTCATAACTGAATAAAAAATAAAATCCTTCATAAACAAGCAAGTACTCAGAGATTTTGTCACCACTAGGCCTGCTTTACAAGAGCTCCTGAAAAAGGCACTACACATAGAAAGAAACAACCAGTACCAGCCATCCAAAAAGCATACTAAATGCCAAAGAGCATCAACAAAATGACGAATCTACATGAACCAATGGGAAAAACAGCCAAATAGTGTCAAAATGGCAGTATCAAATTCACACATAACAATATTAAACCTGAATGTAAATGGGCTAAATGCACCAATCAAAAGACACAGACTGGCAAATTAGATAAAAAGCCAAAACCCATCGCGGTGCTGTATTCAGGAAACCCAGCTCACACGCAAGGATACACAAACGCTCAAAATGAAGGGATGAAGGAAGATTTACCAAGAAAATGGAGAGGAAAAAAAGCAGAATTTGCAATTCTCATCTTTGATAAAATAGAGACGGCTTAGTAAAACCAACAAAGTTCAAAAGGGACAAAGTTGAATGCGCACATTGACACCCATTCTGTTGTCAATGTGTGCATTCAACTTAGAGGTTAAACTCGTGTGTTTAAAGGGCAGTCTGGAAACGCTTTCTGTGGAGAATCTCAAAACAGGCATTTCCAGCAGAATTACCGCATATAAAGCAATAGCAGTAAAACTCTGCCTAAAACAAAGAAGAAATGTACCCTTCAATCTGCTCTGCAGTGCGTTTGTTCAGCTAAGTGAGTTAAATCTCCCTTTAGATTCAGGAGTTAGAAACACGTTTCCGGTAGGAGCTCCGTTTGGACATTTCTGAGTGAATGGTAGTATATGCTGTAATGAGAACTCTCTGGTTCTAAAACCAAAACGGAGCTATCTAACAGAACGGTTGTCAATGTGTGCATTTAACTACCAGAGTTAAACTCGTGTGTTTAAGAGGCCGTCTGGAAACACTTTCTGTGGAGAATCTCAAAACAGGCGTTTCCAGCAGAATTCCCGCATATAATGAAATAGCAGAAAAACTCTGCCAAAAAAAAAAAAAAAAAACTTATCCTTCAATCTGCTCTGCTGTGCGTTTGTTCATCTAAGTGAGTTAAATCTCCCTTTAGATTCAGGAGTTAGAAACACGTTTCAGGAAAGAGCTGCGTTTGGACATTACTGAGTCAATGAGAGTATATGCTCTAATGAGAACTATGTGGATTTAAAACCAAAACGGAGCTATGTAAAAGATAGGTTGTGAATGTGTGCATTCAACTTACAATGTTAAACTCATGTGTTTAAGGGGTAGTCTGGAAGTGCTTTCTGTGGAGAATCTCAAAACAGAAATTTCCAAAAGAATTCCCACATATAACGAAATACCAGTAAAACTCTGCCTAAAACACAGAAGAAACGTATCCTTCAATCTGCTCTACTGTGCGTTTGTTCACCTAAGTGAGTTAAATCTCCATAAAGATTCAGGAGTTAGAAACACGTTGCTGGTAAGAGCTGGGTTTGCACATTTCTGAGTGACTGGGATCATATGCCGTAATGAGAATTCTCTGCTTCTAACACCAAAACGAAGCTACCTAACAGAACGGTTGACAATGTGTGCATTCAGCTTACAGAGTTAAACTCATGTGTTGATGCGGAAGTCTGGAAACGCTTTCTGTGGAGAAATCTCAAAAAAGGCATTTCCGGCAGTATTCCCGCATATTATTAAACAGCAGTAAATCTCTGCCTAAAACACAGAAGAAACGTATCCTTATATCTGCTCTGCTGTGCGTTTGTTCAGCTAAGTGAGTGAAATCTCCCTTTAGATTCAGGAGATAGAAACACGTTTCTGGTAAGAGCTGCGTTTGGACATTCCTGAGTGAATGGGAGTATATGCTGTAATGAGAACTCTCTGCTTCTAACACCAAAACGAAGCTACCTAACAGAACGGTTGACAATGTGTGCATTCAGCTTACAGAGTTAAACTCGTGTGTTGATGCGGAAGTCTGGAAACGCTTTCTGTGGAGAAATCTCAAAAAAGGCATTTCCGGCAGTATTCCCGCATATTATTAAACAGCAGTAAATCTCTGCCTAAAACACAGAAGAAACGTATCCTTATATCTGCTCTGCTGTGCGTTTGTTCAGCTAAGTGAGTGAAATCTCCCTTTAGATTCAGGAGATAGAAACACGTTTCTGGTAAGAGCTGCGTTTGGACATTCCTGAGTGAATGGGAGTATATGCTGTAATGAGAACTCTCCTCTTCCAAAACCAAACCAATACTACCTAAAAGAACGGTTGACAACGTGTGCATTCAACTTACAGAGATAAACTCGCGTGTTGAAGGGGAAGTCTGGAAACGCTTTCTGTGGAGAAATCTCAAAACAGGCATTTCCAGCAGTATTCCCGCATATAAAGAAATAGCAGTAAAACTCTGCCTACAACACAGAAGAAACATATCCTTCATTCTGCTCTGCTGTGCGTTTGTTCCACTAAGTGAGTTAAATCTCCCTTTAGATTCAGGAGTTAGAAACACGTTTCTGGTAAGAGCTGCGTTTATACATTTCTGAGTGAATGGGAGTATATGCTGTAAGGAGAACTCTCTGCTTCTAAAACCAAAACGGAGATACCGAACACAACGGTTGACAATGTGTGCATTCAACTTACAGAGTTAAACTCGTGTGTTGAAGGGGAAGTCTGGAAACGCTTTCTGTGGAGAAATCTCAAAACAGGCATTTCCAGCAGTATTCCCGAATATTATTAAATAGCAGTAAAACTCTGCCTAAAACACAGAAGAAACGTATCCTTCGATCTGCTCTGCTGTGCGTTTGTTCAGCTAAGTGAGTGAAATCTCCGTTTAGATTCAGGAGTTAGAAACACGTTTCTGGTAACAGCTGCCTCTGGACATTCCTGAGTGAATCAGAGTATATGCTGTTATGAGAACTCTCTGCTTCCAAAACCAAAACAATGCTACCTAAAAGAACAGTCAACAATGTGAGCATTCAACTTACAGAGATAAAGTCGTGTGTTGAAGGGGAAGTCTGGAAACGCTTTCTGTGGAGAAATCTCAAAACGGGCATTTCCAGCAGTATTCCCGCATATAAGGAAATAGCAGTAAAACTCTGACTACAACACAGAAGAAACGTATCCTTCAATCTGCTCTGCTGTGCGTTTGTTCACCTAAGTGAGTGAAATCGCCCTTTAGATTCAGGAGTTAGAAACACGTTTCTGGTAAGAGCTGTGTTTGGACATTCCTGAGTGAATGAAAGTATATGCTGTAATGAGAACTCTCAGCTTCTCAAACCAAAACGGAGCTACCTAACAGAACGGTTGTCAATGTGTGCATTCAACTTACAGAGTTAAACTCGTGTGTTGAAGGGGAAGTCTGGAAACGCTTTCTGTGGAGAATCTCAAAACAGAAATTTCCAAAAGAATTCCCACATATAACGAAATAGCAGTAAAACTCTGCCTAAAACACAGAAGAAACGTATCCTTATATCTGCTCTGCTGTGCGTTTGTTCAGCTAAGTGAGTTAAATCTCCTTTAGATTCAGGAGTTAGAAACACGTTTCTGGTAAGAGCTGCGTTTGGACATTTCTCAGTGAATGGGAGTATATGCTGTAATGAGAACTCTCTGCTTCTAAAACCAAAACGGAGCTACCTAACAGAACGGTTGACAATGTGTGCATTCAACTTACAGAGTTAAACTCGTGTGTTGAAGGGGAAGTCTGGAAACGCTTTCTGTGGAGAATCTCAAAACAGGCCTTTCCAGCAGTATTCCCGCATATAACGAAATAGCAGTAAAACTCTGCCTAAAACACAGAAGAAACGTATCCTTCAATCTGCTCTGCTGTGCGTTTGTTCAGCTAAGTGAGTGAAATCTCCCTTTAGATTCAGGAGATAGAAACACGTTTCTGGTAAGAGCTGCGTTTGGACATTCCTGAGTGAATGGGAGTATATGCTGTAAGGAGAACTCTCTGCTTCTAAAACCAAAACGGAGCTACCTAACAGAACGGTTGTCAATGTGTGCATTCAACTTACAGAGTTAAGCTGGTGTGTTGAAGGGGAATTCTGGAAACGCTTTCTGTGGAAAAATATCAAAACAAGCATTTTCAGCAGTATTTTCGCATATAAGGAAATAGCAGTTAAACTCTGCCTAAAACACAGAAGAAACGTATCCTTCAATCTCCTCTGCTGGTTTGTTCATCAAAGTGAGTTAAATCTTCCTTTATATTCAGGAGTTAGAAGCAGGTTTCTGGTAAAAGCTGCGTTTGTACATTACTGAATGAATGGGAGTATATGCTGTAAGGAGAACTCTCTGCTTCTAAAACCAAAACGGAGCTACCTAACAGAACGGTTGTCAATGTGTGCATTCAACTTACAGAGTTAAACTCGTGTGTTGAAGGGGAAGTCTGGAAACGCTTTCTGTGGAGAAATCTCAAAACAGGCATTTCCAGCAGTATTCCCGAATATAATTAAATAGCAGTAAAACTCTGCCTAAAACACAGAAGAAACGTATCCTTCAATCTGCTCTGCTGTGCGTTTGTTCAGCTAAGTGAGTTAAATCTCCCTTTAGATTCAGGAGTTAGAAACACGTTTCTGGTAACAGCTGCCTCTGGACATTCCTGAGTGAATCAGAGTATATGCTGTTATGAGAACTCTCTGCTTCCAAAACCAAAACAATGCTACCTAAAAGAACAGTCAACAATGTGAGCATTCAACTTACAGAGATAAAGTCGTGTGTTGAAGGGGAAGTCTGGAAACGCTTTCTGTGGAGAAATCTCAAAACAGGCATTTCCAGCAGTATTCCCGCATATAAGGAAATAGCAGTAAAACTCTGCCTAAAACACAGAAGAAACGTATCCTTCAATCTGCTCTGCTGTGCGTTTGTTCAGCTAAGTGAGTTAAATCTCCCTTTAGATTCAGGAGTTAGAAACACGTTTCTGGTAAGAGCTGCGTTTGGACATTCCTGAGTGAATGAAAGTATATGCTGTAATGAGAACTCTCAGCTTCTCAAACCAAAACGGAGATACCTAACAGAACGGTTGTCAATGTGTGCATTCAACTTACAGAGTTAAACTCGTTTGTTGAAGGGGAAGTCTGAAAACGATTCCTGTGCAGAGATCTCAAAACAGGCATTTCCAGCACTATTCCCGAAATATATAACGAAATAGCAGTAAAACTCTGCCTAAAACCCCGAAGAAACGTATAATTCTATCTGCTCTGCTGTGAGTTTTTTCAGCTGAGTGAATTAAATCTCCCTTTATATTTAGGAGTTACAAACACCTTTCTGGTAACAGCTGCGTTTGGACATTCCAAAGTGAATGGGAGTATATGCTGTAATGAGAACTCTGTGCTTCTAAAACCCAAACGGAGCTACCTAACAGAATGGTTGACAATGGGTGCATTCAACTTAAGGAGTTAAACTCGTGCGTTGAAGAGGAAGTCTGGAAACGCTTTCTGTGGAGAAACCTCAAAACAGGCATTTTAAGCAGTATTCCCGCATATAACGAAATAGTAGTAAAACTCTGCATAAAACACAGAAGAAACGTATCCGTCAATCTGCTCTGCTGTGCGTTTGTTCAGCTAAGTGAGTTAAATCTCCCTTTAGATTCAGGAGACAGAAACACGTTTCTCGTAAGAGCTGCGTTTAGACATTCCTGAGTAAATGGGAGTATATGCTGTAATGAGAACTCTCTGCTTCAAAAACCAAAAAGGAGCTACCTAAAAGAACGGTTGACAATGTGTGCATTCAACTTACAGGGTTAAACTCTGTGTGTGTTGAAGGGGAAGTCTGGAAACGCTTTCTGTGAAGGAATCTCAAAAAAGGCATTTCCAGAATTATTCTGGAATATAAAGATATAGCAGTAAAACTCTGCCCAAAACACAGAAGAAACGTATTCTTCAATCTACTCTGCTGTGCGTTTGTTCAGCTAAGTGAGTGAAATCTCCCTTTAGATTCAGGAGTTAGAAACAGGTTTCTGGAAAGAGCTGCGTTTGGACATTCCTGAGTGAATCGGAGTATATGCTGTAATCAGAACTCTCTGCTTCCAAAACCAAAACAATGCTACCTAAAAGAACGGTCAACAGTGTGTGCATTCAACTTACAGAGACAAACTCGTGTGTTGAAGGGGAAGTCTGGAAACGCTTTCTGTGGAGAAATCTCAAAACGGGAATTTCCAGCAGTATTCCCGCATATAACGAAATAGCAGTAAAACTCTGCCTACAACACAGAAGAAACGTATCCTTCAATCTGCTCTGCTGTGCATTTGTTCAGCTAAGTGAGTTAAAATTCCCTTTAGATTCAGGAGTTAGAAACACGTTTCTTGTAAGAGTTGCGTTTGGATATTTCTCAGTGAATGGGAGTATATGCTGTAAGGAGAACTCTCTGCTTCTAAAGTCAAAACGGAGCTACCTAACAGAACGGTTGCCAATGTGTGCATTCAACTCACAGAGTTAAACTAGTTGTTGAAGGGGAAGTCTGGAAATGCTTTCTGTGAAGAGATCTCAAAACAAGCATTTCCAGCACTATTCAAGCATATAACTAAATAGGAGTAAAACTCTGCCTGAAACACAGAAGAAACGTATCCTTCAATCTGCTATGCTGTGAGTTTGTTCAGCTAAGTGAGTTAAATCTCCCTTTAGATTCAGGAGTTAGAAACACGTTTTTGGTAAAAGCTGCATTTGGACATTTCTCAGTGAATGGGAATCTATGCTGTAAGGAGAACGGTCTGCTTCTAAAACCAAAACGGAGCTAGCTAACAGAACGGTCTTCAATGTGTGCATTCAACCTACAGAGTTAAACTCGCGTGTTGAAGGGGAAGTCTGGAAACGCTTTCTGTGGAGAGATCTCAAAACAGGCATTTCCAGCGCTATTCCCGCATATAACGAAATAGCAGTAAAACTCTGCCTAAAACACAGAAGAAACGTATCCTTCAATCTGCTCTGCTGTGCGTTTGTTCACCTAAGTGAGTTAAATCTCCCTTTAGATTCAGGAGTTAGAAACACGTTTCTGGTAAGAGCTGCGTTTGGACATTTCTCAGTGAATGGGAGTATATGCTGTAAGGAGAACTGTCTGCTTCTAAAACCAAAACGGAGCTAGCTAACAAAACGGTCTTCAATGTGTGCATTCAACTTACAGAGTTAAACGAGTGTGTTGAAGGGGAAGTCTGGAAACGCTTTCTGTGGAGAGATCTCAAAACAGGCATTTCCAGCACTATTCCCGCATATAACGAAATAGCAGTAAAACTCTGCCTAAAACACAGAAGAAACGTATCCTTCAATCTGCTCTGCTGTGCGTTTGTTCAGCTAAGTGAGTTAAATCTCCCTTTAGATTCAGGAGTTAGAAACACGTTTCTGGTAAGAGCTGCGTTTGGACATTTCTCAGTAAATGAGAATATATACTGTAAGGAGAACTCTCTGCTTCTAAAACCAAAACGGAGCTACCTAACAGAATGGTTGTCAATGTGTGCATTCAACTTACAGAGTTAAACTCGTGTGTTGAAGGGAAAGTCTGGAAACGCTTTCTGTGGAGACATCTCCAAACAGGCATTTCCAGGCATTTCCAGGCATTTCCAGCACTATTTTCGCATATAACAAAATAGCAGTATAACTCTGCCTAAAACACAGAAGAAACGTATCCTTCAATCTGCTCTGCTGTGCATTTGTTATGCTAAGTGAGTTAAATCTCCCTTTAGATTCAGGAGTTAGAAACACGTTTCTGGTAAGAGTTGCATTTGGACATTTCTTAGTGAATGGGAGTACATGCTGTAAGGCGAATTCTCTGCTTCTAAAACCAAAACAATGCTACCTAAAAGAACGGTTGACAATGTGTGCATTCAACTTACAGAGTTAAACTCGTGTGTTGAAGGGAAGTCTGGAAACGCTTTCTGTGGAGAGATCTCAAAAAGGCATTTCCAGCAGTATTCCGCATATAACGAAATAGCAGTAAAACTCTGCCTACAACACAGAAGAAACGTATCCTTCAATCTGCTCTGCTGTGCATTTGTTCAGCTAAGTGAGTTAAATCTCCCTTTAGATTCAGGAGTTAGAAACACGTTTCTGGTAAGAGCTGCGTTTGGACATTTCTCAGTGAATGGGAGTATATGCTGTAAGGAGAACTCTCTGCTTCTAAAACCAAAACGGAACTACCTAACAGAACGGTTGTCAATGTGTTCATTCAACTTACAGAGTTAAACTCGTGTGTAGAAAGAAAAGTCTGGAAACGCTTTCTGTGGAGACATCTCAAAACAGGCATTTCCAGCACTATTCCCGCATACAACGAAATAGCAGTAAAACTCTGCCTAAAACACAGAAGAAACGTATCTTTCAATCTGCTCTGCCATGTGTTTGTTCAGCTAAGTGAGTTAAATCTCGCTTTAGATTCAGGAGTTAGAAACACGTTTCTGGTAAGAGCTGCGTTTGGACATTCCTGAGTGAATGGGAGTATATGCTGTAAAGAGAACTCTCTGCTTCTAAAACCAAAACGGAGCTACCTAACAGAACGGTTGTCAATGTGCATTCAACTTACAGAGTTAAACTCGTGTGTTGAAGGGGAAGTCTGGAAACGCTTTCTGTGGAGAGATCTCAAAACAGGCCTTTCCAGCACTATTCCGCATATAACGAAATAGCAGTAAAACTCTGCCTAAAACACAGAAGAAACATATCCTTCAATCTGCTCTGCTGTGCGTTTGTTCAGCTAAGTGAGTTAAATCTCCCTTTAGATTCAGGAGTTAGAAACACGTTTCTGGCAAGAGCTGCTTTGGACATTTCTGAGTGAATGGGAGTATATGCTGTAAGGAGAACTCTCTGCTTCTAAAACCAAAACGGAGCTACCTAACAGAACGGTTGTCAATGTGTGCATTCAACTTACAGAGTTAAACTCGTGTGTTGAAGGGAAAGTCTGGAAACGCTTTCTGTGGAGAGATCTCAAAACAGGCCTTTCCAGCAGTATTCCGCATATAACGAAATAGCAGTAAAACTCTGCCTAAAACACAGAAGAAACGTATCCTTCAATCTGCTCTGCTGTGCTTTGTTCAGCTAAGTGAGTTAAATCTCCTTTAGATTCAGGAGTTAGAAACACGTTTCTGGCAAGAGCTGCTTTGGACATTCCTGAGTGAATGGGAGTATATGCTGTAAGGAGAACTCTGCTTCTAAAACCAAAACAATGCTACCTAACAGAACGGTTGTCAATGTGTGCATTCAACTTACAGAGTTAAACTCGTGTGTTGAAGGGAAGTCTGGAAACGCTTTCTGTGGAGATATCTCAAAACAGGCCTTTCCAGCAGTATTCCCGCATATAATGAAATAGCAGTAAAACTCTGCCTAAAACACAGAAGAAACGTATCCTTCAATCTGCTCTGCTGTGTTTGTTCAGCTAAGTGAGTTAAATCTCCTTTAGATTCAGGAGTTAGAAACACGTTTCTGGTAAGAGCTGCGTTTGGACATTCCTGAGTGAATGGGAGTATATGCTGTAATGAGAACTCTCTGCTTCTAAAACCAAAACGGAGCTACCTAACAGAACGGTTGTCAATGTGTGCATTCAACTTACAGAGTTAAACTCGTGTGTTGAAGGGGAAGTCTGGAAACGCTTTCTGTGGAGAGATCTCAAAACAGGCATTTCCAGCACTATTCCGCATATAACGAAATAGCAGTAAAACTCTGCCTAAAACACAGAAGAAACGTATCATTCAATCTGCTCTGCTGTGCGTTTGTTCAGCTAAGTGAGTTAAATCTTCCTTTAGATTCAGGAGTTAGAAACACGTTTCTGGTAAGAGCTGCGTTTGGACATTTCTGAGTGAATGGGAGTATATGCTGTAATGAGAACTCTCTGCTTCTAAAACCAAAACGGAGCTACATAACACAATGGTTGTCAATGTGTGCATTCAACTTACAGAGTTAAACTCGTGTGTTGAAGGGAAGTCTGCAAACGCTTTCTGTGGAGAGATCTCAAAACAGGCATTTCCAGCAGTATTCCCGCATATAACGAAATAGCAGTAAAACTCTGCATAAAACACAGAAGAAACGTATCCTTCAATCTGCTCTGCTGTGCGTTTGTTCAGCTAAGTGAGTTAAATCTCCTTTAGATTCAGGAGTTAGAAACACGTTTCTGGTAAGAGCTGCGTTTGGACATTTCTGAGTTAATGGGAGTATATGCTGTAATGAGAACTCTCTGCTTCTAAAACCAAAACGGAGCTACCTAACAGAACGGTTGTCAATGTGTGCATTCAACTTACAGAGTTAAACTCGTGTGTTGAAGGGAAAGTCTGGAAACGCTTTCTGTGGAGAGATCTCAAAAAAGGCACTTCTAGGCATTTTCAACACTATTCCTGCATACAAGGAAATAGCAGTAAAACTCTGCCTAAAACACAGAAGAAACGTATCCTTCAATCTGCTCTGCTGTGCGTTTGTTCAGCTAAGTGAGTTAAATCTCCCTTTAGATTCAGGAGTTAGAAACACGTTTCTGGTAAGAGCTGCGTTTGGACATTCCTGAGTGAATGGGAGTATATGCTGTAAGGAGAACTCTCTGCTTCTAAAATGAAAACGGAGCCAAATAACAGAACGGTAGTCAATGTGTGCATTAAACTTAAAGCGTTAAACTCATTTGTTGAAGAAGAAGTCTAAAAACGCTTTCTGGGTAGAGATCTCAAAACAGGCCTTTCCAGCACTACTCCGGCATATAACGAAATAGCAGTAAAACTCTGCCTAAAACACAGAAGAAACGTATCCTTCAATCTGCTCTGCTGTGCGTTTGTTCAGCTAAGTGAGTTAAATCTCCCTTTAGATTCAGGAGTTAGAAACACGTTTCTGGTAAGAGCTGCGTAAGGACATTCCTGAGTGAATGGGAGTATATGTTGTAAAGAGAACTCTCTGTTTTTAAAACCAAAACGGAGCTACCTAGCAGAACTGTGGTCAATGTGTGCATTCAACTTACAGAGTTAAACTGTGTTGAAGAAGAAGTCTTGAAATGCTTTCTGTGGAAAAATCTCAAAACAGGCATTTTCAGCACTATTCCTGCATATAACGAAATAGCAGTAAAACTCTGCCTAAAACACAGAAGAAACGTATCCTTCAATCTGCTCTGCTGTGCGTTTGTTCAGCTAAGTGAGTTAAATCTCCCTTTAGATTCAGGAGTTAGAAACACGTTTCTGGTAAGAGCTGCGTTTGGACATTTCTCAGTGAATGGGAGTATATGCTGTAAGGAGAACTCTCTGCTTCTAAAACCAAAACAAAGCTCTTTAACAGAATGGTTGTCAATATGTGCATTCAACTTACAGAGTTAAACTCGTGTGTTGAAGGGTAAGTCTGGAAACGCTTTCTGTGGAGAGATCTCAAAACAGGCATTTCCAGCACTATTCCCGCATATAATGAAATAGCAGTAAAACTCTGCCTGAAACACAGAAGAAACATATCCTTCAATCTGCTCTGCTGTGCGTTTGTTCAGCTAAGTGAGTTAAATCTCCCTTTAGATTCAGGAGTTAGAAACACGTTTCTGGTAAGAGCTGCGTTTGGACATTTCTCAGTGAATGGGAATACATGCTCTAAGGAGAACTCTGCTTCTAAAACCAAAACGGAAGAACCTAACAGAACGGTTGTCAATGTGTGGATTCAACTTACAGAGTTAAACTCGTGTGTAGAAAAGGAAGTCTGGAAACGCTTTCTGTGGAGAGATCTCAAAACAGGCATTTTCAGCACTATTCCCGCATACAACGAAATAGCAGTAAAACTCTGCCTAAAACACAGAAGAAACGTATCCTTTAATCTGCTCTGCTGTGCGTTTGTTCAGCTAAGTGAGTTAAATCTCCCTTTAGATTCAGGAGTTAGAAACACGTTTCTGGTAAGAGCTGCGTTTGGACATTTCTCAGTGAATGGGAGTATATGCTGTAAGGAGAACTCTCTGCTTCTAAAACCAAAACGGAGCTACCTAACAGAACGGTTGTCAATGTGTGCATTCAACTTACAGAGTTAAACTCGTGTGTTGAAGGACGTCTGAAAACGCTTTCTGTGAAGAGATCTCAAAACAGGCCTTTCCAGCACTATTCCCGCATATAACGAAATAGCAGTAAAACTCTGCCTGAAACACAGAAGAAACGTATCCTTCAATCTGCTCTGCTGTGTGTTTGTTCAGCTAAGTGAGTTAAATCTCCCTTTAGATTCAGGAATTAGAAACACGTTTCTGGCAAGAGCTGCATTTGGACATTTTTGAATGAATGGGACGAACTGCTATAAGGAGAACTCTCTGCTTCTAAAACCAAAACGGAGCTAGCTAACAGAACGGTTGTCAGTGTGTGCATTCAACTTACAGAGTAAAACTCGTTTGTTGAAGGAGAAGTCTGGAAACGCTTTCTGTGGAGAGATCTCAAAACAGGCATTTCCAGCAGTATTCCCGCATATAACGAAATAGCAGTAAAACTCTGCCTAAAACACAGAAGAAACGTATCCTTCAATCTGCTCTGCTGTGCGTTTGTTCAGCTAAGTGAGTTAAATCTCCCTTTAGATTCAGGAGTTAGAAACACGTTTCTGGTAAGAGCTGCGTTTGGACATTTCTCAGTGAATGGGATTATATGCTGTAAGGAGAACTGTCTGCTTCTAAAACCAAAACGGAGCTAGCTAACAGAACGGTCTTCAATGTGTGCATTCAACTTACAGAGTTAAACTCGTGTGTTGAAGGAAGTCTGGAAACGCTTTCTGTGGAGAGATCTCAAAACAGGCATTTCCAGCACTATTCCGCATATAACGAAATAGCAGTAAAACTCTGCCTAAAACACAGAAGAAACGTATCCTTCAATCTGCTCTGCTGTGCGTTTGTTCAGCTAAGTGAGTTAAATCTCCCTTTAGATTCAGGAGTTAGAAACACGTTTCTAGTAAGAGCTGCGTTTGGACATTCCTCAGTGAATGGGAGTATATGCTGTAAGGAGAACTCTCTGCTTCTAAAACCAAAACGGAGCTACCTAACAGAATGGTTGTCAATGTGTGCATTCACCTTACAGACTTAAACTTGTGTGTTGAAGGGGAAGTCTGGAAACGCTTTCTGTGGAGAGATCTCAAAACAGGCATTTCCAGCACTATTCCCGCATATAACGAAATAGCAGTAAAACTCTGCCTAAAACACAGAAGAAACGTATCCTTCAATCTGCTCTGCTGTGCGTTTGTTCAGCTAAGTGAGTTAAATCTCCCTTTAGATTCAGGAGTTAGAAACACGTTTCTGGTAAGAGCTGCGTTTGGACATTTCTCAGTGAATGGGATTATATGCTGTAAGGAGAACTGTCTGCTTCTAAAACCAAAACGGAGCTAGCTAACAGAACGGTTGTCAATGTGTGCATTCACCTTACAGACTTAAACTTGTGTGTTGAAGGGGAAGTCTGGAAACGCTTTCTGTGGAGAGATCTCAAAACAGGCATTTCCAGCACTATTCCCGCATATAACGAAATAGCAGTAAAACTCTGCCTAAAACACAGAAGAAACGTATCCTTCAATCTGCTCTGCTGTGCGTTTGTTCAGCTAAGTGAGTTAAATCTCCTTTAGATTCAGGAGTTAGAAACACGTTTCTGGTAAGAGCTGCGTTTGGACATTTCTCAGTGAATGGGAGTATATGCTGTAAGGAGAACTCTCTGCTTCTAAAACCAAAACGGAGCTACCTAACAGAACGGTTGTCAATGTGTGCATTCAACTTACAGAGTTAAACTTGTGTGTTGAAGGGGAAGTCTGGAAACGCTTTCTGTGGAGAGATCTCAAAAAAGGCATTTCCAGCACTGTTCCCGCATATAATGAAATAGCAGTAAAACTCTGCCTTAAACGCAGAAGAAACATATCCTTCAATCGGCTCTGCTGTGCGTTTGTTCAGCTAAGTGAGTTACATCTCCCTTTAGATTCAGGAGTTAGAAACACGTTTCTTGTAACAGCTCCGTTTTTACATTTCTCAGTGAATGGGAGTATATGCTGTAAGAAAAACTCTCTGCTTCTAAAACCAAAATGGAGCTAGCTAACAGAACGGTTGTCAATGTGTGCATTCAACTTACAGAGTTAAACTCGTGTGTTGAAGGGGAAGTCTGGAAACGCTTTCTGTGGAGAGATCTCAAAACAGGCATTTCCAGGCATTTCCAGCACTATTCCCGCATATAACGAAATAGCAATAAAACTCTGCCTTAAACACAGAAAAAATGTATCCTTCAATCTGCTTTGCTGTGCGTTTGTTCAGCTAAGTGAGTTAAATCTCCCTTTAGATTCAGGAGTTAGAAACACGTTTCTGGTAAGAGCTGCGTTTCGACATTTCTCAGTGAATGGGAGTATATGCTGTAAGGAGAACTCTCTACTTCTAAAACCAAAACGGAGCTACCAAACAGAACGGTTGTCAATGTGTCCATTCAACTTACAGGGTTAAACTCGTGTGTTGAAGGGGAAGTCTGGAAACGCCTTCTGTGGAGAGATCTCAAAAAAGGCATTTCCAGCATTGTTCCCGCATATAATGAAATAGCAGTAAAACTCTGCCTAAAACACAGAAGAAACATATCCTTTAATCTGCTCTGCTGTGCGTTTGTTCAGCTAAGTGAGTTAAATCTCCCTTTAGATTCAGGAGTTAGAAACACGTTTCTGGTAAGAGCTGTGTTTTTACATTTCTCAGTGAATGGGAGTATATGCTGGAAGAAAAACTCTCTGCTTCTAAAACCAAAACGGAGCTACCTAACAGAACAGTTGCCAATGTGTGCATTCAACTTACAGAGTTAAACTCGTGTGTTGAAGGGGAAGTCTGGAAACGCTTTCTGTGGAGAGATCTCAAAACAGGCATTTCCAGCACTATTCCCGCATATAATGAAATAGCAGTAAAACTCTGCCTAAAACACAGAAGAAACGTATCCTTCAATCTGCTCTGCTGTGTGTTTGTTCAGCTAAGTGAGTTAAATCTCCCTTTAGATTCAGGAGTTAGAAACACGTTTCTGGTAAGGGCTGCGTTTGGACATTTCTCAGTGAATGGGAGTATATGCTATAAGGAGAACTCTCTGCTTCTAAACCCAAAACGGAGCTAGCTAACAGAACGGTTGTCAATGTGTGCATTCTACTTGTAGAGTTAAACTCGTGTGTTGAAGGGGAAGTCTGGAAACGCTTTCTGTGGAGAGATCTCAAAACAGGCATTTCCATTCATTTCCAGCACTATTCCCGCATATAACGAAATAGCACTAATACTCTGCCTAAAACACAGAAAAAACGTATTCTTCAATCTGCTCTGCTGTGTGTTTGTTCAGCTAAGTGAGTTAAATCTCCCTTTAGATTCAGGAGTTAGAAACACGTTTCTGGTAAGAGCTGCGTTTGGACATTTCTCAGTGAATGGGAGTATATGCTATAAGGAGAACTCTCTGCTTCTAAACCCAAAACGGAGCTAGCTAACAGAACGGTTGTCAATGTGTGCATTCTACTTGTAGAGTTAAACTCGTGTGTTGAAGGGGAAGTCTGGAAACGCTTTCTGTGGAGAGATCTCAAAACAGGCATTTCCATTCATTTCCAGCACTATTCCCGCATATAACGAAATAGCACTAATACTCTGCCTAAAACACAGAAAAAACGTATTCTTCGATCTGCTCTGCGGTGTGTTTGTTCAGCTAAGTGAGTTAAATCTCCCTTTAGATTCAGGAGTTAGAAACACGTTTCTGGGAAGAGCTGCGTTTGGACATTTCTCAGTGAATGGGAGTATATGCTGTAAGGAGAACTTTCTGCTTCTAAAACCAAAACGGAGCTCCCTAACAGAACGGTTGTCACTGTGTGCATTCAACTTACAGAGTTAAACTCGTTTGTTTAAGGGGAAGTCTGGAAACACTTTCTGTGGAGAGATCTCAAAACAGGCCTTTACAGCAGTATTCCCGCATGTAACAAAATAGCAGTAAAACTCTGCTGAAAACACAGAAGCCACATATCCTTCAATCTGTTCTGCTGTGCGTTTGTTCAGCTAAGTGAGTTAAATCTTTTTGTAGATTTAGGAGTTAGAAACAAGTTTCTGGCAAGTCCTGCGTTTGGACATTCCTGAGTAAATGGGACTATATGCTGTAATGAGAACTGTCTGCTTCTAAAATCAAAACGGAGCTACATAACAGAACGGTTGTTAATGTGTGCATTCAACTTAAAGAGTCAAACTCGTGTGTTGAAGAGGAAGTCTGGAAACACTTTCGGTGGAGAGATCTCAAAAAAGGCCTTTACAGCAGTATTCCCGCATATAACAAAATAGCAGTAAAACTCTGCATAAAACACAGAAGAAACTTATCCTTTAATCTTCTCTGCTGTGCGTTTGTTCAGCTAAGTGAGTTAAATCTACCTTTAGATTCAGGAGTTAGAAACACATTTCTGGCAATAGCTGCGTTTGGACAATTCTGAGTGAATGGGAGTATACCCTTTAAAGAGAACTCTCAGCTTCTAAAATCAATACGGAGCTACCTAACAGAACGGTTGTCAATGTGTGCATTCAACTTACAGAGTTAAACTCTTCTGTTGAAGGGAAAATCTGGAAACGCTTTCTGTGGAGAGATCTCAAAAGAGGACTTTCAACATTATTCCCACATATAACGAAATAGCAGTAAAACTTTGCCTAAAACACAGAAGCAACGTATCATTCAATCTGCTCTTGTGTGCGTTTTTTCAGCTAAGTGAGTTAAATCTCCCTTTAGATTTAGAAGTTAGAATCACGTTTCTGGCAAGAGCTGCGTTTGGACATTCCTGAGTGAATGGGATTATATACTGTTAGAAGAACTTTCTGCTTCTAAAACCAAAACGGAGCTACCTAACAGAACGGTTGTCCATGTGTGCATTCAACTTACAGAGTTAAACTCTTGTATAAAAGGGAAGTCTGGAAACACTTTCTATGGAGAGGTCTGAAAACAGGCTATTCCAGCCATATTCCCGCATATAACGAAATAGCAGTAAAACTCTGCCTAAAACACAGAAGCAACGTATCCTTCAATCTACTCTGCTGTGATTTTGTTCAGCTAAGTGAGTTAAATCTTCCTTTAGATTCAGGAGTTAAAAACACGTTTCTGGCAAGAGCTGCGTTTGGACATTTCTGAGTTAATGGGAGTATATGCTTTAAGGAGAACTCTCTGCTTCTAAAACCAAAACGGATCTACCTAACAGAACGGTTGTCAATGTGTGCATTCACCTTATAGAGGTAAGCCCGTGTGTTGAAGCAGTAGCTTGGAAATGCTTTCTATGGAGGAACTCAAAACAGGCCTTTCCAGCAGTATTCCTGCATATTATGAAATAGCAGTAAAACTCTGCCTGAAACACAGAAGAAATGTATCCTTCAATCTGTTCTGCTGTGTGCTTGTTCAGCTAAGTGAGTTAAATCTCCCTTTAGATTCAGGAGTTAAAACACGTTTCTGGTAAGAGCTGCGTTTGGACTTTCCTGAGTGAATCGGAGTACAGGGTGTAATGAAAAATATCTGGTTCTAAATCCAAAATGGTGGTATCTGACAGAATGGTTATCAATGTGTGCATTCAACTTATGGAGTTAAACTCAGGTCTTTATGCAGCAGTTTGGAAATGCTTTCTGTGGATAATCTCAAAACAGGCTTTTCAAGCCAAATACCCGCATATAAGGAATAGCAGTAAGACCAACTCTGAAACACAGTGGAAACGTATCCTACAATCTGCTCTGTTGTGCGTTTGTTCAACTACGTGAGTTACATCTATGTTTAGATTCAGGAGTTAGAAACACGTTTCTAGTAAAAGCTGCCTTTGAATATTTCTGAGTGAATGGGAGTACAGGCTGTAATGAGACATATCTGGTTCTAAAACCAAAACGGAGCTATCTAACAGAATGGTTGTCAATGTGTGCATTCAACTAACGGAGTTGAACTCATGCGTTTAGGCAGCAGTTTGGAAAAGCTTACTGTGGAGAATCTCAAAACAGTCATTTCCAGCCAAATACCCGCATATAATGAATAGCAGTAAGACTGCCTTTGAAACACAGAAATAACGTATCCTACAATTGGCTCTGCTCTGCGTTTGTTCAACTAAGTGAGTTACATCTATGTTTATATTCAGGAGTTAGAAACACGTTTCTAGTAAAAGCTGCGTTTGGATATTCCTGAGTGAATGGGAGTACAGGCTGTAATGAGAAATATCTGGTCCTAAAACGAAAACGGAGCTATCAAACAGAATGGTTGTCAATGTGTGCATTCAAGTTACAAAGATAAACTCATGTGTTTTTCAGCAGTTTAGAAACGCTTTCTGTAAAGAATTTCAAAACAGGCATTTCCAGCCAAATACCTGCATACAATGAAAAGCGCTAAGACTCCCTCTGAAACACAGAAGAAAGGTATCCTACAATCTGCTCAGCTGTGCCTTTGTTCAACTAAGTGAGTTACATCTATGTTTAGATTAAGGGGTTTGAAACACGTTTCTAGTAAAAGCTGCGTTTGGATATTGCTGAGTGAATGGGAGTACAGGCTGTAATGAGAAATATCTGGTTCTAAAACCAAAAAGGAGCTATCTAACAGAATGGTTGTCAATGTGTGCATTCAACTTATGGAGTTAAACTCATGTGTTTATGCAGCAGTTTGGAAATGCTTTCTGTGGATAATCTCAAAACAGACATTTCCAGCCAAATACCCGCTTAAAATGAATAGCAGTAAGACTGCCTCTGAAAAACAGAAGAAACGTATCCTACAATCTGCTCTGCTGTGCGTTTGTTCAACTAACTGAGTTACATCTATGTTTAGATTCAGGAGTTAGAAACATGTTTCTTATAAAAGCTGCGTTTGGATATTCCTGAGTGAATGGGAGTACAGGCTGTAATGAGAAATATCTGGTTCTAAAACCAAAACGGAGCTATCTAACAGAATGGTTTTCAATGTGTGCATTCAACTTATGGAGTTAAACTCATGTGTTTATGCAGCAGTTTGCACACGCTTTCTGTGGAGAATCTCAAAACAGGCATTTCCAGCCAAATACCCGCATATAATGAATAGCACTAAGACTGCCTCTGAAACACAGAAGAAAGGAATCCTACAATCTGCTCTGTTGTGCGTTTGTTCAACTAAGTGAGTTACATCTATGTTTAGATTCAAGAGTTAGAAACACTTTTCTAGTAAAATCTGCGTTTGGAAATTCCTGAGTGAATGGGAGTACAGGCTGTAATGAGAAATATCTGGTTCTAAAACGAAAACGGAGCTATCAAACAGAATGGTTGTCAATGTGTGCATTCAACTTATGGAGTTAAACTCATGTGTTTATGCAGCAGTTTGGAAACGCTTTCTGTAGAGAATCTCAAAACAGTTATTTCCGGCCAAATATTTGCATATTACAAAGAGCAGTAATACTGCCTCTAAAAAACAGAAGAAACGTATCCTTCAATCTTCTCTGCTGTATGTTTTTTCTACTAAGTGAGTTATAACTATCTTTACATTCAGGAGTTAGAAACACATTTCTATTAAAAGCTGCCTTTGGGTAATGCTGAGTGAAAGGGAGTACAGGCTGTAATGAAAAATATCTGCTTTGAAAAACAAGAAGAAGCTATCCAACAGAATGGTTGTGAATGTGTGCATTCAACTTATGGAGTTAAACTACTGTGTTTATGTAGCAATTTGGAAATGCTTTCTGTGCAGAATCTCAAAACAGCCATTTCCAGCCAAGTACCCTCATATAGCCATATAGCAATATGAGTGCCTCTAAAACACAGAAAATATGTATCCTTCAATCTGCTCTGCTGTGCGTTTGTTCAACTAACTAATTTATATCTATCTTTAGATTCAGGAGTTAGAAACACGTTTCTAGTAAAAATGTGTTTGGATAATACTGAGTGAATGGGAATACAAGCTGTAATGAGAAATATCTGGTTCTAAAACCAAAACGGAGCTATCTAAACGTATGGTTTTCGATGTGTGCATTCAACCTATAGAGTTAAACTCACATGTTTTTTCAATTTTAATTTTTTATTGTATTTTTGTTTTTGGGGTTCATGTGCAGAACTTGCACGATAGTTGCATAGTTACACACATGGCAGTGTGTTTTGCTGCCTTTCTCCACTTCACCCACACTTGGCATTTTTCTCCAGGCTATCCTTCCCCAGCTCCCCCCTTGCTGTTTCTTTTCCATTCTTCTCAGAGACCCCAGTGTGTAGTAGCCTCTCTCTGTGTGTCCTTGTGTTCTCATTCTTCTCACTCACGTATGAGTGAGAATATGTGATATTTTGTTTTCTGTTCTTGTGTCAGTTTTCTGAGAATGATGTTCTCTAGATTAATCCATGTCTTTACAATGGACATGAACTCATGATTTCTGATTGCTGCATAATATTCCATGGTGTATATGTGTCACATTTTCCCATAAATAGTCTTGGTATTGATAAAACATATCTCAAAGTATTGAAAGCTATTTATGACAAACCAACAGCCAATATCATACTTAATGGGCAAAAACTGGAAGTATTCTCTTTGAAATCTAGCACTAGGCAAAGAGGTGCTCTCTCACCACTCTCATTCAATATAGTACTGGAAGTTCTAGCCAGAGCAATCAGGCAAGAAAAATAAATAAATGTTATTCCAATAGGAAAGGTGGAAGCCAAATTATCTCTTTTTGCAGACGACATGATAGTATACCTAGAAGACCCCATCACCTCAGCCCAAAAACTCCTGAAACTGATAAGCAACTTCACCAAAGTTTCAGGACATAAAATCAATGTGCAAAAATCACAAGCATTCCTATACACCAATAACAGACTTAAAGAGAACCAAATCAAGAACGAACTGCCATTCAAAATTGCTACAAAGAAAATAAAATACCTAGGAATACGACGCACCGGGAATGTAAAAGACCTCTTCAATGAGAACTACAAACCACTGCTCAACAAAATAAAGAGAGGACACAAACAGATGGAGAAACATTCCATGTTCGTGGTTAGGAAGAAACAATATCGTGAAAATGGCTATACTGCCCAATGTAATTTACACAATCAATGCTATCCCCATCAAACTACCATTGAATTTCTTCAAAGAACTGGAGAAAACCACCATGAACTTTGTATGGAACCAAAAGAAAGCCCACATAGTTAAGTCAATTCTAAGCAAAAAAAATCATATGTTTATGCAGCAGTTTGGAAACTCTGTGGAGAATCTCAAAACAGGCATTTCCAGTCAAATCCCAGCATATAACAAATAGCAGTAAGACTGCCTCTGAAACACAGAAGAAACCTATTCTTCAATCTGCTCTGCTGTGCGTTTGTTCAACTAAGTAAGGTAAATGTACCATTAGACTCAGGGTTTTCAATCACGTTTTTGTAAAAGCTGCGTTTGGATATTCCTGAGTGAATGGGAGTACAGGCTGTAATGAGAAATATCTGGTTCTAAAACCAAAACCGAGCTGTCTAACAGGATGGTTGTCAATGTGTGCATTCAACTTACAGGTTTAAACTGATGTGTTTATGTAGTCGTTTGGAAGCTTTTTTTGTGTGGAATCTAGAAACAGGCATTTTCAGCAAAATACCTGCATAGAAAAAATAGCAGTAAGACTGCCTCTAAAACACAGAAGAAACATATCTTTCAATTTGCTCTGCTGTGCGTTTGTTCAACTGACTTATATTTTTCTTTAATTCAGAAGTTAGAAACACATTTTTAGTAATAGCTGCATTTGGATATTCTTGAGTGAATGGGAGTATAAGCTCTAATTAGAAATATCTGGTTTTAAAATCAAAACAAAGCTATCTAACAAATTGGGTGTCAATGTGTGCATTCAACTTACAGGTTTAAACTCATGTGTTAATGCAGCACTTTGGAAAGCTTTCTGTATGGAATCTCAAAACAGGCATTTCCAGCAAAATACCCGATTATAACAAATAGCAGTAAGACTGCCTCTGAAACACAGAAGTAATGTATCCTTCAATCTGCTCTTCTGTGTCCTTGTTAAACTAAGTGAGTTACATCTATCTTTAGATTCAGGAGTCAGAAACACGTTTCTAGTAAAACCTGCATTTGGATAATCCTGAGTGAATGGTGGTACATGCTGTATTGAGAAATATCTATCTCTAAAATGAAAACGGAGCAATCTAACAGAATGGTCTTCAATGTGTGCATTCACCTTACTGAGTTAATCTGACGTGTGTTTTTCAGCAGTTTGTAATCTTATTCTGTGAAAAATCTAACACAGGACATTTCAGCGAAAATTCCAGCATATAACAAATAGCAGTAATACTGCATCTAAACACAAAGCAAATGTATCTAACAAACTGCTCTGCAGTGTGTTCGTTCAACTCAGATATTTGAACTTGCATTGAAATTTAGTAAGTCAGGAACACGTTTCTTCCAGGAGCTGTATTTGGATATTCCAGAGTGAATGGGAGTACATGCTCTATTAAGAAATATCTGGTTCTAAACCGAAAAGGGAGCAATCTAACAGAATGGTCTTCAATATGTGCATTAAACTTATAGAGTTAACATGACATGTATTAGCAGCAGTTTGTAAACCCTTTCTGTAAAGAATCTAAAAACGGACATTTCCAGCCAAATCCCAGCATATAACAAATAGCGGTACTACTGTGTCTAAAACACAAAGCAAACGTATCTAACAAACTGTTCTGCTGTGTGTTCGTTTAACTCAAAGAGTTGAACCTGCGTTAAGATTCAGTGAGTTAGAGACAAGTTTCTTCCTGGAGCTGCGTTTGGATATTCCAGAGTGAATGGGAGTACATGCTCTATTCAGAAATATCTGGTTCTAAACCGAAAAGGAGCAATTTGACAGAATGGTCTTCAATGTGTGCATTCAACTTACAGAGTTAAACTGATGTGTGTTTGCAGCAGTTTGTAAACTCTTTCTGTAAAGAATCTAAAACGGACATTTCCAGCCAAATCCCAGCATATAACAAATAGCAGTAGTACTGCATCTAAAACACAAAGCAAACGTAGCTAACAAACTGCTCTGCTGTGTGTTTGTTCAACTCAGAGAGTTTAACCTGTGTTTAGATTCAGTGAGTTAGAAACACGTTTCTTCTGGGAGCTATGTCTGGATATTCCAGAGTGAATGGGAGTACATGCTGTATTGAGAAATATCTGGTTCTAAAAGAAAAAGGGAGCAATTTGACAGAATGGTCTTCAATGTGTTCAGTCAACTTACAGAGTTAAACTGATGTGTGTTTGCAGCAATTTTTAAACACTTACTGTGAAGAATCTAAAAATGGACATTTCTCACCAAATCCCAGCATATAACATATAGCAGTAGTACTGCATCTAAAACACAAAGTAAATGTATTTAAGAATATGCTCTGCTGTGTGTTCTTTCAACTCAGAGAGTTGAACCTGTGTTTAGATTCAGCGAGTTAGAAACACGTTTCTTCCAATGGATAAATTTCTGGACACCTCTGTCCTCTCTAGCCTAAACCAGGAGGAAGCCAAAACTGTAAATAGACCAATAACAAGGTCTGCAGTTGAGGCAGCAATTAAGAGCCTACCACACAAAAAAGCCCATATCCAAATGGGTTCATAGCCGAATTCTACCAGACACACAAAGAGGAGCTGGTACCATTTCTTCTGAAACTATTCCAAATAATCCAAAAAGAGGGAACCCTTCCCAGATCATTTTATGAGACCAACATCATCCTGATACCAAAACCCAGCAGAGATTCAACAAGAAAAGAAAACTTCAGGCCGATATTCATGATGAACATAGATTCAAAAATCTTCAATGAAATACTGAAAAACCAACTGCAGCAGCACATTAAAAAACTTATCCATCATGATCAAGTAGGATTCATCCCGTGGATGCAAGGCTGATTCAACACAAGCAAGTCTATAAACACCACATAAACAGAACCAAAAACAAAAACCACATGATTATCTCAATTGATGCAGAGAAGGCATTGGACAAAATTCAACAGCGCTTTATGCTATAAGCCCTCAATAAACTCGGTATTGATAGAACATATCTCAAAGAAATAAAAGCTATTTGTGACAAACCAACAGCCAATATTATATTGAATGGGCAAAAACTGGAAGAATTCCCTTTGAAATCTGGCACTAGAAAAGGATGCCCTCTTTCACCACTCCTATTCAACATAGTACTGGAAGTTCTAGCCAGGGCAATGAGGCAAAAAAAAAAAGGAATAAAGTGTCTTCAAATAGGAAATGTGAAAGCCAAATTGTCTCTGTTTGCAGATGACATGATAGTATACCTAGAAGACCCCATCACCTCAGCCCAAAAACTCCTGAAACTGATAAGCCACTTCAGCAAAGTCTCAGGATATAAAATCAATGTACAAAAATCACAAGCATTCCTATACAGCAATTACAGACTTAAAGAGAACCAAATCAAAAACAAACTGCTATTCACAATTTCTACAAAGAAAATAAAATACCTAGGAATACAACTTACAAGAAACGTAAGGGACCTCATCAAGAAAAACTAAAAACCACTGTTCAATGAAATAAGAGAGGACACAAACAGATGAAGAAGCATTCCGTGTTCATGGTTAGGAAGAATCAATATTGTGAAAATGGCTATACTGCCAAAAGTAATTTACAGAATCAATGCTATTCTCATCAAGCTACCATTGAATTTCTTCACAGAACTGGAAAAAAACACCATGAACTTCATATGGAACCAAAAGAGAGCCTGCATAGCCAAGTCAATTCTAAGCGAAAAGAACACAGCATGAGGCATTACACTACCAGAATTCAAACTATACTACAAGGCTACAGTACTCAAAACAGCATGGTACTGGTACCAAAACAGAGATATAAACCAATGGAACAGAACAGAGGCATCAAAGGCAACACAACTTATCTACAACCATACAATCTTTAATAAACCTGACAAAAACAAGCAATGGGGAAAAGATTCCCTTTTCAATAAATGGTGTTGGGAAAACCGTCTAGCATTGTGCAGAAAGCAGAAACTGGACCCCTTTCTGACACCTTACACTAAAATTAATTCCGGATGGATAAAAGACTTAAATGTAAGACCTGGCACTATTAAAAACCCTAGATGAAAATCTAAGCAAAACCATTTAGGACATGGGTGTAGGCAAGGACTTCATGACCAAAACACCAAATGCATTGGCAAAAGCCAAAATAGACAAATGGGACCTAATCAAACTCCACAGCTTCTGCATGGCAAATGAAACAGTCACTAGACTGAATCAGCAACCAACAGAATGGGAAAAAAATCTTTGCAGTTTACCCATCTGACAAAGGGCTGATATCCAGAATTTACAAAGAACTCAAACCAATTTACAGGAGAAAACAAACAAGCCCATTCAAAAATGGGCAAAGGATATGAACAGACATTTTACAAAAGAAGACATACATGAGGCCAACAAACATGTGAAAAATTCTCATCATCACTGGTCATTAGAGAGATACAAATCAAAACCACCTTGAGATACCATCTAAGACAGGTCAATACTCAACTCCAGGAAATACAGAGAACACCACAAAGATACTCTGCAAGAAGAGCAACCCCAAGGCACATAATCGTCAGATTCACTAGGGTTGAAACGAAGGAGAAAATACTAAGGGCAGCCAGAGAGAAAGGTCAGGTCACCCACAAAGGGAAGCCCATCAGACTCACAGCAGATCTCTCAGCAGAGACTCTACAAGCCAGAAGAGAGTGGGGGCCAATATTCAACATCCTTAAAGAAAAGAGCTTTCAACCCAGAATTTCATATCCAGCCAAACTGAGCTTCATAAGTGAAGGAAAAATAAAATCCTTCACGAACAAGCAAGTACTCAGAGATTTTGTCACCACTAGGCCTGCTTTACAAGAGCTCCTGAAAGAGGCACTACACATAGAAAGAAACAACCAGTTCCAGCCATCCTAAAAGCATACCAAATGCTAAAGACCATCAACAAAATGAAGAATGTACATGAACCAACGGGCAAAACAGCCAGCTAGCATCAAAATGGCAGTATCAAATTCACACATAACAATATTAACCCTGAATGTAAATGGGCTAAATGCACCAATCAAAAGACACAGACTGGCAAATTGGATAAAAAACCAAAACCCATCGGTGTACTGTATCCAGGAAACCCACCTCACATGCAAAGATACACAAAGGCTCAAAATAAAGGGATGGAGGAAGATCTACCAAGCAAATGGAGAGCAAAACAAAGCAGGAGTTGCAATTCTCATCTCTGATAAAATAGACTTTAAAGTAACAAAGATCAAAAGGGACAAAGAAGGTCATTACATAATGGTAAAAGGATCGATACAACAAGAAGAGATAACGATTCTAAATATATATGGACCCAATGTAGGAGCACCCAGATATATAAGGCAAGTTCTTAATGACTTACAAAGGGACTTAGACTCCCACACAATAATAGTGGGAGACTTTAACACTCCACTGTCAATAGCAGACAGATCAACCAGACAGAAAATTAACAAGGATATCCAGGACTTGAACTCAGACCTGGAAGAAGCAAACCTGATAGACATTTACAGAACTCTCCACCCCAAATCCACAGAATATACATTCTTCTCAGCACCACATCACACCTACTCCAAAATTGACCACATAATTGGAAGTAAAGCACTCCTCAGCAAATGCAAAACAACGGAAATCATAACAAACAGTCTCTCAGACCATAGTGCAATCAAGTTGGAACTCAGAATTCAAAAAATAACTCAGAACTACACAGCTTCATGGAAACTGAACAACTGGCTCTTGAATGTTGATTGGATAAACAATGAAATGAAGGCAGAAATAAAGAAGTTCTTTGAAACCAACGAGAATGAAGACACAACGTACCAGAATCTCTGGGACACATTTAAAGCAGTCTGTAGAGGAAAATATATAGCAATAAGTGCCCATATGAGAAGAGTGGAGAGATCCAAAACTGACACCCTATCGTCAAAATTGAAAGAGCTAGAGGAGCAAGATCAAAAAAGCTCAAAACCTAGCCCAAGACAAGAAATAACTAAGATCAGAGCAGAACTGAAGGAGATAGAGACAAGAAAAACCCTTCAAAAAATCAATAAATCTAAGAGCTGGTTTTTCGAAAAGATCAACAAAATAGACAGACCACTAGCCAGACTGATAAAAAAGAAGAGAGAGAACAACCAAATAGATGCAATAAAAAACGATAATGGGGAAATCACCACAGATTCCACAGAAATTCAAACCATCATCAGAGAATACTACAAACAACTCTATGCACATAAACTAGTAAATCAGGAAGAAATGGATAAATTCCTGGATGCCTGTGTCCTCCCAAGCCTAAACCAGGAGGAAGCCGAAACTATGAATAGACCAATAACAAGGTCTGAAGTTGAGGCAGCAATTAAGAGCCTACCACACAAAAAAAGCCCAGGTCCAGATGGGTTCACAGCTGAATTCTACCAGACACACAAAGAGGATCTGGTACAATTCCTTCTGAAACTATTCCAAATAATCCAAAAAGAGGGAACCCTTCCCAAATCATTTTATGAGACCAACATCATCCTGATACCAAAACCTGGCAGAGACTCAACAAGAAAAGAAAACTTCAGGCCAATATCCATGATGAACATAGATGCAAAAATCTTCAATAAAATACTGGCAAACCGATTGCAACAGCACATTAAAAAACTTATCCATCATGATCAAGTAGGATTCATCCCGGGGATGCAAGGCTGGTTCAGCATACACAAGTCTATAAATGTAATTCACCACATAAACAGAAGCAAAAACAAAAATCACATGATTATCTCAATTGATGCAGAGAAGGCATTTGACAAAATTCAACAGCCCTTTATGCTAAAACCCTCAATAAACTTGGTATTGATGGAACATATCTCAAAGTAATAAAAGCTATTTATGACAAACCAACAGCCAATATCATACTGAATGGGCAAAACTGGAAGCATTCCCTTTGAAATCCGGCACTAGACAAGGATGCCCTCTCTCACCACTTCTATTCAACATAGTACTGGAAGTTCTAGCCAGAGCAATCAGGCAAGAAAAAGAAATAAAGTGTATTCAAATAGGAAAGGTGGAAGCCAAATTGTCTCTATTTGCAGACGACATGATAGTATATCTAGAAGACCCCATCACCTCAGCCCAAAAGCTCCTGCAACTGATAAGCAACTTCAGCAAAGTCTCAGGATATAAAATCAATGTTCAAAAATCACAAGCATTCCTATACACCAATAACAGACTTAAAGAGAACCAAATCAAGAACGAACTGCCATTCACAATTGCTACAAAGAAAATAAAATACCTAGGAATACAACTCACTAGGAACGTAAGGGACCTCTTTAAGGAAAACTACAAACAACTGCTCAACGAAATAAGAGAGGACACAAACAGATGGAGAAACATTCCATGTTCGTGGTTAGGAAGAATCAATATCGTGAAAATGGCTATACTGCCCAAAGTAATTTACACAATCAATGCTATCCCCATCAAACTACCATTGAATTTCTTCACAGAACTGGAAAAAACCACCATGAATTTCATATGGAACCAAAAAAGAGCCCGCATAGCCAAGTCAATTCTAAGCAAAAAGAACACAGCGGGAGGCATCACGCTACCAGACTTCAAACTATACTACAAGGCTACAGTAATCAAAACAGCATGGTACTGGTACCAAAACAGAGATATAGACCAATGGAATAGAACAGAGGCATCGGAGGCAACACAACACATCTACAACCATATTATCTTTGATAAACCAGACAAAAACAGGCAATGGGGAAAGGATTCCCTATTTAATAAATGGTGTTGGGAAAACTGGCTAGCCATGTGCAGAAAGCAGAAACTGGACCCCTTCCTGACACCTTACACTAAAATTAACTCCAGATGGATTAAAGACTTAAACGTAAGACCTGACACCATAAAAACCCTAGAAGAAAATCTAGGCAAAACCGTTCAGGACATAGGAGTAGGCAAGGACTTCATGAACAAAACACCAAAAGCATTGGCAGCGAAAGCCAAAATAGGCAAATGGGACCTAATCAAACTCCACAGCTTCTGCACGGCAAAAGAAACAGTCACTAGAGTGAATCGGCAACCATCAGAATGGGAAAAAATCTTTGCAGTTTACACATCTGACAAAGGGTTGATATCCAGAATTTACAAAGAACTCAAACAGATTTACAGTAAAAAAACAAACAAGCCCATTCAAAAATGGGCAAAGGATATGAACAGAAACTTTACAAAAGAAGACATACATGAGGCCAACAAACAAATGAAAAAGTGCTCTTCGTCATTGGTCATTAGGGAGATGCAAATCAAAACCACATTGAGATACCATCTCACACCAGTTAGAATGGCGATCATTAAAAAATCTGGAGACAGCAGATGCTGGAGAGGATGTGGAGAAATAGGAACACTCTTACACTGTTGGTGGGAGTGTAAATTAGTTCAACCATTGTGGAAGACAGTGTGGCGATTCCTCAGGGACCTAGAAATAGAAATTCCATTTGACCCAGCAATCCCATTACTGGGTATCTATCCAAAGGACTATAAATCGTTCTACTATAAGGACACATGCACACGAATGTTAATTGCAGCACTGTTTACAATAGCAAAGACCTGGAACCAACCCAAATGCCCAACGATGATAGACTGGACTGGGAAAATGTGGCACATATACACCATGGAATATTATGCAGCAATCAAAATGATGAGTTTGTGTCCTTTGTAGGACATGGATGAATCTGGAGAACATCATTCTCAGCAAACTGACACAAGAACAGAAAAGAAATACCACATATACTCACTCATAGGTGGGTGAGAAAAATAAGAACACATGGACACAGAGAGGCGGTCTACTATACACTGGGGACTGTTGGGGGGAATGGGGGAGGGACAGCAGGGGGGGTTGGGGGGGATAGCCTGGGGATGAATACCAAGTGTGGGTCAGGGGGAGGAAAGCAGCAAAGCACACTGCCATGTGTGTACCTATGCAACTATTTTGCTCGTTCTGCACATGTACCCCCAAACCTATAATGCAATAAAAATAAAAAAAAAAAAGATTGACAACATCCTGTTTCCTATGGTCACACAAGAAGAGCCTCACTGAGTAATACACAGATAAGGAAGTGTTAGGAGTCTACTCTATACAGCCTCTCATTTACAGCCTCAGGGAATAATGCACACTTGTGGAATAGACAGTAGTCTATTTTACATGTTCGCAAAGTTAAACCCTGAGTGAGTAATACACAACGTTGGAATAGTAACTTGTCTATTTCATATTCCCAAATATTCAGAGTCAATAATACACAACTGTTTACTAATCAGGAAACAATTTCAAATGGACAAAGGTTCAGAGCCTCAGTGAATAGTACATACCTGGGGAATACTCAGGAAGCTATTTCATATGACATTTATTTCTGAGCTTCATTAAATAAGGAACACCTGTATTTTATTCAAAATTCTATTTTCTATAGCCACATGTTTAAAGCAAAAACGACTGGCATACACCATGGGACAAGTCAGGATTCTATGTCGTATCCCCACCAATTTTTAGCTGAATGTAAAAACGCACGACTGGGGAATATTCAGGAGTCTCTATTTTATGGCCACTGATTCAGAGGCTAACAGAGTAATAGAAACCTATGGAAACGTCAGGAATGTATTTCTCATGGCCACTTGTTCAGGACCTCAGTGAAGAATCATATATATCTGGAAAATACTCAAGATTCTATTATTTATATCCACTCCTTCTGAGACTCACTGAATTGTGCCATCATGAGGAATAGTCTGGATACTACCTGATGAGACCGTTAACCCAGTGACTCAGTGGTAGAAGCACAGATGAGAAATAGTCAAAAGAGTAGAGGAAGCAGTCTATTTTACGTGGTTACTCATTCTGAAAATCACTGAAGAATATACACATTGGGAGTAGTAAGAGTCCAGGTCATATGGCCAGTCAATCACAGCAGTAAGGAATAATGCAAAGTGGAGCACTAGTAAGGAGTCTATTTCATATGGCCTCTCATTCAGAGATTCAGTGCATAATAAACAGATGTAAAGTAGTCAGCGCCCTTTTAAAAAGATCCCAAAATTATGCAACTCTGTAAATGATACACTCATATGTGATAGTCAGGAGACTCTTTGATAGGAACACTCATAAAAAACCTCTTCTAAGGCAGCACATATGGGAAATAATCATTAGTCTATTTCATTTGATGATTTGTTTGGAGAGACAAAGAATAGAGCACACCTGTGGAGTCAAATGGGGTCTATTTCATAAGGCTACTCTTTTAGTTTTACAGGAAAAAAATATGTATATTTGATAATTCAGGAATCTCTTCCACATGGCCACTCATGAAAAGACTGTGAATAATAGTCTCATCAGAAATAGTCAAGGGTCTACTTCAAATGGCTACACATTCTGAGTCTCTGTAAGTAATGAATCCTGGGCAATACACAAGAGTCTCTATTTAATGCCCACGTAGTCAGAGTCTCATTCAATAATACACGCCTGGGGAATAGTTAAGAGTCTACTTTATGTAGACACTCATCTAGAGCTTCAGGGAATAATGCACACCAGTGTAACAGTCGAGCATTTTTTATATGGACCCTCATTCCATTCCTCCCTGAATGATACACACCTGTAGAATCCTCAGTATTCTATTTTATATAAAAACTCATTTAGAACCTTTTTGAATAATTCACAATGGAGTAATAGTCAGGTATCTATTTATGTGGTGTGTCATTCCAAGTTTCAGTGAATAATGAAATGCGATGGAGTAATCAGGATGCTGTTTAAGATAGCCGCTCACGAAGTGCCTTCCTGAATGATACACACCTGTGAAGTAGCCAGGAGTCTATTTCATATGAACTCTAATTCAGGGTATTGCTGAGAAATACACACATGGGAGAGTGTCTGGAGTCTATTTGACATGGAGCCTCATACAGAACCTGTTTGAATAATGCACACATGGAGAATAATGAGGAGTCTATTTCATATGGCTACTCATTCAGACAAATAGTAAATAAGGCACATGTCAGGTAATTAGAAGTCTGTTTCCTATGGACACTCTTTGACTGCCTGAATGAATATTACACAGTGGTAATATCATCTTTAGTCTATTTTTATAGGTGGTCATTCAAAGAATCACTTAATAATGCACACCTGCGGAGTACTTAGAAGTCTTTTTCCTATGGCCACACATTGAGAGCCTCACTAAATGTACACACCTGGGGAATACTCAGGATTTACTTTTCTACCAACATTCAGAATCTCACTAAATAATGCACACTTGTGTAATAGGAGAAATTTTCATGTGGCTGCTCATTTGGAATGTCATTGTATAATGTGCTGTAGTCAGGGTCTATTTCATGTAGACAAATATACAGAGCCTCAGTGAATAGTACATACCTGGGGAATACTCAGGAAGCTATTTCATATGGCATTTATTTCTGAGCTTCATTAAATAAGGAACACCTGTATTTTAGTCAAAATTCTATTTTCTATAGCCACATGTTCAAAGCCAAACTGATTGGCATACACCATGGGATAAGTCAGGATTCTATGTCGTATCCCCACCAATTTTTAGCTGAATGTAAAACGCACGACTGGGGAATATTCAGGAGTCTCTATTTTATGCCCACTTAGTCAGAGTCTCATTCAATAATACACGCCTGGGCAATACACAAGAGTCTCTATTTAATGCCCACGTAGTCAGAGTCTCATTCAATAATACACGCCTGGGGAATAGTTAAGAGTCTACTTTATGTAGACACTCATCTAGAGCTTCAGGGAATAATGCACACCAGTGTAACAGTCGAGCATTTTTTATATGGACCCTCATTCCATTCCTCCCTGAATGATACACACCTGTAGAATCCTCAGTATTCTATTTTATATAAAAACTCATTTAGAACCTTTTTGAATAATTCACAATGGAGTAATAGTCAGGTATCTATTTATGTGGTGTGTCATTCCAAGTTTCAGTGAATAATGAAATGCGATGGAGTAATCAGGATGCTGTTTAAGATAGCCGCTCACGAAGTGCCTTCCTGAATGATACACACCTGTGAAGTAGCCAGGAGTCTATTTCATATGAACTCTAATTCAGGGTATTGCTGAGAAATACACACATGGGAGAGTGTCTGGAGTCTATTTGACATGGAGCCTCATACAGAACCTGTTTGAATAATGCACACATGGAGAATAATGAGAAGTGTTTTTCATACGGCTACTCATTCAGACGATTAGTAAATAAGGCACATGTCAGGTAATTAGAAGTCTGTTTCCTATGGACACTCTTTGACTGCCTGAATGAATATTACACAGTGGTAATATCATCTTTAGTCTATTTTTTATAGGTGGTCATTCAAAGAATCACTTAATAATGCACACCTGCGGAGTACTTAGAAGTCTTTTTCCTATGGCCACACATTGAGAGCCTCACTAAATGTACACACCTGGGGAAATACTCAGGATTTACTTTTCTACCAACATTCAGAATCTCACTAAATAATGCACACTTGTGTAATAGGAGAAATTTTCATGTGGCTGCTCATTTGGAATGTCATTGTATAATGTGCTGTAGTCAGGGGTCTATTTCATGTAGACAAATATACAGAGCCTCAGTTAATAAGACAAATCCTTGCTATAGTAAGGAATCTAATTAATATGGACACATGTTTTGAGCCTCACTGAATAAAACATACCTGGAAAATAATTAGGAGTTTATTTTCGATAAACCTTCATTTAGAGCCTCAAAGAATAATGCACACTTGTGGAATAGACACTAGTCTATTTTATATGTCTGCATAATTAAACACTGAGTGAGTAATACACACCTAAGAAAGTTTTAGAAGTCTAATTTATATAGCCTCTCATTTACAGCCTCAGGGAATAATGCACACCTGTGGAGTCAAATGGGGTCTATTTCATAAGGCCACTCTTTCAGTTTTACAGGAAAAAATATGTATATTTGATAATTCAGGAATCTCTTCCACATGGCCACTTGTTCAGTACCTCAGTGAAGAATCATATATATCTGGAAAATACTCAGGATTCTATTATTTATATCCACTTCTTCAGAGACTCACTGAATAATGCACACCTGTGGAGTCAAATGGGGTCTATTTCATAAGGCCACTCTTTCAGTTTTACAGGAAAAAATATGTATATTTGATAATTCACGAATCTCTTCCACATGGCCACTCATGAAAAGACTGTGAATAATAGTCTCATCAGAAATAGTCAAGGGTCTACTTCAAATGGCTACACATTCTGAGTCTCTGTAAGTAATGAACACCTGGGCAATACACAAGAGTCTCTATTTTATGGCCACTGATTCAGAGCCTCACAGAGTAATAGAGACCTATGGAAAGTCAGGAGTATATTCCACAGGGCCACTTGTTCAGTACCTCAGTGAAGAATCATATATATCTGGAAAATACTCAGGATTCTATTATTTATATCCACTTCTTCAGATACTCACTGAATAATGCAAACATGTGGAATAGTCTGGATACTATTTGATGAGACCGTTCACCCAGTGATTCAGTGGAAGAAGCAAAGCTGAGAAATATTCAAAAGAGTAGAAGAAGCAGTCTATTTTACAAGATTACTCTTTCAGAAACACATTGAAGAATATACTCACTGGGAATAGTCAGAGTCCAGGTCATATGGCCACTCAATCACAGCATTAAGGAATAATGCACAGTGGTGCACTGGTAAGGAATCTGTTTATATGGCCTCTCATTCAGAGCTTCAGTGCATAATAAACAGCTGTAAAGTAGTCAGCACATTTTTGATGTATCCCCAAATTATGCAACTGGGTAAATGATACACTCATATGTGATACTCAGGATACTATTTGATATTGACACTCATAAAGAACATCTTCAAAAACTGCACATATGGGGAATAATCATTAGTCTATTTCATATGATGATTTGTTTGGAGAGACAAAGAATAGAGCACACCTGTGGAGTAGCCAAGAGTCTATTTCATATGGCCTCTCATTCAGAGATTTCCTGAATAATACAATTATTTAAGATTGACAACATCCTGTTTTATATGGTCACACAAGAAGAGCCTCACTGAGTAATACACACCTAAGAAAGTTTTAGAAGTCTAATTTATATAGCCTCTCATTTACAGCCTCAGGAATAATGCACACCTGCGGAGTACTTAGAAGTCTTTTTCCTATGGCCACACATTGAGAGCCTCACTAAATGTACACACCTGGGGAAATACTCAGGATTCTATTATTTATATCCACTTCTTTAGATACTCACTGAATAATACACACCTGAGGAAGTGTTAGAGTCTACTTTATGTAGACACTCATCTAGAGCTTCAGTGAATAATGCACACCTGCGGAGTACTTAGAAGTCTTTTTCCTATGGCCACACATTGAGAGCCTCACTAAATGTACACACCTGGGGAAATACTCAGGATTCTATTTTATATTAAAACTCATTTAGAACCTTTTGAATAATTCACAATGGAGCAATAGTCAGGTATCTATTTATGTGGTGTGTCATTCCAAGTTTCAGTGAATAATGAACTGCTATGGAGTAATCAGGATGCTGTTTAAGATAGCCACGCATTAAGTGCCTTCCTGAATGATACACACCTGTGAAGTAGCCAGGAGTCTATTTCATATGAACTCTAATTCAGGGTATTGCTGAGAAATACACACATGGGAGAGTGTCTGAGTCTATTTGACATGGAGCCTCATACAGAACCTGTTTGAATAATGCACACATGGAGAATAATGAGAAGTGTTTTTCATACGGCTACTCATTCAGACGATTAGTAAATAAGGCACATGTCAGGTAATTAGAAGTCTGTTTCCTATGGACACTCTTTGACTGCCTGAATGAATATTACACAGTGGTAATATCATCTTTAGTCTATTTTTTATAGGTGGTCATTCAAAGAATCACTTAATAATGCACACCTGCGGAGTACTTAGAAGTCTTTTTCCTATGGCCACACATTGAGAGCCTCACTAAATGTACACACCTGGGGAAATACTCAGGATTTACTTTTCTACCAACATTCAGAATCTCACTAAATAATGCACACCTGCGGAGTACTTAGAAGTCTTTTTCCTATGGCCACACATTGAGAGCCTCACTAAATGTACACACCTGGGGAAATACTCAGGATTTACTTTTCTACCAACATTCAGAATCTCACTAAATAATGCACACTTGTGTAATAGGAGAAATTTTCATGTGGCTGCTCATTTGGAATGTCATTGTATAATGTGCTGTAGTCAGGGGTCTATTTCATGTAGACAAATATACAGAGCCTCAGTTAATAAGACAAATCCTTGCTATAGTAAGGAATCTAATTAATATGGACACATGTTTTGAGCCTCACTGAATAAAACATACCTGGAAAATAATTAGGAGTTTATTTTCGATAAACCTTCATTTAGAGCCTCAAAGAATAATGCACACCTGTGGAGTTGCCAAGAGTCTCTTTCAACTGGAAACACATTCATAGCCTCAGTGGATGATAGATGTGGAATAGTCACTATTCCATTTCATATGGCAACTTACTTGTAACCTCTGTGAATAATGAAAAAATGTAAAGTACTCAGGTCACTATTTCATATAGACACTCGTTCAGAGATTTCCTGAATAATACAATTATTTAAGATTGACAACATCCTGTTTTATATGGTCACACAAGAAGAGCCTCACTGAGTAATACACACCTAAGAAAGTTTTAGAAGTCTAATTTATATAGCCTCTCATTTACAGCCTCAGGGAATAATGCACACTTGTGGAACAGACACTAGTCTATTTTATATGTCCGCATAATTAAACACTGAGTGAGTAATACACAACTCTGGAATAGTAACTTGTCTATTTCATATGCCCAAATATTCAGAGTCAGAGTCAATAATACACACCTGGAGAATCCTCAGGATTCTATTATTTATATCCACTTCTTCAGAGACTCACTGAGTAATACACACCTAAGAAAGTTTTAGAAGTCTAATTTATATAGCCTCTCATTTACAGCCTCAGGGAATAATGCACACCTGTGGAGTAGCCAAGAGTCTATTTCAACTGGAAACACATTCATAGCCTCAGTGGATGATAGATGTGTGGAATAGTCAGAGTCCAGGTCATATGGCCACTTACTTGTAACCTCTGTGAATAATGAACAAATGTAAAGTACTCAGGTCACTATTTCATATAGACACTCGTTCAGAGATTTCCTGAATAATACAATTATTTAAGATTGACAACATCCTGTTTCATATGGTCACACAAGAAGAGCCTCACTGAGTAATACACACCTGAGGAAGTGTTAGAGTCTACTTTATATAGCCTCTCACTTACAGCCTCAGGGAATAATGCACACTTGTGGAATAGAAACTAGTCTATTTTATATGTCCGCATAATTACATCCTGAGTGAGTCATACACAACTCTTGAATAGTAACTTGTCTATTTCATATGCCCAAATATTCAGAGTCAGAGTCAATAATACACAACTGTGGCCTAGTCAGGAAAAAATTTCACATGGGCAAAGGTTCAGAGCCTCAGTGAACAGTACTTACATGGGGAATACTCAGGACGCTATTTCATATGGCATTTATTTCTGACCTTCATTGAATAAGGAACACCTGTATTTTAGTCAAAATTCTATTTTCAATAGGCACATGTTCAAAGCCAAAATGATTGGCATACACCATGGGATAAGTCAAAATTCCATTTCGTATAGAAACGAATTTAGAGCTGAATGTAAAAACGCACGCCTGGTGAATATTCAGGAGTCTCTATTTTATGGCCACTGATTCAGAGCCTCACAGAGTAATAGAGACCTATGGAAAAGTCAGCAGTGTATTTCACAGGGCCACTTGTTCAGTACCTCAGTGAGGAATCATATATATCTGGAAAATACTCAGGATTCTATTATTTATATCCACTTCTTCAGATACTCACTGAATAATGCAAACATGGGGAATAGTCTGAATACCATTTGATGAGACCGTTCACCCAGTGACTCAGTGGAAGAAGCAAAGCTGAGAAGTATTCAAAAGAGTAGAGGAAGCAGTCTATTTTACGTGATTACTCTTTCAGAAACACATTGAAGAATATACTCATTGGGAATAGTCAGAGTCCAGGTCATATGGCCACTCAATCACAGCATTAAGGAATAATGCACAGTGGCGCACTGGTAAGGAATCTGTTTATATGGCCTCTCATTCAGAGCTTCAGTGCATAATAAACAGCTGTAAAGTAGTCAGCGCATTTTTGATGTATCCCCAAATTATGCAACTGGGTAAATGATACACTCATATGTGATAGTCAGGAGACTATTTGATATTGACACTCATAAAGAACATCTTCAAAAACTGCACATATGGGGAATAATCATTAGTCTATTTCATATGATAATCTGTTTGGAGAGACAAAGAATAGAGCACACCTGTGGAGTCAAATGGGGTCTATTTCATAAGGCCACTCTCAGTTTTACAGAAAAAAATATGTATATTTGATAATTCACGAATCTCTTCCAAAGGGCCACTCGAGGAAAGACTGTGAATAATACTCCCATCAGAAATAGTCAAGGGTCTACTTCAAATGGCTACACATTCTGAGTCTCTGAAAGTAATGAACACCTGGGAAATACACAAGAGTCCCTATTTTATGCCCACTTAGTCAGAGTCTCATTCAATAATACACACCTGAGGAAGAGTTAAGAGTCTACTTTATGTAGACACTCATCTAGAGCTTCAGTGAATAATGCACACCAGTGTAATAGTCGAGCATTTTTTATATGGCCCCTCATTCTGTTTCTTTCTTCATGATACACACCTGGAGAATCCTCAGGATTCTATTTTATACTAAAACTTATTTAGAACCTTTTTGAATAATTCACAATGGAGCAATAGTCAGGTATCTATTTATATGGTGTGTCATTCAAGTTTCAGTGAATAATGAAATGCTATGGAGTAATCAGGATGCTGTTTAAGATAGCCGCTCATTAAGTGCCTTTCTGAATGATACACACCTGTGCAGTAGCCAGGAGTCTATTTCATATGAACTCAAATTCTATGTATTGCTGATAAATACACACATGGGAGAGTGTCTGGAATCTATTTGGCATGGAGCCTCATACAGAACCTGTTCAAATAATGCACACATGGAGAATAATGAGAAGTCTATTTCATATGGCTACTCATTCAGACAAATAGTAAATAAGGCACATGTGGGGTAATTAGAAGTCTGTTTCCTATGGACCCTCTTTCACAGCCTGAATGAATATTACACAGTGGTAATATCATCTGAGTCTATTTTTATAGCACCCATTCAGAGAATCACTTAATAATACACACCTGCAGAGTACTCAGAAGACATTTTCCTATGGCCACACATTGAGAGCCTAACTAAATGTACACACCTGGGGAAATACTCAGGATTTACTTTTCTCCCAACATTCAGAGTCTCATTCAATAATACACGCCTGGGGAATATTCAGGAGTCTCTATTTTATGGCCACTGATTCAGAGCCTCACAGAGTAATAGAGACCTATGGAAAAGTCAGCAGTGTATTTCACATGGCCACTCGTGAAAAGACTCTGAATAATACTCCCATCACAAATAGTCAAGGGTCTACTTCAAATGGCTACACATTCTGAGTCTCTGTAAGTAATGAACACCTGGGCAATACACAAGAGTCTCTATTTTATGGCCACTGATTCAGAGCCTCACAGAGTAATAGAGACCTATGGAAAAGTCAGCAGTGTATTTCACATGGCCACTCGTGAAAAGACTCTGAATAATACTCCCATCACAAATAGTCAAGGGTCTACTTCAAATGGCTACACATTCTGAGTCTCTGTAAGTAATGAATCCTGGGCAATACACAAGAGTCTCTATTTTATGGCCACTGATTCAGAGCCTCACAGAGTAATAGAGACCTATGGAAAAGTCAGCAGTGTATTTCACATGGCCACTTGTTCAGTACCTCAGTGAAGAATAATATATATCTTGAAAATACTCAGGATTTACTTTTCTCCCAACATTCAGAGTCTCACTAAATAATGCACACCTGTGGAGTAGCCAAGAGTCTATTTCATATGGCCACTTGTTCAGTACCTCAGTGAAGAATAATATATATCTTGAAAATACTCAGGATTTACTTTTCTCCCAACATTCAGAGTCTCATTCAATAATACACGCCTGGGGAATATTCAGGAGTCTCTATTTTATGGCCACTGATTCAGAGCCTCACAGAGTAATAGAGACCTATGGAAAAGTCAGCAGTGTATTTCACATGGCCACTTGTTCAGTACCTCAGTGAAGAATAATATATATCTTGAAAATACTCAGGATTCTATTATTTATATGCACTTTTCAGAGACTCACTGAGTAATGCATACATGTAACATAATTTGTATAATATTTGATGAGACTGTTCACCCAGTGACTCAGTGGAAGTAGCACAGCTGAGAAATAACCAAAAGAGTAAAGAAAGCAGTCTATTTTATGTGGTTACTCATTCAGAATCACTTAATAATGCACACCTGTGGAGTAGCCAAGAGTCTATTTCATATGGCCTCTCATTCAGAGCTTCAGTGAATAATGCACACATGGAGAATAATGAGGAGTCTATTTCATATGGCCTCTCATTCAGAGCTTCAGTGAATAATGAACTGCTATGGAGTAATCAGGATGCTGTTTAAGATAGCCGCTCATTAAGTGCCTTTCTGAATGATACACACCTGGGGAAATACTCAGGATTCTATTTTATACTAAAACTTATTTAGAACCTTTTGAATAATTCACAATGGAGCAATAGTCAGGTATCTATTTATATGGTGTGTCATTCCAAGTTTCAGTGAATAATGCACACCTGTGGAGTAGCCAAGAGTCTATTTCATGTAGACACATATTCAGAGCCTCAATGAATAATGCACACATGGAGAATAATGAGAAGTCTATTTCATATGACATTTATTTCTGAGCTTCATTAAATAAGGAACACCTGTATTTTAGTCAAAATTCTATTTTCTATAGCCACATGTTTAAAGCAAAAACGACTGGCATACACCATGGGACAAGTCAGGATTCTATGTCGTATCCCCACCAATTTTTAGCTGAATGTAAAACGCACGACTGGGGAATATTCAGGAGTCTCTATTTTATGGCCACTGATTCAGAGGCTAACAGAGTAATAGAAACCTATGGAAAAGTCAGAATGTATTTCACATGGCCACTCATGAAAAGACTGTGAATAATAGTCTCATCAGAAATAGTCAAGGGTCTACTTCAAATGGCTACATTCTGAGTCTCTGTAAGTAATGAATCCTGGGCAATACACAAGAGTCTCTATTTAATGCCCACTAGTCAGAGTCTCATTCAATAATACACGCCTGGGGAATAGTTAAGAGTCTACTTTATGTAGACACTCATCTAGAGCTTCAGTGAATAATGCACACCTGCGAGTACTTAGAAGTCTTTTTCCTATGGCCACACATTGAGAGCCTCACTAAATGTACACACCTGGGGAAATACTCAGGTTACTTTTCTACCAACATTCAGAATCTCACTAAATAATGCACACCTGAGTACTTAGAAGTCTTTTTCCTATGGCCACACATTGAGAGCCTCACTAAATGTACACACCTGGGGAAATACTCAGATTTACTTTTCTACCAACATTCAGAATCTCACTAAATAATGCACACTTGTGGAATAGACAGTAGTCTATTTTACATGTTCGCAAAGTTAAACCCTGAGTGAGTAATACACAACGTTGGAATAGTAACTTGTCTATTTCATATTCCCAAATATTCAGAGTCAATAATACACAACTGTTTACTAATCAGGAAACAATTTCAAATGGACAAAGGTTCAGAGCCTCAGTGAATAGTACATACCTGGGGAATACTCAGGAAGCTATTTCATATGGCATTTATTTCTGAGCTTCATTAAATAAGGAACACCTGTATTTTATTCAAAATTCTATTTTCTATAGCCACATGTTTAAAGCAAAAACGACTGGCATACACCATGGGACAAGTCAGGATTCTATGTCGTATCCCCACCAATTTTTAGCTGAATGTAAAAACGCACGACTGGGGAATATTCAGGAGTCTCTATTTTATGGCCACTGATTCAGAGGCTAACAGAGTAATAGAAACCTATGGAAACGTCAGGAATGTATTTCTCATGGCCACTTGTTCAGGACCTCAGTGAAGAATCATATATATCTGGAAAATACTCAGATTCTATTATTTATATCCACTTCTGAGACTCACTGAATAATGCCATCATGAGGAATAGTCTGGATACTATGATGAGACCGTTAACCCAGTGACTCAGTGGAAGAAGCACAGCTGAGAAATAGTCAAAAGAGTAGAGGAAGCAGTCTATTTTACGTGGTTACTCATTCAAAATCACTGAAGAATATACACATTGGGAGTAGTAAGAGTCCAGGTCATATGGCCAGTCAATCACAGCAGTAAGGAATAATGCAAAGTGGAGCACTAGTAAGGAGTCTATTTCATATGGCCTCTCATTCAGAGATTCAGTGCATAATAAACAGATGTAAAGTAGTCAGCGCCCTTTTAAAAGATCCCAAAATTATGCAACTCTGTAAATGATACACTCATATGTGATAGTCAGGAGACTATTTGATATGGACACTCATAAAAACCTCTTCAAAACTGCACATATGGGAATAATCATTAGTCTATTTCATTTGATGATTTGTTTGAGAGACAAAGAATAGAGCACCTGTGGAGTCAAATGGGTCTATTTCATAAGGCTACTCTTTCAGTTTTACAGGAAAAATATGTATATTTGATAATTCAGGAATCTCTTCCACATGGCCACTCATGAAAAGACTGTGAATAATAGTCTCATCAGAAATAGTCAAGGGTCTACTTCAAATGGCTACACATTCTGAGTCTCTGTAAGTAATGAACACCTGGGCAATACACAAGAGTCTCTATTTTATGGCCACTGATTCAGAGGCTAACAGAGTAATAGAAACCTATGGAAACGTCAGAATGTATTTCACATGGCCACTCATGAAAAGACTGTGAATAATACTCATCAGAAATAGTCAAGGGTCTACTTCAAATGGCTACATTCTGAGTCTCTGTAAGTAATGAATCCTGGGCAATACACAAGAGTCTCTATTTAATGCCCACGTAGTCAGAGTCTCATTCAATAATACACGCCTGGGGAATAGTTAAGAGTCTACTTTATGTAGACACTCATCTAGAGCTTCAGTGAATAATGCACACCTGTGGAGTCAAATGGGTCTATTTCATAAGGCTACTCTTTTAGTTTTACAGGAAAAATATGTATATTTGATAATTCAGAATCTCTTCCACATGGCCACTCATGAAAAGACTGTGAATAATAGTCTCATCAGAAATAGTCAAGGGTCTACTTCAAATGGCTACATTCTGAGTCTCTGTAAGTAATGAATCCTGGGCAATACACAAGAGTCTCTATTTTATGGCCACTGATTCAGAGGCTAACAGAGTAATAGAAACCTATGGAAACGTCAGAATGTATTTCACATGGCCACTCATGAAAAGACTGTGAATAATACTCATCAGAAATAGTCAAGGGTCTACTTCAAATGGCTACATTCTGAGTCTCTGTAAGTAATGAACCTGGGCAATACACAAGAGTCTCTATTTAATGCCCACGTAGTCAGAGTCTCATTCAATAATACACGCCTGGGGAATAGTTAAGAGTCTACTTTATGTAGACACTCATCTAGAGCTTCAGTGAATAATGCACACCTGTGGAGTCAAATGGGGTCTATTTCATAAGGCTACTCTTTTAGTTTTACAGGAAAAATATGTATATTTGATAATTCAGAATCTCTTCCACATGGCCACTCATGAAAAGACTGTGAATAATACTCATCAGAAATAGTCAAGGGTCTACTTCAAATGGCTACACATTCTGAGTCTCTGTAAGTAATGAACACCTGGGCAATACACAAGAGTCTCTATTTTATGGCCACTGATTCAGAGCCTCACAGAGTAATAGAGACCTATGGAAAAGTCAGAATGTATTTCACATGGCCACTCATGAAAAGACTGTGAATAATAGTCTCATCAGAAATAGTCAAGGGTCTACTTCAAATGGCTACATTCTGAGTCTCTGTAAGTAATGAATCCTGGGCAATACACAAGAGTCTCTATTTAATGCCCACGTAGTCAGAGTCTCATTCAATAATACACGCCTGGGGAATATTCAGGAGTCTCTATTTTATGCCCACTTAGTCAGAGTCTCATTCAATAATACACGCCTGGGGAATAGTTAAGAGTCTACTTTATGTAGACACTCATCTAGAGCTTCAGTGAATAATGCACACCTGTGGAGTCAAATGGGGTCTATTTCATAAGGCTACTCTTTCAGTTTTACAGGAAAAAATATGTATATTTGATAATTCAGAATCTCTTCCACATGGCCACTCATGAAAAGACTGTGAATAATAGTCTCATCAGAAATAGTCAAGGGTCTACTTCAAATGGCTACACATTCTGAGTCTCTGTAAGTAATGAACACCTGGGCAATACACAAGAGTCTCTATTTAATGCCCACGTAGTCAGAGTCTCATTCAATAATACACGCCTGGGGAATAGTTAAGAGTCTACTTTATGTAGACACTCATCTAGAGCTTCAGGAATAATGCACACCAGTGTAACAGTCGAGCATTTTTATATGGACCCTCATTCCATTCCTCCTGAATGATACACACCTGTGAAGTAGCCAGGAGTCTATTTCATATGATGATTTGTTTGAGAGACAAAGAATAGAGCACACCTGTGGAGTCAAATGGGTCTATTTCATAAGGCTACTCTTTTAGTTTTACAGGAAAATATGTATATTTGATAATTCAGAATCTCTTCCACATGGCCACTCATGAAAAGACTGTGAATAATACTCATCAGAAATAGTCAAGGGTCTACTTCAAATGGCTACATTCTGAGTCTCTGTAAGTAATGAATCCTGGGCAATACACAAGAGTCTCTATTTTATGGCCACTGATTCAGAGCCTCACAGAGTAATAGAGACCTATGGAAAAGTCAGAATGTATTTCACATGGCCACTCATGAAAAGACTGTGAATAATACTCATCAGAAATAGTCAAGGGTCTACTTCAAATGGCTACACATTCTGAGTCTCTGTAAGTAATGAACACCTGGGCAATACACAAGAGTCTCTATTTTATGGCCACTGATTCAGAGGCTAACAGAGTAATAGAAACCTATGGAAACGTCAGAATGTATTTCACATGGCCACTTGTTCAGTACCTCAGTGAAGAATCATATATATCTGGAAAATACTCAAGATTCTATTATTTATATCCACTTCTTCAGAGACTCACTGAATAATGCCATCATGAGGAATAGTCTGGATACTACCTGATGAGACCGTTAACCCAGTGACTCAGTGGTAGAAGCACAGATGAGAAATAGTCAAAGAGTAGAGGAAGCAGTCTATTTTACGTGGTTACTCATTCAGAAACTCACTGAAGAATATACACATTGGGAGTAGTAAGAGTCCAGGTCATATGGCCACTCAATCACAGCATTAAGGAATAATGCAAAGTGGAGCACTAGTAAGGAGTCTATTTCATATGATGATTTGTTTGGAGACAAAGAATAGAGCACCTGTGGAGTCAAATGGGTCTATTTCATGTAGACACATACAGAGCCTCAGTGAATAGTACATACCTGGGGAATACTCAGGAAGCTATTTCATATGACATTTATTTCTGAGCTTCATTAAATAAGGAACACCTGTATTTTATTCAAAATTCTATTTTCTATAGCCACATGTTTAAAGCAAAAACGACTGGCATACACCATGGATAAGTCAGGATTCTATGTCGTATCCCCACCAATTTTTAGCTGAATGTAAAACGCACGACTGGGGAATATTCAGGAGTCTCTATTTTATGGCCACTGATTCAGAGGCTAACAGAGTAATAGAAACCTATGGAAACGTCAGAATGTATTTCACATGGCCACTCATGAAAAGACTGTGAATAATACTCATCAGAAATAGTCAAGGGTCTACTTCAAATGGCTACATTCTGAGTCTCTGTAAGTAATGAATCCTGGGCAATACACAAGAGTCTCTATTTTATGGCCACTGATTCAGAGCCTCACAGAGTAATAGAGACCTATGGAAAAGTCAGAATGTATTTCACATGGCCACTCATGAAAAGACTGTGAATAATAGTCTCATCAGAAATAGTCAAGGGTCTACTTCAAATGGCTACATTCTGAGTCTCTGTAAGTAATGAACACCTGGGCAATACACAAGAGTCTCTATTTTATGGCCACTGATTCAGAGCCTCACAGAGTAATAGAGACCTATGGAAAAGTCAGAATGTATTTCACATGGCCACTCATGAAAAGACTGTGAATAATACTCATCAGAAATAGTCAAGGGTCTACTTCAAATGGCTACACATTCTGAGTCTCTGTAAGTAATGAATCCTGGGCAATACACAAGAGTCTCTATTTAATGCCCACTAGTCAGAGTCTCATTCAATAATACACACCTGGGGAAATACTCAGGTTACTTTTCTACCAACATTCAGAATCTCACTAAATAATGCACACCTGTGGAGTCAAATGGGTCTATTTCATAAGGCTACTCTTTTAGTTTTACAGGAAAAATATATGTATATTTGATAATTCAGAATCTCTTCCACATGGCCACTCATGAAAAGACTGTGAATAATACTCATCAGAAATAGTCAAGGGTCTACTTCAAATGGCTACATTCTGAGTCTCTGTAAGTAATGAATCCTGGGCAATACACAAGAGTCTCTATTTTATGGCCACTGATTCAGAGGCTAACAGAGTAATAGAAACCTATGGAAAAGTCAGAATGTATTTCACATGGCCACTCATGAAAAGACTGTGAATAATACTCATCAGAAATAGTCAAGGGTCTACTTCAAATGGCTACATTCTGAGTCTCTGTAAGTAATGAACACCTGGGCAATACACAAGAGTCTCTATTTTATGGCCACTGATTCAGAGGCTAACAGAGTAATAGAAACCTATGGAAACGTCAGGAATGTATTTCATGGCCACTTGTTCAGGACCTCAGTGAAGAATCATATATCTGGAAAATACTCAGATTCTATTATTTATATCCACTCCTTCTGAGACTCACTGAATTGTGCCATCATGAGGAATAGTCTGGATACTACCTGATGAGACCGTTAACCCAGTGACTCAGTGGAAGAAGCACAGCTGAGAAATAGTCAAAAGAGTAGAGGAAGCAGTCTATTTTATGGTTACTCATTCAAAATCACTGAAGAATATACACATTGGGAATAGTCAGAGTCCAGGTCATATGGCCACTCAATCACAGCATTAAGGAATAATGCAAAGTGGAGCACTAGTAAGGAGTCTATTTCATATGGCCTCTCATTCAGAGATTCAGTGCATAATAAACAGATGTAAAGTAGTCAGCGCCTTTTAAAAGATCCCAAAATTATGCAACTCTGTAAATGATACACTCATATGTGATAGTCAGGAGACTCTTTGATAGAACACTCATAAAAACCTCTTCTAAGGCAGCACATATGGGGAATAATCATTAGTCTATTTCATATGGCCTCTCATTCAGAGCTTCAGTGCATAATAAACAGCTGTAAAGTAGTCAGCGCCCTTTTAAAAGATCCCAAAATTATGCAACTCTGTAAATGATACACTCATATGTGATAGTCAGGAGACTATTTGATATGGACACTCATAAAGAACCTCTTCAAAACTGCACATATGGGGAATAATCATTAGTCTATTTCATATGGCCTCTCATTCAGAGCTTCAGTGCATAATAAACAGCTGTAAAGTAGTCAGCGCCCTTTTAAAAGATCCCAAAATTATGCAACTCTGTAAATGATACACTCATATGTGATAGTCAGGAGACTCTTTGATAGAACACTCATAAAAACCTCTACTAAGGCAGCACATATGGGAAATAATCATTAGTCTATTTCATATGGCCTCTCATTCAGAGATTCAGTGCATAATAAACAGATGTAAAGTAGTCAGCGCCCTTTTAAAAGATCCCAAAATTATGCAACTCTGTAAATGATACACTCATATGTGATAGTCAGGAGACTCTTTGATAGGAACACTCATAAAAACCTCTACTAAGGCAGCACATATGGGAAATAATCATTAGTCTATTTCATATGGCCTCTCATTCAGAGATTCAGTGCATAATAAACAGATGTAAAGTAGTCAGCGCCCTTTTAAAAGATCCCAAAATTATGCAACTCTGTAAATGATACACTCATATGTGATAGTCAGGAGACTCTTTGATAGGAACACTCATAAAAACCTCTTCTAAGGCAGCACATATGGGGAATAATCATTAGTCTATTTCATATGATGATTTGTTTGGAGAGACAAAGAATAGAGCACCTGTGGAGTCAAATGGGGTCTATTTCATAAGGCTACTCTTTTAGTTTTACAGGAAAAATATGTATATTTGATAATTCAGGAATCTCTTCACATGGCCACTCATGAAAAGACTGTGAATAATACTCATCAGAAATAGTCAAGGGTCTACTTCAAATGGCTACATTCTGAGTCTCTGTAAGTAATGAACACCTGGGCAATACACAAGAGTCTCTATTTTATGCCCACTTAGTCAGAGTCTCATTCAATAATACACACCTGGGAAGAGTTAAGAGTCTACTTTATGTAGACACTCATCTAGAGCTTCAGTGAATAATGCACACCAGTGTAATAGTCGAGCATTTTATATGGCCCTCATTCTGTTCCTCCTGAATGATACACACCTGGGGAATCCTCAGGATTCTATTTTATATTAAAACTCATTTAGAACTTTTGAATAATTCACAATGGAGCAATAGTCAGGTATCTATTTATATGGCGTGTCATTCAAAGTTTCAGTGAATAATGAACTGCTATGGAGTAATCAGGATGCTGTTTAAGATAGCCACGCATTAAGTGCCTTCCTGAATGATACACACCTGGGTAGTAGTCAGGAGTCTATTTCATATGAACTCTAATTCTGGTATTGCTGAGAAATACACATGGGAGAGTGTCTGGAGTCTATTTGGCATGGACCCTCACAGAACCTGTTCGAATAATGCACACATGGAGAATAATGAGGAGTCTATTTCATATGGCTACTCATTCAGACAAATAGTAAATAAGGCACATGTGGAGTAATTAGAAGTCTGTTTCTATGGACCTCTTTCACAGCCTGACTGAATATTACAGTGGTAATATCATCTGAGTCTATTTTTATAGGCACTCATTCAGAGAATCACTTAATAATGCACACCTGCAGAGTACTCAGAAGTCTTTTCCTATGGCCACACATTGAGAGCCTCACTAAATGTACACACCTGGGGAAATACTCAGGATCTGGGGAATATTCAGGAGTCTCTATTTTATGCCCACTTAGTCAGAGTCTCATTCAATAATACACGCCTGGGGAATAGTTAAGAGTCTACTTTATGTAGACACTCATCTAGAGCTTCAGGAATAATGCACACCAGTGTAACAGTCGAGCATTTTTATATGGACCTCATTCCATTCCTCCCTGAATGATACACACCTGGGGAAATACTCAGGTTACTTTTCTACCAACATTCAGAATCTCACTAAATAATGCACACTTGTGTAATAGGAGAAATTTTCATGTGGCTGCTCATTTGGAATGTCATTGTATAATGTGCTGTAGTCAGGGTCTATTTCATGTAGACACATACAGAGCCTCAGTGAATAGTACATACCTGGGAATACTCAGGAAGCTATTTCATATGGCATTTATTTCTGAGCTTCATTAAATAAGGAACACCTGTATTTTAGTCAAAATTCTATTTTCTATAGCCACATGTTTAAAGCCAAACTGATTGGCATACACCATGGGATAAGTCAGGATTCTATGTCGTATAGCCACCAATTTAGAGCTGAATGTAAAACGCACGACTGGGGAATATTCAGGAGTCTCTATTTTATGGCCACTGATTCAGAGCCTCACAGAGTAATAGAGACCTATGGAAAAGTCAGGAATGTATTTCACATGGCCACTTGTTCAGTACCTCAGTGAAGAATCATATATATCTGGAAAATACTCAGGATTCTATTATTTATATCCACTTCTTCAGAGACTCACTGAATAATGCCATCATGAGGAATAGTCTGGATACTATTTGATGATAGCATTCACCCAGTAACTCAGTGGAAGAAGCACAACTGAGAAATAGTCAAAAGCGTAAAGGAAGACATCTATTTTACGTGGTTACTCATTTAGAAACTGACTGATAAATATACATATTGGGAATAGTCAGAATCCAGGTCATATGGACACTCAATCACAGCATTAAGGAATAATGCACAGTGGCGCACTAGTAAGGAGTCTATTTCATATGGCCTCTCATTCAGAGCTTCAGTGCATAATAAACAGCTGTAAAGTAGTCAGCGCCCTTTTAAGGTATCCCCAAATTATGCAACTCTGTAAATGATACACTCATATGTGATAGTCAGGAGACTATTTGATATGGACACTCATAAAAACCTCTTCAAAACTGCACATATGGGAATAATCATTAGTCTATTTCATTTGATGATTTGTTTGGAGAGACAAAGAATAGAGCACACCTGTGGAGTCAAATGGGGTCTATTTCATAAGGCTACTCTTTTAGTTTTACAGGAAAAAAATATGTATATTTGATAATTCACGAATCTCTTCACATGGCCACTCATGAAAAGACTGTGAATAATACTCCCATCAGAAATAGTCAAGGGTCTACTTCAAATGGCTACACATTCTGAGTCTCTGTAAGTAATGAATCCTGGGCAATACACAAGAGTCTCTATTTAATGCCCACGTAGTCAGAGTCTCATTCAATAATACACGCCTGGGGAATAGTTAAGAGTCTACTTTATGTAGACACTCATCTAGAGCTTCAGTGAATAATGCACACCAGTGTAATAGTCGAGCATTTTTATATGGACCCTCATTCCATTCCTCCCTGAATGATACACACCTGTAGAATCCTCAGTATTCTATTTTATATTAAAACTCATTTAGAACCTTTTGAATAATTCACAATGGAGCAATAGTCAGGTATCTATTTATATGGTGTGTCATTCAAGTTTCAGTGAATAATGAACTGCTATGGAGTAATCAGGATGCTGTTTAAGATAGCCACGCATTAAGTGCCTTCCTGAATGATACACACCTGTGAAGTAGCCAGGAGTCTATTTCATATGAACTCTAATTCAGGGTATTGCTGAGAAATACACACATGGGAGAGTGTCTGGAGTCTATTTGACATGGAGCCTCATACAGAACCTGTTGAATAATGCACATGGAGAATAATGAGAAGTGTTTTTCATATGGCTACTCATTCAGACGATTAGTAAATAAGGCACATGTGGTAATTAGAAGTCTGTTTCCTATGGACACTCTTTGACTGCCTGAATGAATATTACACAGTGGTAATATCATCTGAGTCTATTTTTATAGGCACTCATTCAAAGAATCACTTAATAATGCACACCTGCGGAGTACTTAGAAGTCTTTTTCCTATGGCCACACATTGAGAGCCTCACTAAATGTACACACTTGGGGAAATACTCAGGATTTACTTTTCTACCAACATTCAGAATCTCACTAAATAATGCACACTTGTGTAATAGGAGAAATTTTCATGTGGCTGCTCATTTGGAATGTCATTGAATAATGTGCTGTAGTCAGGGGTCTATTTCATGTAGACAAATATACAGAGCCTCAGTTAATAAGACAAAACCTTGCTATAGTAAGGAATCTAATTAATATGGCCACATGTTCTGAGCCTCACTGAATAATACATACCTGGAAAATAATTAGGAGTTTATTTTCGATAAACATTCATTTAGAGCCTCAATGAATAATGCACACCTGTGGAGTTGCCAAGAGTCTATTTCAACTGGAAACACATTCATAGCCTCAGTGGATGATGGATGTGTGGATTAGTCACGATTCCATTTCATATGGCCACTTACTTGTAACCTCTGTGAATAATGAACAAATGTAAAGTACTCAGGTAACTATTTCATATAGACACTCGTTCAGAGATTTCCTGAATAATACAATTATTTAAGATTGACAACATCCTGTTTCATATGGTCACACAAGAAGAGCCTCACTGAGTAATACACACCTAAGAAAGTGTTAGGAGTCTAGTTTATATAACCTCTCATTTACAGCCTCAAGGAATAATGCACACTTGTGGAATAGACACTAGTCTATTTTATATGTCCGCATAATTAAACACTGAGTGAGTAATACACAACTCTGGAATAGTAACTTGTCTATTTCATATGCCCAAATATTCAGAGTCAGAGTCAATAATACACAACTGTGGCCTAGTCAGGAAACAATTTCACATGGCCAAAGGTTCAGAGCCTCAGTGAACAGTACTTACATGGGGAATACTCAGGACGTTATTTCATATGGCAAAGGTTCAGAGCCTCAGTGAACAGTACTTACATGGGGAATACTCAGGACGTTATTTCATATGGCAACTTACTTGTAACCTCTGTGAATAATGAAAAATGTAAAGTACTCAGGTCACTATTTCATATAGACACTGTTCAGAGATTTCCTGAATAATACAATTATTTAAGATTGACAACATCCTGTTTTATATGGTCACACAAGAAGAGCCTCACTGAGTAATACACACCTAAGAAAGTTTTAGAAGTCTAATTTATATAGCCTCATTTACAGCCTCAGGAATAATGCACACCAGTGTAACAGTCGAGCATTTTTATATGGACCTCATTCCATTCCTCCTGAATGATACACACCTGTGAAGTAGCCAGAGTCTATTTCATATGGCTACTCATTCAGACGATTAGTAAATAAGGCACATGTGGTAATTAGAAGTCTGTTTCCTATGGACACTCTTTGACGCCTGAATGAATATTACAGTGGTAATATCATCTAGTCTATTTTTATAGGTGGTCATTCAAAGAATCACTTAATAATGCACACCTGCGAGTACTTAGAAGTCTTTTTCCTATGGCCACACATTGAGAGCCTCACTAAATGTACACACCTGGGGAATAGTTAAGAGTCTACTTTATGTAGACACTCATCTAGAGCTTCAGGAATAATGCACACTGTGTAATAGGAGAAATTTTCATGGCTGCTCATTTGGAATGTCATTGAATAATGTGCTGTAGTCAGGGTCTATTTCATGTAGACACATACAGAGCCTCAGTGAACAGTACTTACATGGGGAATACTCAGGAGTTATTTCATATGGCAACTTACTTGTAACCTCTGTGAATAATGAAAAATGTAAAGTACTCAGGTCACTATTTCATATAGACACTGTTCAGAGATTTCCTGAATAATACAATTATTTAAGATTGACAACATCCTGTTTTATATGGTCACACAAGAAGAGCCTCACTGAGTAATACACAACTCTGGAATATTAACTTGTCTATTTCATATGCCCAAATATTCAGAGTCATAGTAAATAATACACAACTGTGGCCTAGTCAGGAAAAAATTTCACATGGGCAAAGGTTCAGAGCCTCAGTGAACAGTACTTACATGGGGAATACTCAGGACGTTATTTCATATGGCATTTATTTCTGAGCTTTATTGAATAAGGAAAACCTGTATTTTAGTTAAACTTCTATGTTCCTCTTTTTATTTTACTAAATTTTTATTGCATTATAGGATTTGGGGTACATGTGCAGAGTGTGCAAATTAGTTGCATAGGTACACACATCAATGTGTATTGCTGCCTTCCTCCTTCACCCACACTTCACATTTATCCCCAAGCTATCCTCCCAGGCCCCACTCTGTCCCTCCCACTTCCTCCAATAAATCCCAGTGTGTAGTAGACCCCTACCTGTGTCCATGTGTTCTCATTTTCTCACTCACCTGTGAGTGAGAATATCTGATACTTGTTTTTTGTTCTTCTGTCAGTTTGCTGAGAATGATATTCTCAAATTCTATTTTCTATAGCCACATGTTCAAAGCTAAAATGATTGGCATACACCATGGGATAAGTCAAAGTTTCATTTTGTATACAAACCAATTTAGAGCTGAATGTAAAAACGCAAGCCTTTGCATAATCAGGAGTCTCCATTTTATGGCCACTGATTCAGAACCCTCAAAGAGTAATAGGGACCTATGGAAAGTCAGGAGTATTTCACATGGCCACTCATGAAAAGACTGTGAATAATAGTCTCATCAGAAATAGTCAAGGGTCTACTTCAAATGGCTACACATTCTGAGTCTCTGTAAGTAATGAACACCTGGGCAATACACAAGAGTCTCTATTTAATGCCCACGTAGTCAGAGTCTCATTCAATAATACACACCTGGGAAGAGTTAAGAGTCTACTTTATGTAGACACTCATCTAGAGCTTCAGTGAATAATGCACACCAGTGTAATAGTCGAGCATTTTTATATGGACCCTCATTCATTCCTCCTGAATGATACACACCTGTAGAATCCTCAGTATTCTATTTTATATTAAAACTCATTTAGAACCTTTTGAATAATTCACAATGGAGCAATAGTCAGGTATCTATTTATATGGTGTGTCATTCCAAGTTTCAGTGAATAATGAAATGCTATGGAGTAATCAGGATGCTGTTTAAGATAGCCACGCATTAAGTGCCTTCCTGAATGATACACACCTGGGGAATAGTTAAGAGTCTACTTTATGTAGACACTCATCTAGAGCTTCAGTGAATAATGCACACCTGCGGAGTACTTAGAAGTCTTTTTCCTATGGCCACATTGAGAGCCTCACTAAATGTACACACCTGGGGAAATACTCAGGATTTACTTTTCTACCAACATTCAGAATCTCACTAAATAATGCACACTGTGGAATAGACACTAGTCTATTTTATATGTCTGCATAATTAAACACTGAGTGAGTAATACACAACTCTGGAATATTAACTTGTCTATTTCATATGCCCAAATATTCAGAGTCATAGTAAATAATACACAACTGTGGACTAGTCAGGAAACAATTTCACATGGCCAAAGGTTCAGAGCCTCAGTGAATAGTACATACCTGGGGAATACTCAGGAGTTATTTCATATGGCATTTATTTCTGAGCTTTATTGAATAAGGAAAACCTGTATTTTAGTTAAACTTCTATGTTCCTCTTTTATTTTACTAAATTTTTATTGCATTATAGGATTTGGGGTACATGTGCAGAGTGTGCAAATTAGTTGCATAGGTACACGTCAATGTGTATTGCTGCCTTCCTCCTTCACCCACACTTCACATTTATCCCCAAGCTATCCTCCCAGGCCCCACTCTGTCCCTCCCACTTCCTCCAATAAATCCCAGTGTGTAGTAGACTACCTGTGTCCATGTGTTCTCATTTTCTCACTCACCTGTGAGTGAGAATATCTGATACTTGTTTTTTGTTCTTCTGTCAGTTTGTTGAGAATGATATTCTCAAATTCTATTTTCTATAGCCACATGTTCAAAGCTAAAATGATTGGCATACACCATGGGATAAGTCAAAGTTTCATTTTGTATACAAACCAATTTAGAGCTGAATGTAAAAACGCAAGCCTTTGCATAATCAGGAGTCTCCATTTTATGGCCACTGATTCAGAACCCTCAAAGAGTAATAGGGACCTATGGAAAGTCAGGAGTATTTCACATGGCCACTCATGAAAAGACTGTGAATAATAGTCTCATCAGAAATAGTCAAGGGTCTACTTCAAATGGCTACACATTCTGAGTCTCTGTAAGTAATGAATCCTGGGCAATACACAAGAGTCTCTATTTAATGCCCACGTAGTCAGAGTCTCATTCAATAATACACGCCTGGGGAATAGTTAAGAGTCTACTTTATGTAGACACTCATCTAGAGCTTCAGGAATAATGCACACCAGTGTAACAGTCGAGCATTTTTATATGGACCTCATTCCATTCCTCCTGAATGATACACACCTGGGTAGTAGTCAGGAGTCTATTTCATATGGCTACTCATTCAGACGATTAGTAAATAAGGCACATGTCAGGTAATTAGAAGTCTGTTTCCTATGGACACTCTTTGACGCCTGAATGAATATTACAGTGGTAATATCATCTGAGTCTATTTTTATAGGTGGTCATTCAAAGAATCACTTAATAATGCACACCTGAGTACTTAGAAGTCTTTTTCCTATGGCCACATTGAGAGCCTCACTAAATGTACACACCTGGGGAATAGTTAAGAGTCTACTTTATGTAGACACTCATCTAGAGCTTCAGGAATAATGCACACTGTGTAATAGGAGAAATTTTCATGTGGCTGCTCATTTGGAATGTCATTGATAATGTGCTGTAGTCAGGGTCTATTTCATGTAGACAAATATACAGAGCCTCAGTGAACAGTACTTACATGGGGAATACTCAGGAGTTATTTCATATGGCAACTTACTTGTAACCTCTGTGAATAATGAAATGCGATGGAGTAATCAGGATGCTGTTTAAGATAGCAGCTCACGAAGTGCCTTCCTGAATGATACACACCTGTAGTAGCCAGGAGTCTATTTTATATGTCTGCATAATTAAACACTGAGTGAGTAATACACAACTCTGGAATATTAACTTGTCTATTTCATATGCCCAAATATTCAGAGTCATAGTAAATAATACACAACTGTGGCCTAGTCAGGAAAAAATTTCACATGGCCAAAGGTTCAGAGCCTCAGTGAATAATGAACTGCTATGGAGTAATCAGGATGCTGTTTAAGATAGCTCACGAAGTGCCTTCCTGAATGATACACACCTGTGAAGTAGCCAGAGTCTATTTCAACTGGAAACATTCATAGCCTCAGTGGATGATAGATGTGGAATAGTCACTATTCCATTTCATATGGCAACTTACTTGTAACCTCTGTGAATAATGAAAAATGTAAAGTACTCAGGTCACTATTTCATATAGACACTGTTCAGAGATTTCCTGAATAATACAATTATTTAAGATTGACAACATCCTGTTTTATATGGTCACACAAGAAGAGCCTCACTGAGTAATACACACCTAAGAAAGTTTTAGAAGTCTAATTTATATAGCCTCATTTACAGCCTCAGGAATAATGCACACCAGTGTAACAGTCGAGCATTTTTATATGGACCCTCATTCCATTCCTCCTGAATGATACACACCTGTGAAGTAGCCAGAGTCTATTTCAACTGGAAACATTCATAGCCTCAGTGGATGATAGATGTGGAATAGTCACTATTCCATTTCATATGGCAACTTACTTGTAACCTCTGTGAATAATGAAAAATGTAAAGTACTCAGGTCACTATTTCATATAGACACTGTTCAGAGATTTCCTGAATAATACAATTATTTAAGATTGACAACATCCTGTTTTATATGGTCACACAAGAAGAGCCTCACTGAATAAAACATACCTGGAAAATAATTAGGAGTTTATTTTCGATAAACCTTCATTTAGAGCCTCAATGAATAATGCACACCAGTGTAACAGTCGAGCATTTTTATATGGACCTCATTCCATTCCTCCCTGAATGATACACACCTGGGGAAATACTCAGGTTTACTTTTCTACCAACATTCAGAATCTCACTAAATAATGCACACTGTGGAATAGACACTAGTCTATTTTATATGTCTGCATAATTAAACACTGAGTGAGTAATACACAACTCTGGAATATTAACTTGTCTATTTCATATGCCCAAATATTCAGAGTCATAGTAAATAATACACAACTGTGGCCTAGTCAGGAAAAAATTTCACATGGGCAAAGGTTCAGAGCCTCAGTGAACAGTACTTACATGGGGAATACTCAGGAGTTATTTCATATGGCATTTATTTCTGAGCTTTATTGAATAAGGAAAACCTGTATTTTAGTTAAACTTCTATGTTCCTCTTTTATTTTACTAAATTTTTATTGCATTATAGGATTTGGGGTACATGTGCAGAGTGTGCAAATTAGTTGCATAGGTACACACATCAATGTGTATTGCTGCCTTCCTCCTTCACCCACACTTCACATTTATCCCCAAGCTATCCTCCCAGGCCCCACTCTGTCCCTCCCACTTCCTCCAATAAATCCCAGTGTGTAGTAGACCCCTACCTGTGTCCATGTGTTCTCATTTTCTCACTCACCTGTGAGTGAGAATATCTACTTGTTTTTTGTTCTTCTGTCAGTTTGCTGAGAATGATATTCTCAAATTCTATTTTCTATAGCCACATGTTCAAAGCTAAAATGATTGGCATACACCATGGATAAGTCAAAGTTTCATTTTGTATACAAACCAATTTAGAGCTGAATGTAAAAACGCAAGCCTTGCATAATCAGGAGTCTCCATTTTATGGCCACTGATCCAGAACCCCAAAGAGTAATAGGGACCTATGGAAAGTCAGGAGTATTTCACATGGCCACTCATGAAAAGACTGTGAATAATAGTCTCATCAGAAATAGTCAAGGGTCTACTTCAAATGGCTACACATTCTGAGTCTCTGTAAGTAATGAATCCTGGGCAATACACAAGAGTCTCTATTTAATGCCCACGTAGTCAGAGTCTCATTCAATAATACACGCCTGGGGAATAGTTAAGAGTCTACTTTATGTAGACACTCATCTAGAGCTTCAGTGAATAATGCACACCTGAGTACTTAGAAGTCTTTTTCCTATGGCCACACATTGAGAGCCTCACTAAATGTACACACCTGGGGAAATACTCAGATTTACTTTTCTACCAACATTCAGAATCTCACTAAATAATGCACACTTGTGAATAGACACTAGTCTATTTTTATAGGTGGTCATTCAAAGAATCACTTAATAATGCACACCTGAGTACTTAGAAGTCTTTTTCCTATGGCCACACATTGAGAGCCTCACTAAATGTACACACCTGGGGAAATACTCAGGATTTACTTTTCTACCAACATTCAGAATCTCACTAAATAATGCACACCTGTGGAGTAGCCAAGAGTCTATTTCAACTGGAAACATTCATAGCCTCAGTGGATGATAGATGTGGAATAGTCACTATTCCATTTCATATGGCAACTTACTTGTAACCTCTGTGAATAATGAAATGCTATGGAGTAATCAGGATGCTGTTTAAGATAGCAGCTCACGAAGTGCCTTCCTGAATGATACACACCTGGGGAAATACTCAGGTTTACTTTTCTACCAACATTCAGAATCTCACTAAATAATGCACACCTGTGGAGTTGCCAGAGTCTCTTTCAACTGGAAACATTCATAGCCTCAGTGGATGATAGATGTGGAATAGTCACTATTCCATTTCATATGGCAACTTACTTGTAACCTCTGTGAATAATGAAAAATGTAAAGTACTCAGGTCACTATTTCATATAGACACTCGTTCAGAGATTTCTGAATAATACAATTATTTAAGATTGACAACATCCTGTTTTATATGGTCACACAAGAAGAGCCTCACTGAGTAATACACACCTAAGAAAGTTTTAGAAGTCTAATTTATATAGCCTCATTTACAGCCTCAGAATAATGCACACCTGCGAGTACTTAGAAGTCTTTTTCCTATGGCCACACATTGAGAGCCTCACTAAATGTACACACCTGGGGAAATACTCAGGTTACTTTTCTACCAACATTCAGAATCTCACTAAATAATGCACACCTGAGTACTTAGAAGTCTTTTTCCTATGGCCACACATTGAGAGCCTCACTAAATGTACACACCTGGGGAAATACTCAGGTTACTTTTCTACCAACATTCAGAATCTCACTAAATAATGCACACCTGAGTACTTAGAAGTCTTTTTCCTATGGCCACACATTGAGAGCCTCACTAAATGTACACACCTGGGGAAATACTCAGGATTTACTTTTCTACCAACATTCAGAATCTCACTAAATAATGCACACCTGTGGAGTAGCCAAGAGTCTATTTCAACTGGAAACACATTCATAGCCTCAGTGGATGATAGATGTGGAATAGTCACTATTCCATTTCATATGGCAACTTACTTGTAACCTCTGTGAATAATGAAATGCTATGGAGTAATCAGGATGCTGTTTAAGATAGCCACGCATTAAGTGCCTTCCTGAATGATACACACCTGTAGAATCTCAGTATTCTATTTTATATAAAACTCATTTAGAACCTTTTGAATAATTCACAATGGAGTAATAGTCAGGTATCTATTTATATGGTGTGTCATTCAAGTTTCAGTGAATAATGAAATGCGATGGAGTAATCAGGATGCTGTTTAAGATAGCAGCTCACGAAGTGCCTTCCTGAATGATACACACCTGTGAAGTAGCCAGGAGTCTATTTTATATGTCTGCATAATTAAACACTGAGTGAGTAATACACAACTCTGGAATATTAACTTGTCTATTTCATATGCCCAAATATTCAGAGTCAGAGTCAATAATACACAACTGTGGCCTAGTCAGGAAAAAATTTCACATGGGCAAAGGTTCAGAGCCTCAGTGAACAGTACTTACATGGGGAATACTCAGGAGTTATTTCATATGGCATTTATTTCTGAGCTTTATTGAATAAGGAAAACCTGTATTTTAGTTAAACTTCTATGTTCCTCTTTTATTTTACTAAATTTTTATTGCATTATAGGATTTGGGGTACATGTGCAGAGTGTGCAAATTAGTTGCATAGGTACACGTCAATGTGTATTGCTGCCTTCCTCCCTTCACCCACACTTCACATTTATCCCCAAGCTATCCTCCCAGGCCCCACTCTGTCCCTCCCACTTCCTCAATAAATCCCAGTGTGTAGTAGACCCCTACCTGTGTCCATGTGTTCTCATTTTCTCACTCACCTGTGAGTGAGAATATCTACTTGTTTTTTGTTCTTCTGTCAGTTTGCTGAGAATGATATTCTCCAAATTCTATTTTCTATAGCCACATGTTCAAAGCTAAAATGATTGGCATACACCATGGATAAGTCAAAGTTTCATTTTGTATACAAACCAATTTAGAGCTGAATGTAAAAACGCAAGCCTTGCATAATCAGGAGTCTCCATTTTATGGCCACTGATCCAGAACCCCAAAGAGTAATAGGACCTATGGAAAGTCAGGAGTATTTCACATGGCCACTCATGAAAAGACTGTGAATAATAGTCTCATCAGAAATAGTCAAGGGTCTACTTCAAATGGCTACACATTCTGAGTCTCTGTAAGTAATGAATCCTGGGCAATACACAAGAGTCTCTATTTAATGCCCACGTAGTCAGAGTCTCATTCAATAATACACACCTGGGGAAATACTCAGATTTACTTTTCTACCAACATTCAGAATCTCACTAAATAATGCACACCTGTGGAGTAGCCAAGAGTCTATTTCAACTGGAAACACATTCATAGCCTCAGTGGATGATAGATGTGTGAATAGTCACTATTCCATTTCATATGGCAACTTACTTGTAACCTCTGTGAATAATGAAAAATGTAAAGTACTCAGGTCACTATTTCATATAGACACTCGTTCAGAGATTTCCTGAATAATACAATTATTTAAGATTGACAACATCCTGTTTTATATGGTCACACAAGAAGAGCCTCACTGAGTAATACACACCTAAGAAAGTTTTAGAAGTCTAATTTATATAGCCTCATTTACAGCCTCAGAATAATGCACACTTGTGTAATAGGAGAAATTTTCATGGCTGCTCATTTGGAATGTCATTGATAATGTGCTGTAGTCAGGGTCTATTTCATGTAGACAAATATACAGAGCCTCAGTTAATAAGACAAACCTTGCTATAGTAAGGAATCTAATTAATATGGACACATGTTTTGAGCCTCACTGAATAAAACATACCTGGAAAATAATTAGAGTTTATTTTCGATAAACCTTCATTTAGAGCCTCAATGAATAATGCACACCAGTGTAATAGTCGAGCATTTTTATATGGACCTCATTCCATTCCTCCTGAATGATACACACCTGTAGAATCCTCAGTATTCTATTTTATATTAAAACTCATTTAGAACCTTTTGAATAATTCACAATGGAGCAATAGTCAGGTATCTATTTATATGGTGTGTCATTCAAGTTTCAGTGAATAATGAAATGCTATGGAGTAATCAGGATGCTGTTTAAGATAGCAGCTCACGAAGTGCCTTCCTGAATGATACACACCTGGGGAAATACTCAGGATTTACTTTTCCCATCATTCAGAATCTCACTAAATAATGCACACTGTGTAATAGGAGAAATTTTCATGGCTGCTCATTTGGAATGTCATTGAATAATGTGCTGTAGTCAGGGTCTATTTCATGTAGACAAATATACAGAGCCTCAGTTAATAAGACAAACCTTGCTATAGTAAGAATCTAATTAATATGGACACATGTTTTGAGCCTCACTGAATAAAACATACCTGGAAAATAATTAGGAGTTTATTTTCGATAAACCTTCATTTAGAACCTCAAAGAATAATGCACACCTGTGGAGTTGCCAGAGTCTCTTTCAACTGGAAACATTCATAGCCTCAGTGGATGATAGATGTGGAATAGTCACTATTCCATTTCATATGGCAACTTACTTGTAACCTCTGTGAATAATGAAAAATGTAAAGTACTCAGGTCACTATTTCATATAGACACTGTTCAGAGATTTCCTGAATAATACAATTATTTAAGATTGACAACATCCTGTTTTATATGGTCACACAAGAAGAGCCTCACTGAGTAATACACAACTCTGGAATATTAACTTGTCTATTTCATATGCCCAAATATTCAGAGTCATAGTAAATAATACACAACTGTGGCCTAGTCAGGAAAAAATTTCACATGGGCAAAGGTTCAGAGCCTCAGTGAACAGTACTTACATGGGGAATACTCAGGACGTTATTTCATATGGCAACTTACTTGTAACCTCTGTGAATAATGAAATGCTATGGAGTAATCAGGATGCTGTTTAAGATAGCTCACGAAGTGCCTTCCTGAATGATACACACCTGTAGAATCTCAGTATTCTATTTTATATAAAACTCATTTAGAACCTTTTGAATAATTCACAATGGAGTAATAGTCAGGTATCTATTTATATGGTGTGTCATTCAAGTTTCAGTGAATAATGAACTGCTATGGAGTAATCAGGATGCTGTTTAAGATAGCAGCTCACGAAGTGCCTTCCTGAATGATACACACCTGGGGAAATACTCAGATTTACTTTTCTACCAACATTCAGAATCTCACTAAATAATGCACACCTGAGTACTTAGAAGTCTTTTTCCTATGGCCACATTGAGAGCCTCACTAAATGTACACACCTGGGGAATAGTTAAGAGTCTACTTTATGTAGACACTCATCTAGAGCTTCAGTGAATAATGCACACCTGAGTACTTAGAAGTCTTTTTCCTATGGCCACACATTGAGAGCCTCACTAAATGTACACACCTGGGGAAATACTCAGGATTTACTTTTCTACCAACATTCAGAATCTCACTAAATAATGCACACTGTGTAATAGGAGAAATTTTCATGGCTGCTCATTTGGAATGTCATTGATAATGTGCTGTAGTCAGGGTCTATTTCATGTAGACAAATATACAGAGCCTCAGTTAATAAGACAAACTTGCTATAGTAAGGAATCTAATTAATATGGACACATGTTTTGAGCCTCACTGAATAAAACATACCTGGAAAATAATTAGAGTTTATTTTCGATAAACATTCATTTAGAGCCTCAATGAATAATGCACACCAGTGTAACAGTCGAGCATTTTTATATGGACCTCATTCCATTCCTCCTGAATGATACAGAACTGGAAAACCACCATGAATTTCATATGGAACCAAAAAGAGCCCGCATAGCCAAGTCAATTCTAAGCAAAAGAACACAGCGGAGGCATCACGCTACCAGACTTCAAACTATACTACAAGGCTACAGTAATCAAAACAGCATGGTACTGGTACCAAAACAGAGATATAGACCAATGGAACAGAACAGAGGCATCGGAGGCAACACAACACATCTACAACCATATTATCTTTGATAAACCAGACAAAAACAGGCAATGGGGAAAGGATTCCTATTTAATAAATGGTGTTGGGAAAACTGGCTAGCCATGTGCAGAAAGCAGAAACTGGACCCCTTCCTGACACCTTACACTAAAATTAACTCCAGATGGATTAAAGACTTAAACGTAAGACCTGACACCATAAAAACCCTAGAAGAAAATCTAGGCAAAACCATTCAGGACATAGGAGTAGGCAAGGACTTCATGAACAAAACACCAAAAGCATTGGCAGCGAAAGCCAAAATAGACAAATGGGACCTAATCAAACTCCACAGCTTCTGCACGGCAAAAGAAACAGTCACTAGAGTGAATCGGCAACCATCAGAATGGGAAAAATCTTTGCAGTTTACACATCTGACAAAGGGTTGATATCCAGAATTTACAAAGAACTCAAACAGATTTACAGTAAAAACAAACAAGCCCATTCAAAATGGGCAAAGGATATGAACAGAAACTTTACAAAAGAAGACATACATGAGGCCAACAAACAAATGAAAAGTGCTCATCGTCATTGGTCATTAGAGATGCAAATCAAAACCACATTGAGATACCATCTCACACCAGTTAGAATGGCGATCATTAAAAAATCTGGAGACAGCAGATGCTGGAGAGGATGTGGAGAAATAGGAACACTCTTACACTGTTGGTGGGAGTGTAAATTAGTTCAACCATTGTGGAAGACAGTGTGGCGATTCCTCAGGGACCTAGAAATAGAAATTCCATTTGACCCAGCAATCCCATTACTGGGTATCTATCCAAAGGACTATAAATCGTTCTACTATAAGGACACATGCACACGAATGTTCATTGCAGCACTGTTTACAATAGCAAAGACCTGGAACCAACCCAAATGCCCAACGATGATAGACTGGACTGGGAAAATGTGGCACATATACACCATGGAATATTATGCAGCAATCAAAATTGATGAGTTTGTGTCCTTTGTAGGGACATGGATGAATCTGGAGAACATCATTCTCAGCAAACTGACACAAGAACAGAAAAAGAAATACCACATATACTCACTCATAGGTGGGTGAGAAAAATAAGAACACATGGACACAGAGAGGCGGTCTACTATACACTGGGGACTGTTGGGGGGAATGGGGGAGGGACAGCAGGGGGGGTTGGGGGGGATAGCCTGGGGATGAATACCAAGTGTGGGTCAGGGGGAGGAAAGCAGCAAAGCACACTGCCATGTGTGTACCTATGCAACTATTTTGCTCGTTCTGCACATGTACCCCCAAACCTATAATGCAATAAAAATAAAAAAAAAAAAGATTGACAACATCCTGTTTCCTATGGTCACACAAGAAGAGCCTCACTGAGTAATACACAGATAAGGAAGTGTTAGGAGTCTACTCTATACAGCCTCTCATTTACAGCCTCAGGGAATAATGCACACTTGTGGAATAGACAGTAGTCTATTTTACATGTTCGCAAAGTTAAACCCTGAGTGAGTAATACACAACGTTGGAATAGTAACTTGTCTATTTCATAAGGCTACTCTTTTAGTTTTACAGGAAAAATAAACAAGCCCATTCAAAATGGGCAAAGGATATGAACAGAAACTTTACAAAAGAAGACATACATGAGGCCAACAAACATATGAAAAAGTGCTCATCGTCATTGGTCATTAGAGAGATGCAAATCAAAACCACATTGAGATACCATCTCACACCAGTTAGAATGGCGATCATTAAAAAATCTGGAGACAGCAGATGCTGGAGAGGATGTGGAGAAATAGGAACACTCTTACACTGTTGGTGGGAGTGTAAATTAGTTCAACCATTGTGGAAGACAGTGTGGCGATTCCTCAGGGACCTAGAAATAGAAATTCCATTTGACCCAGCAATCCCATTACTGGGTATCTATCCAAAGGACTATAAATCGTTCTACTATAAGGACACATGCACACGAATGTTCATTGCAGCACTGTTTACAATAGCAAAGACTTGGAACCAACCCAAATGCCCAACGATGATAGACTGGACTGGGAAAATGTGGCACATATACACCATGGAATATTATGCAGCAATCAAAATGATGAGTTTGTGTCCTTTGTAGGGACATGGATGAATCTGGAGAACATCATTCTCAGCAAACTGACACAAGAACAGAAAAAGAAATACCACATATACTCACTCATAGGTGGGTGAGAAAAATAAGACATGGACACAGAGAGGCGGTCTACTATACACTGGGGACTCTTGGGGGAATGGGGGAGGGACAGCAGGGGGGGTTGGGGGATAGCCTGGGGATGAATACCAAGTGTGGGTCAGGGGAGGAAAGCAGCAAAGACACTGCCATGTGTGTACCTATGCAACTATTTTGCTCGTTCTGCACATGTACCCCCAAACCTATAATGCAATAAAAATTAAAAAAAAAAAAAAAAGATTGACAACATCCTGTTTCCTATGGTCACACAAGAAGAGCCTCACTGAGTAATACACAGATAAGGAAGTGTTAGGAGTCTACTCTATACAGCCTCTCATTTACAGCCTCAGGGAATAATGCACACTTGTGGAATAGACAGTAGTCTATTTTACATGTTCGCAAAGTTAAACCCTGAGTGAGTAATACACAACTTTGGAATAGTAACTTGTCTATTTCATATTCCCAAATATTCAGAGTCAGAGTCAATAATACACAACTGTGGACTAGTCAGGAAACAATTTCACATGGCCAAAGGTTCAGAGCCTCAGTGAATAGTACATACCTGGGGAATACTCAGGAAGCTATTTCATATGACATTTATTTCTGAGCTTCATTAAATAAGGAACACCTGTATTTTATTCAAAATTCTATTTTCTATAGCCGCATGTTTAAAGCAAAAACGACTGGCATACACCATGGGACAAGTCAGGATTCTATGTCGTATCCCCACCAATTTTTAGCTGAATGTAAAAACGCACGACTGGGGAATATTCAGGAGTCTCTATTTTATGGCCACTGATTCAGAGGCTAACAGAGTAATAGAAACCTATGGAAAAGTCAGGAATGTATTTCTCATGGCCACTTGTTCAGGACCTCAGTGAAGAATCATATATATCTGGAAAATACTCAGGATTCTATTATTTATATCCACTCCTTCTGAGACTCACTGAATTGTGCCATCATGAGGAATAGTCTGGATACTATTTGATGAGACCGTTAACCCAGTGACTCAGTGGAAGAAGCACAGCTGAGAAATAGTCAAAAGAGTAGAGGAAGCAGTCTATTTTACGTGGTTACTCATTCTGAAAATCACTGAAGAATATACACATTGGGAGTAGTAAGAGTCCAGGTCATATGGCCAGTCAATCACAGCATTAAGGAATAATGCAAAGTGGAGCACTAGTAAGGAGTCTATTTCATATGGCCTCTCATTCAGAGCTTCAGTGCATAATAAACAGCTGTAAAGTAGTCAGCGCCCTTTTAAAAGATCCCAAAATTATGCAACTCTGTAAATGATACACTCATATGTGATAGTCAGGAGACTATTTGATATGGACACTCATAAAGAACCTCTTCAAAACTGCACATATGGGAAATAATCATTAGTCTATTTCATTTGATGATTTGTTTGGAGAGACAAAGAATAGAGCACACCTGTGGAGTCAAATGGGGTCTATTTCATAAGGCTACTCTTTTAGTTTTACAGGAAAAAAATATGTATATTTGATAATTCACGAATCTCTTCCACATGGCCACTCATGAAAAGACTGTGAATAATAGTCTCATCAGAAATAGTCAAGGGTCTACTTCAAATGGCTACACATTCTGAGTCTCTGTAAGTAATGAATCCTGGGCAATACACAAGAGTCTCTATTTTATGCCCACTTAGTCAGAGTCTCATTCAATAATACACACCTGGGGAAGAGTTAAGAGTCTACTTTATGTAGACACTCATCTAGAGCTTCAGTGAATAATGCACACCAGTGTAACAGTCGAGCATTTTTATATGGACCCTCATTCCATTCCTCCTGAATGATACACACCTGTAGAATCCTCAGTATTCTATTTTATATAAAAACTCATTTAGAACCTTTTTGAATAATTCACAATGGAGTAATAGTCAGGTATCTATTTATGTGGTGTGTCATTCCAAGTTTCAGTGAATAATGAAATGCGATGGAGTAATCAGGATGCTGTTTAAGATAGCCGCTCACGAAGTGCCTTCCTGAATGATACACACCTGTGAAGTAGCCAGGAGTCTATTTCATATGAACTCTAATTCAGGGTATTGCTGAGAAATACACACATGGGAGAGTGTCTGAGTCTATTTGACATGGAGCCTCATACAGAACCTGTTTGAATAATGCACACATGGAGAATAATGAGAAGTGTTTTTCATACGGCTACTCATTCAGACGATTAGTAAATAAGGCACATGTCAGGTAATTAGAAGTCTGTTTCCTATGGACACTCTTTGACCGCCTGAATGAATATTACACAGTGGTAATATCATCTTTAGTCTATTTTTTATAGGTGGTCATTCAAAGAATCACTTAATAATGCACACCTGCGGAGTACTTAGAAGTCTTTTTCCTATGGCCACACATTGAGAGCCTCACTAAATGTACACACCTGGGGAATACTCAGGATTTACTTTTCTACCAACATTCAGAATCTCACTAAATAATGCACACTTGTGTAATAGGAGAAATTTTCATGTGGCTGCTCATTTGGAATGTCATTGTATAATGTGCTGTAGTCAGGGGTCTATTTCATGTAGACAAATATACAGAGCCTCAGTGAATAGTACATACCTGGGGAATACTCAGGAAGCTATTTCATATGGCCACTCAATCACAGCATTAAGGAATAATGCACACCAGTGTAACAGTCGAGCATTTTTATATGGACCCTCATTCCATTCCTCCTGAATGATACACACCTGTAGAATCCTCAGTATTCTATTTTATATAAAACTCATTTAGAACCTTTTGAATAATTCACAATGGAGTAATAGTCAGGTATCTATTTATGTGGTGTGTCATTCCAAGTTTCAGTGAATAATGCACACCAGTGTAACAGTCGAGCATTTTTATATGGACCCTCATTCCATTCCTCCTGAATGATACACACCTGTGAAGTAGCCAGGAGTCTATTTCATATGCCCAAATATTCAGAGTCAATAATACACACCTGGGGAATACTCAGGATTTACTTTTCTACCAACATTCAGAATCTCACTAAATAATGCACACCAGTGTAACAGTCGAGCATTTTTATATGGACCCTCATTCCATTCCTCCCTGAATGATACACACCTGGGGAATACTCAGGATTTACTTTTCTACCAACATTCAGAATCTCACTAAATAATGCACACCTGTGGAGTCAAATGGGGTCTATTTCATAAGGCTACTCTTTTAGTTTTACAGGAAAAATATGTATATTTGATAATTCACGAATCTCTTCCACATGGCCACTCATGAAAAGACTGTGAATAATAGTCTCATCAGAAATAGTCAAGGGTCTACTTCAAATGCCTACACATTCTGAGTCTCTGTAAGTAATGAACACCTGGGCAATACACAAGAGTCTCTATTTTATGCCCACTTAGTCAGAGTCTCATTCAATAATACACACCTGGGGAAGAGTTAAGAGTCTACTTTATGTAGACACTCATCTAGAGCTTCAGTGAATAATGCACACCAGTGTAATAGTCGAGCATTTTTATATGGACCCTCATTCCATTCCTCCCTGAATGATACACACCTGTAGAATCCTCAGTATTCTATTTTATATTAAAACTCATTTAGAACCTTTTGAATAATTCACAATGGAGCAATAGTCAGGTATCTATTTATGTGAGTTGTCATTCAAAGTTTCAGTGAATAATGAACTGCTATGGAGTAATCAGGATGCTGTTTAAGATAGCCACGCATTAAGTGCCTTCCTGAATGATACACACCTGTGCAGTAGCCAGGAGTCTATTTCATATGAACTATAATTCTGGGTATTGCTGAGAAATACACACATGGGAGAGTGTCTGTAGTCTATTTGACATGGAGCCTCATACAGAACCTGTTTGAATAATGCACACATGGAGAATAATGAGAAGTGTTTTTCATACGGCTACTCATTCAGACAAATAGTAAATAAGGCACATGTCAGGTAATTAGAAGTCTGTTTCCTATGGACACTCTTTGACTGCCTGAATGAATATTACACAGTGGTAATATCATCTTTAGTCTATTTTTATAGGTGGTCATTCAAAGAATCACTTAATAATGCACACCTGCGGAGTACTTAGAAGTCTTTTTCCTATGGCCACACATTGAGAGCCTCACTAAATGTACACACCTGGGGAAATACTCAGGATTTACTTTTCTACCAACATTCAGAATCTCACTAAATAATGCACACCTGTGGAATAGTCAGGAGACATTTTCATGTGGCTGCTCATTTGGAATGTCATTGTATAATGTGCTGTAGTCAGGGTCTATTTCATGTAGACAAATATACAGAGCCTCAGTTAATAAGACAAATCCTTGCTATAGTAAGGAATCTAATTAATATGGACACATGTTTTGAGCCTCACTGAATAATACACACCTAAGAAAGTTTTAGAAGTCTAATTTATATAGCCTCTCATTTACAGCCTCAGGGAATAATGCACACTTGTGTAATAGGAGAAATTTTCATGTGGCTGCTCATTTGGAATGTCATTGAATAATGTGCTGTAGTCAGGGTCTATTTCATGTAGACAAATATACAGAGCCTCAGTTAATAAGACAAATCCTTGCTATAGTAAGGAATCTAATTAATATGGACACATGTTTTGAGCCTCACTGAATAAAACATACCTGGAAAATAATTAGGAGTTTATTTTCGATAAACCTTCATTTAGAGCCTCAAAGAATAATGCACACCAGTGTAATAGTCGAGCATTTTTATATGGACCCTCATTCCATTCCTCCTGAATGATACACACCTGTGAAGTAGCCAGGAGTCTATTTCATATGAACTCTAATTCAGGGTATTGCTGAGAAATACACACATGGGAGAGTGTCTGAGTCTATTTGACATGGAGCCTCATACAGAACCTGTTTGAATAATGCACACCAGTGTAACAGTCGAGCATTTTTATATGGACCCTCATTCCATTCCTCCCTGAATGATACACACCTGGGGAAATACTCAGGATTTACTTTTCTACCAACATTCAGAATCTCACTAAATAATGCACACCAGTGTAATAGTCGAGCATTTTTATATGGACCCTCATTCCATTCCTCCCTGAATGATACACACCTGGGGAAATACTCAGGATTTACTTTTCTACCAACATTCAGAATCTCACTAAATAATGCACACCTGTGGAGTCAAATGGGGTCTATTTCATAAGGCTACTCTTTTAGTTTTACAGGAAAAATATGTATATTTGATAATTCAGGAATCTCTTCCACATGGCCACTCATGAAAAGACTGTGAATAATAGTCTCATCAGAAATAGTCAAGGGTCTACTTCAAATGGCTACACATTCTGAGTCTCTGTAAGTAATGAATCCTGGGCAATACACAAGAGTCTCTATTTAATGCCCACGTAGTCAGAGTCTCATTCAATAATACACGCCTGGGGAATAGTTAAGAGTCTACTTTATGTAGACACTCATCTAGAGCTTCAGTGAATAATGCACACCTGTGGAATAGTCACTATTCCATTTCATATGGCCACTCAATCACAGCAGTAAGGAATAATGCACACCTGTGGAGTCAAATGGGGTCTATTTCATAAGGCTACTCTTTTAGTTTTACAGGAAAAAAATATGTATATTTGATAATTCAGGAATCTCTTCCACATGGCCACTCATGAAAAGACTGTGAATAATAGTCTCATCAGAAATAGTCAAGGGTCTACTTCAAATGGCTACACATTCTGAGTCTCTGTAAGTAATGAATCCTGGGCAATACACAAGAGTCTCTATTTAATGCCCACGTAGTCAGAGTCTCATTCAATAATACACGCCTGGGGAATAGTTAAGAGTCTACTTTATGTAGACACTCATCTAGAGCTTCAGGGAATAATGCACACCAGTGTAACAGTCGAGCATTTTTTATATGGACCCTCATTCCATTCCTCCCTGAATGATACACACCTGTAGAATCCTCAGTATTCTATTTTATATAAAAACTCATTTAGAACCTTTTTGAATAATTCACAATGGAGTAATAGTCAGGTATCTATTTATGTGGTGTGTCATTCCAAGTTTCAGTGAATAATGAAATGCGATGGAGTAATCAGGATGCTGTTTAAGATAGCCACGCATTAAGTGCCTTCCTGAATGATACACACCTGTGAAGTAGCCAGGAGTCTATTTCATATGAACTCTAATTCAGGGTATTGCTGAGAAATACACACATGGGAGAGTGTCTGGAGTCTATTTGACATGGAGCCTCATACAGAACCTGTTTGAATAATGCACACATGGAGAATAATGAGAAGTGTTTTTCATACGGCTACTCATTCAGACGATTAGTAAATAAGGCACATGTCAGGTAATTAGAAGTCTGTTTCCTATGGACACTCTTTGACCGCCTGAATGAATATTACACAGTGGTAATATCATCTTTAGTCTATTTTTTATAGGTGGTCATTCAAAGAATCACTTAATAATGCACACCTGCGGAGTACTTAGAAGTCTTTTTCCTATGGCCACACATTGAGAGCCTCACTAAATGTACACACCTGGGGAAATACTCAGGATTTACTTTTCTACCAACATTCAGAATCTCACTAAATAATGCACACTTGTGTAATAGGAGAAATTTTCATGTGGCTGCTCATTTGGAATGTCATTGTATAATGTGCTGTAGTCAGGGGTCTATTTCATGTAGACAAATATACAGAGCCTCAGTTAATAAGACAAATCCTTGCTATAGTAAGGAATCTAATTAATATGGACACATGTTTTGAGCCTCACTGAATAAAACATACCTGGAAAATAATTAGGAGTTTATTTTCGATAAACCTTCATTTAGAGCCTCAAAGAATAATGCACACCTGTGGAGTTGCCAAGAGTCTCTTTCAACTGGAAACACATTCATAGCCTCAGTGGATGATAGATGTGTGGAATAGTCACTATTCCATTTCATATGGCAACTTACTTGTAACCTCTGTGAATAATGAAAAAATGTAAAGTACTCAGGTCACTATTTCATATAGACACTCGTTCAGAGATTTCCTGAATAATACAATTATTTAAGATTGACAACATCCTGTTTTATATGGTCACACAAGAAGAGCCTCACTGAGTAATACACACCTAAGAAAGTTTTAGAAGTCTAATTTATATAGCCTCTCATTTACAGCCTCAGGGAATAATGCACACTTGTGGAATAGACACTAGTCTATTTTATATGTCTGCATAATTAAACACTGAGTGAGTAATACACAACTCTGGAATATTAACTTGTCTATTTCATATGCCCAAATATTCAGAGTCATAGTAAATAATACACAACTGTGGCCTAGTCAGGAAAAAATTTCACATGGGCAAAGGTTCAGAGCCTCAGTGAACAGTACTTACATGGGGAATACTCAGGACGTTATTTCATATGGCATTTATTTCTGAGCTTTATTGAATAAGGAAAACCTGTATTTTAGTTAAACTTCTATGTTCCTCTTTTTATTTTACTAAATTTTTATTGCATTATAGGATTTGGGGTACATGTGCAGAGTGTGCAAATTAGTTGCATAGGTACACACGTCAATGTGTATTGCTGCCTTCCTCCCCTTCACCCACACTTCACATTTATCCCCAAGCTATCCCTCCCCAGGCCCCACTCTGTCCCTCCCCACTTCCCTCCAATAAATCCCAGTGTGTAGTAGACCCCCTACCTGTGTCCATGTGTTCTCATTTTTCTCACTCACCTGTGAGTGAGAATATGCGGTACTTGTTTTTTTGTTCTTCTGTCAGTTTGCTGAGAATGATATTCTCCAAATTCTATTTTCTATAGCCACATGTTCAAAGCTAAAATGATTGGCATACACCATGGGATAAGTCAAAGTTTCATTTTGTATACAAACCAATTTAGAGCTGAATGTAAAAACGCAAGCCTTTGCATAATCAGGAGTCTCCATTTTATGGCCACTGATCCAGAACCCCAAAGAGTAATAGGGACCTATGGAAAGTCAGGAGTATATTCCACAGGGCCACTTGTTCAGTACCTCAGTGACGAATCATATATATATGGAAAATACTCAGGATTCTATTATTTATATCCACTTCTTTAGATACTCACTGAATAATGCAAACATGTGGAATAGTCTGGATACTATTTGATGAGACCGTTCACCCAGTGATTCAGTGGAAGAAGCAAAGCTGAGAAATATTCAAAAGAGTAGAAGAAGCAGTCTATTTTACAAGATTACTCTTTCAGAAACACATTGAAGAATATACTCACTGGGAATAGTCAGAGTCCAGGTCATATGGCCACTCAATCACAGCATTAAGGAATAATGCACAGTGGTGCACTGGTAAGGAATCTGTTTATATGGCCTCTCATTCAGAGCTTCAGTGCATAATAAACAGCTGTAAAGTAGTCAGCGCTTTTTTTGATGTATCCCCAAATTATGCAACTGGGTAAATGATACACTCATATGTGATACTCAGGATACTATTTGATATTGACACTCATAAAGAACATCTTCAAAAACTGCACATATGGGGAATAATCATTAGTCTATTTCATATGATAATCTGTTTGGAGAGACAAAGAATAGAGCACACCTGTGGAGTCAAATGGGGTCTATTTCATAAGGCCACTCTCAGTTTTACAGAAAAAAATATGTATATTTGATAATTCACGAATCTCTTCCAAAGGGCCACTCGAGGAAAGACTGTGAATAATGTTCCCATCAAAAATATTCAAGGGCCTACTTCAAATGGGTACACATTCTGAGTCTCTGAAAGTAATGAACACCTGGGAAATACACAAGAGTCCCTATTTTATGCCCACTTAGTCAGTCTCATTCAATAATTCACACCTGAGGAAGAGTTAAGAGTCTACTTTATGTAGACACTCATATAGAGCTTGAGTGAATAATGCACACCAGTGTAATAGTCGAGCATTTTTTATATGGCCCCTCATTCTGTTTCTTTCTTCATGATACACACCTGGAGAATCCTCAGGATTCTATTTTATACTAAAACTTATTTAGAACCTTTTTGAATAATTCACAATGGAGCAATAGTCAGGTATCTATTTATATGGTGTGTCATTCCAAGTTTCAGTGAATAATGAAATGCTATGGAGTAATCAGGATGCTGTTTAAGATAGCCGCTCATTAAGTGCCTTTCTGAATGATACACACCTGTGCAGTAGCCAGGAGTCTATTTCATATGAACTCAAATTCTATGTATTGCTGATAAATACACACATGGGAGAGTGTCTGGAATCTATTTGGCATGGAGCCTCATACAGAACCTGTTCAAATAATGCACACATGGAGAATAATGAGAAGTCTATTTCATATGGCTACTCATTCAGACAAATAGTAAATAAGGCACATGTGGGGTAATTAGAAGTCTGTTTCCTATGGACCCTCTTTCACAGCCTGAATGAATATTACACAGTGGTAATATCATCTGGAGTCTATTTTTTATAGCACCCATTCAGAGAATCACTTAATAATACACACCTGCAGAGTACTCAGAAGACATTTTCCTATGGCCACACATTGAGAGCCTAACTAAATGTACACACCTGGGGAAATACTCAGGATTTACTTTTCTCCCAACATTCAGAGTCTCACTAAATAATGCACACCTGTGGAATAGTCAGGAGAAATTTTCATGTGTCTGCTCATTCTGAATGTCATTGAATAATGTGCTGTAGTCAGGGGTCTATTTCATGTAGACACATACACAGAGCCTCAGTGAATAAAACAAAACCTTGCTATAGTAAGGAATCTAATTAATATGGCCACATGTTCTGAGCCACACTGAATAATACACACCTGGAAAATAATTAGGAATTTATTTTCGATAAACATTCAATTAGAGCCTCAATGAAAAATGCCCACCTGTGGAGTAGCCAAGAGTCTATTTCAACTGGAAACACATTCATAGCCTCAGTGGATGATAGATGTGTGAATCAGTCATGATACCGTTTCATATGGCCACTTACTTGTAACCTCTGTGAATAATAAAAAATGTAAAGTACTCAGGTCACTATTTCATATAGACATTCGTTCAGAGATTTCCTGAATAATACAATTATTTAAGATTGACAGGGGAGAGAGGCAAGATGGCGTCGTAGAGGTGACTCAGGATTGCAGCTCTCAGTGAAGGCGCAGAGGGTGAGTCCTAGCCGCATTCTCGGATGTTCATTTTATGCCCACAGAGCATTGAAAGTCCCAGGTGTGGGAGAGACACAGGACGCTAGCGCAGCCAGCTAATGCAGCCGGCTCCCACCACCTCTTCAGCCAGCACTGCAGCGGGACCCAGCGTGGAACTCACTGGTCTGGGTGCCCTGTTAAACCGGCAATCTGAGATTTGAAAGGGCAGATTGGCATGTTCATGTGATTGAACGGGACTTGGACAATGAGCCAGACCAGGAGTTTCCTTGGAAGCATGATCTGAGCTGGGGTAGTGGGCAGTGGCACAGAAGATCACACGAATCCCAGTGCCCTATTGGCAGGCTACTGGGGCACCAGTGAGACAGTCAACCTTTCAGCTTGGGGAGAGGAAGAGAGAGAGAGGACGGACTCTGAGGCAGGGAGCTGAGTGATCAGGCTCGGCGGGTCCCAAGTTCACGGGGACAAGCAGGGCGGTGACTGGAGGTGCTTGGGGCTGAGTTTTGATGCCGGCATCTAGGATGGTGCAGCCCGGTGATTGAGGGGCGTCCACCATTGCAGAGACAGTCCACCCCACTGAAGTACCGCCCAGGACTGATGCAGCCTGCCATTGCCAAAGCAACCTGCAATAACAGAGAGACTCCTCGCTCCACAGCAGAAGGGAGCCCAGCAGCAACAGGGTGGACCCGCGCTAGCAGGTCAGAGCCCTGGCAGGCAAAGAGTGAATAGACTGCCGCCTAGTGGGGCAGGACAGTGCAACAGATACTCATAAAGAAAGCCCCAACTCCTGAGACAGAGCATCTAAGCGGGGAAAAAAGGGTGGTGTTTTATGAGTTCTATTGCAGCAGACATAAACAACCTCCCAACAACCCTGAATGAACAATGGAGCTCACAGCTCAGCACTGGAGCTCCTATAAAGCACAGACTGTCTCCTCAATCAGCTCCTGACTGCTGTATATCCAAGGAGTCACCCCAGAAAAGGACTAATCAGACTGACATTTGGCTGGCATTATTCTGGAACAAGGACAGCAGAAGAAGAAACTGGTATCATCCTCACTGTTCAAGCTGCTGCAGGTATACCCCAGAGAAGCAGGGCCTGGAGTGGACCTCAGCATTCATAGAGCAGAGGGGATAGACCATTAGAGGGAAAACTAAGTAACACAAATACTTCATCATCAACAATCTCAGTGTACACACAGAGACCCAATTGAAAAATCAGCAACTACTAAGACGACAGGCGGATAAATCCATAAAGATGAAAAGAAACCAGTGCAAAAAGGAGGAAAGCACCCAAAACCAAAACACCTCACCTCCAAAAAAGGACCAAAACTCCTCACCAGCAAGGAAACAAAGCTGGACGGAGAATAAATGAGATGAAATGATGGAATCAGACTTCAGAAAGTGGATAATGAGAAACTTCAGTGAGCTAAAGGAACATGTACTAAACCAGTGCAAAGAAACTAAGAACGTTGAAAAAAGATTTGAAAAAAGACTCGAGGAATTGATAACAAGAATGGACAACTTAGAGAGGAATATGAATGAATTGAAGGAGCTGAAAACACAAAACCAGAACTTCGCAAAGCATGCACAAGTTTCAACAGCCAAATTGCTCAAGCAGAAGAAAGAATATCAGAAGTTGAAGATCAACTCAATGACACAAGAAGAGCCTCACTGAATAATGCAAACATGTGGAATAGTCTGGATACTATTTGATGAGACCGTTCACCCAGTGACTCAGTGGAAGAAGCACAGCTGAGAAATAGTCAAAAGAGTAGAGGAAGCAGTCTATTTTACGTGGTTACTCATTCAGAAACTCACTGAAGAATATACACATTGGGAATAGTCAGAGTCCAGGTCATATGGCCACTTACTTGTAACCTCTGTGAATAATGAACAAATGTAAAGTACTCAGGTCACTATTTCATATAGACATTCGTTCAGAGATTTCCTGAATAATACAATTATTTAAGATTGACAGGGGAGAGAGGCAAGATGGCGTCGTAGAGGTGACTCAGGATTGCAGCTCTCAGTGAAGGCGCAGAGGGTGAGTCCTAGCCGCATTCTCGGATGTTCATTTTATGCCCACAGAGCATTGAAAGTCCCAGGTGTGGGAGAGACACAGGACGCTAGCGCAGCCAGCTAATGCAGCCGGCTCCCACCACCTCTTCAGCCAGCACTGCAGCGGGACCCAGCGTGGAACTCACTGGTCTGGGTGCCCTGTTAAACCGGCAATCTGAGATTTGAAAGGGCAGATTGGCATGTTCATGTGATTGAACGGGACTTGGACAATGAGCCAGACCAGGAGTTTCCTTGGAAGCATGATCTGAGCCGGGGTAGTGGGCAGTGGCACAGAAGATCACACGAATCCCAGTGCCCTATTGGCAGGCTACTGGGGCACCAGTGAGACAGTCAACCTTTCAGCTTGGGGAGAGGAAGAGAGAGAAAGAGGACGGACTCTGAGGCAGGGAGCTGAGTGATCAGGCTCGGCGGGTCCCAAGTTCACGGGGACAAGCAGGGCGGTGACTGGAGGTGCTTGGGGCTGAGTTTTGATGCCGGCATCTAGGATGGTGCAGCCCGGTGATTGAGGGGCGTCCACCATTGCAGAGACAGTCCACCCCACTGAAGTACCGCCCAGGACTGATGCAGCCTGCCATTGCCAAAGCAACCTGCAATAACAGAGAGACTCCTCGCTCCACAGCAGAAGGGAGCCCAGCAGCAACAGGGTGGACCCGCGCTAGCAGGTCAGAGCCCTGGCAGGCAAAGAGTGAATAGACTGCCGCCTAGTGGGGCAGGACAGTGCAACAGATACTCATAAAGAAAGCCCCAACTCCCTGAGACAGAGCATCTAAGCGGGGGAAAAAAAGGGTGGTGTTTTATGAGTTCTATTGCAGCAGACATAAACAACCTCCCAACAACCCTGAATGAACAATGGAGCTCACAGCTCAGCACTGGAGCTCCTATAAAGCACAGACTGTCTCCTCAATCAGCTCCCTGACTGCTGTATATCCAAGGAGTCACCCCAGAAAAGTACTAATCAGACTGACATTTGGCTGGCATTATTCTGGAACAAGGACAGCAGAAGAAGAAACTGGTATCATCCCTCACTGTTCCGAAGCTGCTGCAGGTATACCCCAGAGAAGCAGGGCCTGGAGTGGACCTCAGCATTCATAGAGCAGAGGGGATAGACCATTAGAGGGAAAACTAAGTAACACAAATACTTCATAATCAACAATCTCAGCGTCCACACAGAGACCCAATTGAAAAATCAGCAACTACTAAGACGACAGGCGGATAAATCCATAAAGATGAAAAGAAACCAGTGCAAAAAGGAGGAAAGCACCCAAAACCAAAACACCTCACCTCCAAAAAAGGACCAAAACTCCTCACCAGCAAGGAAACAAAGCTGGACGGAGAATAAATGAGATGAAATGATGGAATCAGACTTCAGAAAGTGGATAATGAGAAACTTCAGTGAGCTAAAGGAACATGTAATAAACCAGTGCAAAGAAACTAAGAACGTTGAAAAAAGATTTGAAAAAAGACTTGAGGAATTGATAACAAGAATGGACAACTTAGAGAGGAAAGTGAATGAATTGAAGGAGCTGAAAAACACAAAACCAGAACTTCGCAAAGCATGCACAAGTTTCAACAGCCAAATTGCTCAAGCAGAAGAAAGAATATCAGAAGTTGAAGACCAACTCAATGAAATAAAAAGAGAAAACAAGATTAAAGAAAAAAGATCAAAAAGGAATGAACAAAATCTCCAAGAAATGTGGGACTATGTGAAGAGACCCAACCTACGTTTCATAGGTGTAACAGAATGTGACGAAGAGAATGAATCCAAGATGGAAAACAGTCTTCAGGATATTACTCAGGAAAATTTTCCCAACCTAGCAAGACAGGTCAATATTCAACTCCAGGAAACACAGAGAACACCACAAAGATACTCCACAAGAAGAGCAACCCCAAGGCACATAATCGTCAGTTTCACCAGGGTTGAAATGAAGGAGAAAATACTAAGGGCAGCCAGAGAGAAAGGTCGGGTCACTCACAAAGGGAAGCCCATCAGACTCACAGCAGAACTCTCGGCAGAGGCTCTAGAAGCCAGAAGAGAGTGGGGGCCAATATTCAACACCCTTAAAGAAAAGAGCTTTCAACCCAGAATTTCATATCCAGCCAAACTGAGCTTCATAAGCAAAGGAAAAATAAAATTCTTCACAAACAAGCAAGTACTGAGAGATTTTGTCACAACTAGGTCTGCTTTACAAGAGGTCCTGAAAGAGGCACTACACATAGAAAGAAACAACCAGTTCCAGCCATCCTAAAAGCATACCAAATGCTAAGTACCATCAACAAAATGAAGAACGTACATGAACCAATGGGCAAAACAGCCAGCTAGCATCAAAATGGCAGTATCAAATTCACACATAACAATATTAACCCTGAATGTAAATGAGCTAAATGCACCAATCAAAAGACACAGACTGCCAAATTGGATAAAAATCCAAAATCTATAGGTGTGCTTTATCCAGGAAAGCCACCTCACATGCAAAGATACACAAAGGCTCAAAATAAAAGGATGGAGGAAGATTTACCAAGCAAATGGAGAGAAAAAAAAAGCAGGAGTTGCAATTCTCATCTCTGATAAAATAGACTTTAAAGCAACAAAGATCAAAAGGGACAAAGAAGGTCATTACATAATGGTAAAAGGATCGATACAACAAGAAGAGCTAACGATTCTAAATATATATGGACCCAATGTAGGAGCACCCAGATATATAAGGCAAGTTCTTAATGACTTACAAAGAGACTTACACTCTCACACAATAATAGTGGCAGACTTTAACACTCCACTGTCAATAGCAGATAGATCAACCAGACAGAAAATTAACAAGGATATCCAGGACTTGAACTCAGACCTGGAACAAGCAAACCTGATAGACATTTACAGAACTCTCCACCCCAAATCCACAGAATATACATTCTTCTCAGCACCACATCACACCTACTCCAAAATTGACCACATAATTGGAAGTAAAGCACTCCTCAGCAAATGCAAAACAACTGAAATCATAACAAACAGTCTCTCAGACCATAGTGCAATCAAGTTGGAACTCAGAATTCAGAAAATAACTCAGAACCGCACAGCTTCATGGAAACTGAACCACTGGTTCTTCAATGTTGATTGGATAAACAATGAAATGAAGGCAGAAGTAAAGAAGTTCTTTGAAACCAACGAGAATGAAGACACAACGTACCAGAATCTCTGGGACACATTTAAAGCAGTCTGTTGAGGAAAATGTATAGCAATAAGTGCCCACATGAGAAGAGTGGAGAGATCCAAAATTGACACCCTATTATCAAAATTGAAAGAGCTGGAGGAGCAATATCAAAAAAGCTCAAAACCTAGCTGAAGACAAGAAATAACTAAGATCAGAGCAGAACTGAAGCAGATAGAGACAAGAAAAACCCTTCAAAAAATCAATAAATCTAAGAGCTGGTTTTTTGAAAAGATCAACAAAATAGACAGACCACTAGCCAGACTCATAAAAAAGAAAAGAGAGAACAACCAAATAGATGCAATAGAAAACGATAAAGGGGAAATCACCACAGATTCCACAGAAATTCAAACCATCATCAGAGAATACTACAAAAAACGCTATGCACACAAACTAGTAAATCAGAAACAAATGGATAAATTCCTAGACGCCTGTGTCCTCCCAAGCCTAAACCAGGAGGAAGCCGAAACTATGAAAAGACCAATAACAAGGTAAGAAGTTGAGGCAGCAATTAGCAGCCTACCACACAAAAAAAGCCCAGGTCCAGATGGGTTCACAGCTGAATTCTACCAGACACACAAAGAGGATCTGGTACCATTCCTTCTGAAACTATTCCAAATAATCCAAAAAGAGGGAACCCTTCCCAAATCATTTTATGAGACCAACATCATCCTGATACCAAAACCTGGCAGAGACCCAACAAGAAAAGAAAACTTCAGGCCAATATCCATGATGAACATAGATGCAAAAATCTTCAATAAAATACTGGCAAACCGATTTCAACACCACGTTAAAAAACTTATTCATCATGATCAACTAGGATTCATCCCGGGGATGCAAGGCTGGTTCAACATATGCAAGTCTATAAATGTAATTCACCACATAAACAGAAGCAAAAACAAAAACCACATGATTATCTCAATTGACGCAGTGAAGGCATTTGACAAAATTCAACAGCCCTTTATGCTAAAAACCCTCAATAAACTTGGTATTGATGGAACATATCACAAAGTAATAAAAGCTATTTACGACAAACCAACAGCCAATATCATACTGAATGGGCAAAAACTGGAAGCATTCCCTTTGAAATCCAGCACTAGACAAGGATGCCCTCTCTCGCCACTCCTATTCAACATAGTACTGGAAGTTCTAGCCAGAGCAATCAGGCAAGAAAAAGAAATAATGGGTATTCAAATAGGAAAGGTGGAAGCCAAATTGTCTTTATTTGCAGACGACATGATAGTATACCTAGAAGACCCCATCACCTCAGCCCAAAAGCTCCTGCAACTGATAAGCAACTTCAGCAAAGTCTCAGGATATAAAATCAATGTGCAAAAATCACAAGCATTCCTATACACCAATAACAGACTTAAAGACAACCAAATTAAGAACGAACTGCCATTCACAATTGCTACAAAGAAAATAAAATACCTAGGAATACAACTCACTAGGAACGTAAGGGACCTCTTTAAGGAAAACTACAAACAACTGCTCAATGAAATAAGAGAGGACACAAACGGGGAAAGATTCCATGTTCGTGGTTAGGAAGAATCAATATTGTGAAAATGGCTATATTGCCCAAAGTAATTTACAAATTCAATGCTATCCCCATCAAACTACCATTGAATTTCATCACAGAACTGAAAAAAACCACCAGGAATTTCATATAGAACCAAAAAAGAGCCCACATAGCCAAGTCAATTCTAAGGAAAAAGAACACAGCGGGAGGCATCACGCTACCAGACTTCAAACTATACTACAAGGCTACAGTAATCAAAACAGCATGGTACTGGTACCAAAACAGAGATATAGACCAATGGAACAGAACAGAAGCATTGGATGCAACACAACATATCTACAACCATATTATCTTTGATAAACCAGACAAAAACAGGCAATGGGGAAAGGATTTCCTATTTAATAAATGGTGTTGGGAAAACTGCCTAGCCATGTGCAGAAAGCAGAAACTGGACCCCTTTCTGACACCTTACACTAAAATTAACTCCAGATGGATTAAAGACTTAAACGTAAGACCTGACACCATAAAAACCCCCAGAAGAAAATCTAGGCAAAACCGTTCAGGACATAGGAGTAGGCAAGAACTTCATGAACAAAACACCAAAAGCATTGGCAAAAAAAGCCAAAATAGACAAATGGGACCTAATCAAACTCCACAGCTTCTGCACGGCAAAAGAAACAGTCACTAGAGTGAATCGGCAACCATCAGAATGGGAAAAAATCTTTGCAGTTTACCTGTCTGACAAAGGGCTGATATCCAGAATTTACAAAGAATTCAAACAGATTTACAGAGAAAAAAACAAACAAGCCCATTCAAAAATGGGCAAAGGATATGAACAGAAACATTACAAAAGAAAACATACATGAGGCCAACAAACATATGAAAAAGTGCTCATCATCATTGGTCATTACAGAGATGCAAATCAAAACCACATTGAGATATCATCTCACACCAGTTAGAATGGCGATCATTAAAAAATCTGGAGACAGCAGATGCTGGAGAGGATGTGGAGAAATAGGAACACTCTTACACTGTTGGTGGGAGTGTAAATTAGTTCAACCATTGTGGAAGACAGTGTGGCGATTCCTCAGGGACCTAGAGATAGAAATTCCATTTGACCCAGCAATCCCATTACTGGGTATCTATCCAAAAGACTATAAATCGTTCTACTATAAGGACACATGCACACGAATGTTCATTGCAGCACTGTTTACAATAGCAAAGACCTGGATCCAACCCAAATGCCCAACGATGATGGACTGGGCTGTGAAAATGTGGCACATATACACCATGGAATATTATGCAGCAATCAAAAATGATGAGTTTGTGTCCTTTGTAAGGACATGGATGAATCTGGAGAACATCATTCTCAGCAAACTGACACAAGAACAGAAAAGGGAATACTGCATATACTCACTCATAGGTGGGTGAGAAAAATGAGAACACATGGACACAGAGAGGTGGTCTACTATACACTGGGGACTGTTGGGGGAAATGGGGGAGGGACAGGGGTGGGGGCTGGGGGATAGCCTAGGGATGAATGCCATGTGTGGGTGAAGGGGAGGAAGGCAGCAAAACACCCTGCCATGTGTGTACCTATGAGACTATCTTGCAAGTTCAGAACATGTACCCCAAATCCTATAATGCAATAAAATTTTAAGAAAAAGATTGACAACATCCTGTTTCATATGCTCACAGAAGAAGAGCCTCACTGAGTAATACACACCTGAGGAAGTGTTAGGAGTCTACTTTATATAGCCTCTCAATTACATCCTCAGGGAATAATGCACACTTGTGGAATAGACACTAGTGTATTTTATATGTCTGCATAATTAAATCCTGAGTGAGTTATACACAACTCTTGAATAGTAACTTGTCTATTTTATATGCACAAATATTCAGAGTCAGAGTCAATAATACACTACTGTAACCTAGTCAAAAAGCAATTTCACATGGCGAAAGTTTCAGAGCCTCAGGGAGTAGTACATACTTGTGGAATACTCAGGACGCTATTTCATATGGCATTTATTTCTGAGCTTCATTGAATAAGGAACACCTGTATTTTAGTCAAAATTCTTTTTCCTTTTTTAAAAAATTTTTTAAATTTTTATTGCATTATAGGGTTTGGGGTACATGTGAAGAGTGTGCACGATAGTTGCATAGGTACACACATGTTAGTGTGCTTTGCTGCAATTCTCCCCTTCACAAAACTTGACATTTATCCACAGGCTATTCCTCCCCAGCCCACCCCCACTGTTTCTCCCCCATTCCTCCCAATAGACCACAGTTTGTAGTAGACCTTCTCCCTGTGTCCATGTGTTATCATTTTTTTCACCTGCCTATGAGTGAGAATATGCGGTATTTGTTTTTCTGTTCTTGTGTCAGTTTGCTGAGAATGATGTTCTCCAAGTTCTATTTTCTATAGCCACATGTTCAAAGCCAAAGTGATTGGCATACAGCATGAGATAAGCCAGGATGGCATTTCATATAGCCACCAATATAGAGCTGAATGTAAAAACGCACTCCTGGGGAATATTCAGGAGTCTCTATTTTATGGCAACAGATACAGACACTTACAGAGTAATAGAGACCTATGGAAAAGTCAGCAGTGTATTTCACATGGCCACTTGTTCAGTACCTCAGTGAAGAATAATATATATCTTGAAAATACTCAGGATTCTATTATTTATATGCACTTTTCAGAGACTCACTGAGTAATACACACCTGAGGAAGTGTTAGGAGTCTACTTTATATAGCCTCTCAATTACATCCTCAGGGAATAATGCACACTTGTGGAATAGACACTAGTGTATTTTATATGTCTGCATAATTAAATCCTGAGTGAGTTATACACAACTCTTGAATAGTAACTTGTCTATTTTATATGCACAAATATTCAGAGTCAGAGTCAATAATACACTACTGTAACCTAGTCAAAAAGCAATTTCACATGGCGAAAGTTTCAGAGCCTCAGGGAGTAGTACATACTTGTGGAATACTCAGGACGCTATTTCATATGGCATTTATTTCTGAGCTTCATTGAATAAGGAACACCTGTATTTTAGTCAAAATTCTTTTTCCTTTTTTAAAAAATTTTTTAAATTTTTATTGCATTATAGGGTTTGGGGTACATGTGAAGAGTGTGCACGATAGTTGCATAGGTACACACATGTTAGTGTGCTTTGCTGCAATTCTCCCCTTCACAAAACTTGACATTTATCCACAGGCTATTCCTCCCCAGCCCACCCCCACTGTTTCTCCCCCATTCCTCCCAATAGACCACAGTTTGTAGTAGACCTTCTCCCTGTGTCCATGTGTTATCATTTTTTTCACCTGCCTATGAGTGAGAATATGCGGTATTTGTTTTTCTGTTCTTGTGTCAGTTTGCTGAGAATGATGTTCTCCAAGTTCTATTTTCTATAGCCACATGTTCAAAGCCAAAGTGATTGGCATACAGCATGAGATAAGCCAGGATGGCATTTCATATAGCCACCAATATAGAGCTGAATGTAAAAACGCACTCCTGGGGAATATTCAGGAGTCTCTATTTTATGGCAACAGATACAGACACTTACAGAGTAATAGAGACCTATGGAAAAGTCAGCAGTGTATTTCACATGGCCACTTGTTCAGTACCTCAGTGAAGAATAATATATATCTTGAAAATACTCAGGATTCTATTATTTATATGCACTTTTTCAGAGACTCACTGAGTAATGCATACATGTAACATAATTTGTATAATATTTGATGAGACTGTTCACCCAGTGACTCAGTGGAAGTAGCACAGCTGAGAAATAACCAAAAGAGTAAAGAAAGCAGTCTATTTTATGTGGTTACTCATTCAGAAACTCACTAAAGTATATACACATTGAGCATAGTCAGAGTCCAAGTCATATGACCACTCAATCACAACATTAAGGTAAAATGTGCAGTGGCGCACTAGTAAGGAATCTATTTCATATGGCCTCTCATTCAGAGCTTCAGTGCAAAATAAACAGCTGTAAAGTAGTCAGCGCCCTTTTTAAGGTATCCCCAAATTATGTAAGTGGGTAAATGATATACTCATATGTGATAGAATAATATTTGATATGGACACTCATAAAAAACCTCTTCAAAAACTGTGTATATGGGGAATAATCATTAGTCTATTTCATATAATTTATTTGGAAAGACAAAGAATAGAGCACACCTGTGGAGTCAAGTGGTGTCTATTTCATAAGGCCACTTTTTAGTTTTACAGGAAAAAATATGTATATTTTATAATTCACGAATCTCTTTCACATGGCCACTCGTGAAAAGACTCTGAATAATACTCCCATCACAAATAGTCAAGGGTCTACTTCAAATGGCTACACATTCTGAGTCTCTGTAAGTAATGAATCCTGGGCAATACAAAAGAGTCTCTATTTAATGCCCACTTATTCAGAGTCTCATTAAATAATACACGCCTGGGGTTTAGTTAAGAGTCTACTTTATGTAGACACTCATCTAGAGCTTCAGTGAATAATGCACACCAGTGTAATAGTCTAGCGTATTTTATATGGACCCTCATTCCATTCCTCTCTGAATGATACACACCTGGAGAATCCTCAGTATTCTATTTTATATGCACAAATATTCAGAGTCAGAGTCAATAATACACTACTGTAACCTAGTCAAAAGCAATTTCACATGGCCAAAGGTTCAGAGCCTCAGTGAATAGTACATACCTGGGGAATACTCAGGACGCTATTTCATATGGCATTTATTTCTGAGATTCATTGAATAAGGAACACCTGTATTTTAGTCAAAATTCTATATTCTTTTTTTAATTTTTTTTTAATTTTTATTGCATTATAAGATTTGGGGTACATGTGCAGAGTGTGCACGATAGTTGCATAGGTACACACATGTTAGTGTGCTTTGCTGCAATTCTCCCCTTCACAAAACTTGACATTTATCCACAGGCTATTCCTCCCCAGCCCACCCCCACTGTTTCTCCCCCATTCCTCCCAATAGACCACAGTTTGTAGTAGACCTTCTCCCTGTGTCCATGTGTTATCATTTTTTTCACCTGCCTATGAGTGAGAATATGCGGTATTTGTTTTTCTGTTCTTGTGTCAGTTTGCTGAGAATGATGTTCTCCAAGTTCTATTTTCTATAGCCACATGTTCAAAGCCAAAGTGATTGGCATACAGCATGAGATAAGCCAGGATGGCATTTCATATAGCCACCAATATAGAGCTGAATGTAAAAACGCACTCCTGGGGAATATTCAGGAGTCTCTATTTTATGGCAACAGATACAGACACTTACAGAGTAATAGAGACCTATGGAAAAGTCAGCAGTGTATTTCACATGGCCACTTGTTCAGTACCTCAGTGAAGAATAATATATATCTTGAAAATACTCAGGATTCTATTATTTATATGCACTTTTTCAGAGACTCACTGAGTAATGCATACATGTAACATAATTTGTATAATATTTGATGAGACTGTTCACCCAGTGACTCAGTGGAAGTAGCACAGCTGAGAAATAACCAAAAGAGTAAAGAAAGCAGTCTATTTTATGTGGTTACTCATTCAGAAACTCACTAAAGTATATACACATTGAGCATAGTCAGAGTCCAAGTCATATGACCACTCAATCACAACATTAAGGTAAAATGTGCAGTGGCGCACTAGTAAGGAATCTATTTCATATGGCCTCTCATTCAGAGCTTCAGTGCAAAATAAACAGCTGTAAAGTAGTCAGCGCCCTTTTTAAGGTATCCCCAAATTATGTAAGTGGGTAAATGATATACTCATATGTGATAGAATAATATTTGATATGGACACTCATAAAAAACCTCTTCAAAAACTGTGTATATGGGGAATAATCATTAGTCTATTTCATATAATTTATTTGGAAAGACAAAGAATAGAGCACACCTGTGGAGTCAAGTGGTGTCTATTTCATAAGGCCACTTTTTAGTTTTACAGGAAAAAATATGTATATTTTATAATTCACGAATCTCTTTCACATGGCCACTCGTGAAAAGACTCTGAATAATACTCCCATCACAAATAGTCAAGGGTCTACTTCAAATGGCTACACATTCTGAGTCTCTGTAAGTAATGAATCCTGGGCAATACAAAAGAGTCTCTATTTAATGCCCACTTATTCAGAGTCTCATTAAATAATACACGCCTGGGGTTTAGTTAAGAGTCTACTTTATGTAGACACTCATCTAGAGCTTCAGTGAATAATGCACACCAGTGTAATAGTCTAGCGTATTTTATATGGACCCTCATTCCATTCCTCTCTGAATGATACACACCTGGAGAATCCTCAGTATTCTATTTTATATTAAAACTCATTTAGAACCTTTTGAATAATTCACAATGGAGCAATAGTCAGGTATCTATTTATATGGCTTGTAATTCAAAGATTCATTGAATATTGAACTGCTATGGAGTAATCAGGATGCTGTTTAAGATGCCACGCATTAAGTGCCTTCCTGAAGGATACACACCTCTGCAGTTGCCAGGAGTCTATTTCATTTGAACTCTAATTCAGGGTATTGCTGAGAAATATACACATGGGAGAGGGTCTGGAGTCTATTTGACATGGAGCCTCATACAGAACCCGTTCCAATAATGCACATGGAGAATAATGAGAAGTGTATTTCATACGGCTACTCATTCAGACGAATATTAAATAAGGCACATGTGGGGTAATTAGAAGTCTATTTCCTATGGACCGTCTTTCACCGCCCTAATGAATATTACACCGTGGTAATATCATCTGGAGTCTATTTTTTATAGGCCCTCATTCAGAGAATCACTTAATAATGCACACCTGCGGAGTACTCAGAAGTCTTTTTCCTATGGCCACACATTGAGAGCCTTCCTAAATGTACACACCTGGGGAAATAATCAGGATTTACTTTTCTACCAACATTCAGAATCTCACTAAATAATGCACACCTGTGTAATAGTCAGGATAAATTTTTATGTGGCTGCTCATTTGGAATGTCATTGAATAATGTGCTGTAGTCAGGGGTCTATTTCATGTAGACAAATATACAGAGCCTCAGTTAATAAGACAAAACCTTGCTATAGTAAGGAATCTAATTAATATGGCCACATGTTCTGAGCCTCACTGAATAATACATACTGGAAAATAATTAGAAGTTTATTTTTAATAAACATTCATTTAGAGCCTCAATGAATAATGCACACCTGTGGAGTAGCCAAGAGTCTATTTCAACTGGAAACACATTCATGGCCTCAGTGGATGATGGATGTGTGGATTAGTCACGATTCCATTTCATATGGACACTTACTTGTAACCTCTGCGAATAATGAACAAATGTAAAGTACTCAGGTCACTATTTCATATAGACACTCGTTCAGAGATTTCCTGAATAGTTAAATTATTTAGGATTGACAACATTCTGTTTTATATGGTCACACAAGAACAGCCACACGGAGTAATATACACTTGAGGAAGTGTTAGAAATCTACTTTATATAGCGTCTCATTTACAGCCTCAGGAAATAATGCACACTTGTGGAATAGACAGTAGTCTATTTTATATGTCCGCAAAATTAAACACTGAGGGAGTAATACACAACGTTGGAATAGTAACTTGTCTATTTCATATGCCCAAATATTCAGAGTCAGAGTCAATAATACCCAACTGTGGACTACTCAGGAAACAATTTCACATGGCCAAAGGTTCAGAGCCTCAGTGAATAGTACATACCTGGGGAATACTCAGGACGCTATTTTATATGGCATTTATTTCTGAGCTTTATTCAATAAGGAAAACCTTTTTTGGTCAAAATTCTATTTTCCATAACCACATATTCAAAGCCAAATTCATTGGCATACACCATGGGAAAAGTCAGGATTCTATGTCGTATATCCACCAATTTCGAGCTGAATGTACAAACGCACAACTGTGGAATATTCAGGAGTCTCCATTTTATGGCCACTGATTCAGAGACTCACAAAGTAATTGAGACCTATGGAAATGTCGGGAGTGTATTTTACGTGGACCGTCGTTCAGTAATTCAGTGAAGAATCATATATATCTGGAAAATACAAGGGATTCTATTACTTATATCCACTTCTTCAGAGACTCAATGAAAAATGCAAACATGGGAATAGTCTTTATACTATTTGATGATACCATTCACCCTGCGACTCAATGGAAGTAGCACAGCTGAGAAATAGTTAAAAGAGTAGGGGAAGCAGTCTATTTTACGTGGTTACTCATTCAGAAACTCACGGAAGAATACACACATTAGGAATACTCAGAGTCCAGGTCATATGGCCACTCAATCACAGAATTAAAGAATAATGCACAGTGACACACTAGTAAAGAGTCTATTTCATATGACCTCTCATCTAGAGCTTCAGTGCATAATAAACAGCTGTAAAGTAGTCCGCACCCTTTTTGATGTATTCCCAAATTATGCAACTCTGTAAGTGATACACTCATATGTGATAGTCAGGAGATTATTTGATATGGACACTCATACACAAACTCTTCAAAAACTGCACAAATGGGGAATAATCATTAGTCTATTTCTCATGAGGATTTGTTTGGAGAGACAAAGAATAGAGCACAATTGTGGAGTCAAATGGGGTTTATTTCATGAGGCCACTCTTTCAGTTTTCCAGAAAAAAATATGTATATTTGATAATCACGAATCTCTTCCACATGGCCACTCGTGAAAATAATCTGTGAATAATACTCCCATCAGAGATAGTCAAGGGTCTACTTCAAATGGCTACACATTTTGAGTCTCTGTAAGTAATGAACACCTGGGAAATACACAAGAGTCTCTATTTCATGCCCACTTAGTCAGAGTCTTATTCAATAATAAACAGCTGGGGAAGATTTAAGGGTCTAATTTATGTAGAATCTCTTCTAGAGCTTCAGTGAATAATGCACACCAATGTAATAGTTGAGCATTATTTATATGGCCCCTTATACTGTTTCTCCCTTAATGATCCACACCTGGGGAATCCTCAGGATTCTATTTTATATTAAAACTAATTTAGAACCTTTTTGAATAATTCACAATGGAGCAATACTCAGGTATCTACTTATATGGCATGTCATTCCAAGTTTCAGTGAATAATGAACTACTATGAAATAATCAGGATGCTGTTTAAGATATCCACGCATTAAGTGTCTTCCTGAATTATAGACCCCTGGTTAGTAGTCAGGAATCTATTTCATATGAACTTTAATACTAGGTATTGCTGAGAAATATACACATGGGAGAGTATCTGGAGTCTATTTGGCATGGACCCTCATACAGAAGCTGTTCGAATAATGCACAAATGGAGAATAATGAGGAGACTATTTCATACGGCTTCTAATTCAGACAAATAGTAAATAAGGCACATGTGGAGTAATTAGAAGTCTGTTTCCTATGGACCCTCTTTCACAGCCTGACTGAATATTACACAGTGGTAATATCATCTGGAGTCTATTTTTTATTGGCACTCATTCAGAAAATCCCTTAATAATGCACACCTGTGAAGTACTCAGTAGTCTTTTCCCTATGGCCACACATTCAGAGCCTCACTAAGTGTACAGACCTAGGGAAATACTCAGGATTTACTTTTCCTCCATCATTCAGAGTCTCACTAAAAAATACCCACTGTGGAATAGTCAGAAGACATTTTCATGTGGCTGCTCAATGGGAATGTCATTGAATAATGTGCTGTAGTCAGGAATCTATTTCATGTAGACACATATACAGAGCCTCAGGGAATAAAAGAAAACCTTGCTATAGTAAGAAATCTAATTAATGTGGCCATGTGTTCTGAGCCTCACAGAATATTACACAGTGGGAAAATAGTTAACAGTTTATTTTTGACAGACTCGCAAGATGGCGTCATAGAAGTGACTCAGGATTGCAGCTCTCAGTGAAGGCGCAGAGGGTGAGTCCTAGCCGCAATCTCGTATGGACCTTTTTTGCCCACAGATCGTTGAAATTCCCAGGTGTGGGAGAGACACGGGACGCTAGTACAGCCAGCTATGGCAGCTGACTCTCGCGGCCGCTTTGGCCGGTGCCACAGCGGGACCCGACATGGAACTCACTGGTCTGGGTGCCCCTTTAAACCAGCAATCTGAGATTTGGAAGGGCAGATTAACATGTCCATCTGTTTGAATGGGACTTGGACAATGAGCCAGACCAGGAGTTTCCAGGGAAGCATGATCTGAGCCAGTGCAGTGGGCAGTGGCATGGGAGATCACATGGATCCCAGTGCCCTATCAGCAGGCTACTGGTGCGCCAGTGAGAGAGTCGACCTTTCAGCTTGTGGAGAAAAACAGAGAGAGAGAGAGAGAGAGGATGGACTCTAAGGCAGGGAGCTGGCTGATCAGGCTCAGCGGGTCCCACCCTCATGGGGACAAGCAGGGCAGTGACTGGAGGCACTTGGGGCTGAGAGTTTTGGTGCTGGCATCTAGGATGGTGGAGCCCAGTGAGGGAGGGTCGTCTGCCATTACTGATGCAGTCTGCCCCTACCGAAGTACCGCCCAGGGCTCATGCATCCTGCCATTGCCAAGGCAACCTGCCATAACAGAGAGACTCCGCCAAAAGGGTGGAGTGCTCCACAGCAGAAGGGAGCCCAGCAGCAACAGGACAGACCCATGCTAACAGGTCAGAGCCCTGGCAGGCAAAGAGTGAATAGACTGCCTTGTAGTGGGGCAGGACAATGCAACAGATACTCATAAAGAAAGCCCCAACTCCCTGAAAAGAGCATCTAAGGGGGAAAAAAAGGGTGGTGTTTTATGAGTTCTATTGCAGCAGACGTAAATGCATACTCTCAACAACACTGAATAAACAACAGAGCTCACAGCTCAGCACTGGAGCTCCTATAAAGCACAGACTATCCCCTCAAGCAGCTCCCTGACCCCTGTATATCCAAAGAGTCACTCCAAAAAGGACTAATGAGACTGACATTTGGTGGGCATCATTTTGGAACAAAGACAGCAGAAGAAGAAACTGGTAGCATCCCTCACTGTTTTGCAGCTGCTACAGGTATACCCCAGACAAGCAGGGCCTGGAGTGGACCTCAGCACTCATACAGCAGAGGGGATAGACCATTAGAAGAAAAACTAAGTAACAGAAATACTTCATCATCAACAATCTCAGCATACACACAGAGACCCAATTGAAAAATCAGCAACTACTAAGACGACAGGTGGATAAATCCATAAAGATGGGAAGAAACAAGTGCAAAAAGGAGAAAAACACCCAAAACCAAAACACCTCACCTCCAAAAAAGGACCAAAACTCCTCACCAGCAAGAGAACAAAGCTAGATGGAGAATGAGTGTGATGAAATGACAAAATCAGACTTCAGAAAGTGGATAATGAGAAATATCATGGAGCCAAAAGAACATGTTTTAAATCAATGCAAAGAAACTAAGAACCTTGAAAAAAGATTTGAAAAAAGATTCGAGGAATTGATAACAAGAATGGACAACTTAGAGAGGAATATGAATGAATTGAAGGAGCTGAAAAACACAACACCAGAACTTCACGAAGCATGCACAAGTATCAACAGCCGAATTGACCAAGCAGAAGAAAGAATATCAGAAGTTGAAGATCAACTCAATGAAATAAAATGAGAAACCAAGATTAAAGAAAAAAAGCACAAAAATGAATGAACAATATCTTCAAGACATGTGGGACTATGTGAAGAGACCCAACCTACGTTTGATAGGTGTACCAGAATGTGATGAAGAGAATGAATCCAAGTTGGAAAACACTCTTCAAGATGTCATCCAGGAAAATTTCCCCAACCTAGCAAGACAGGTCAATACTCAACTCCAGGAAATACAGAGAACACCACAAAACTACTCCATAAGAAGAGCAACCCCAAGGCACATAATTTTCAGATTCACCAGCGTTGAAATGAAGGAGAAAATACTAAGGGAAGCCAGAGAGAAAGGTCGGGTCACCCACAAAAGGAAGTCCATCAGACTCACAGCAGATCTCGGCAGAGACTCTACAAGCCAGAAGAGAGTGGGAGCCAATATTCAACATCCTTAAAGAAAAGAACTTTCAACCCAGAATTTCATATCCAGTCAAACTGAGCTTCGTAAGTGAAGGAAAAATAAAACCTTTCGTGAACAGGCAAGTACTTTGAGATTTTGTCAACACTAGGCCTGCTTTACAAGAGCTCCTGAAAGAGGCACTACACATAGAAACAACCAGTACCAGCCATCCTAAAAGCATACCAAATGCTAAAGACAATCAACAAAATGAAGAATCTACATGAACCAATGGGCAAAACAGCCAGCTAGCATCAAAATGGCAGTATCAAATTCACACATAACTATATTAACCCTAAATGTAAATGGGCTAAATGCACCAATCAAAAGACACAGACTGGCAAATTGGATAAAAATCCAAAATCTATAGGTGTGCTGTATCCAGGAAAGCCACCTCACATGCAAAGCTACACAAAGGCTCAAAATAAAAGGATGGAGGAAGATTTACCAAGCAAATGGAGAGCAAAAAAAAGCAGGAGTTGCAATTCTCATGTCTGATAAAATAGACTTTAAAGCAACAAAGATCAAAAGGGACAAAGAAGATCATTACATAATGGTAAAAGGATCGATACAACAAGAGGAGCTAATGATTCTAAATATATATAGACCCAATACAGGAGAACCCAGATATATAAGGCAAGTTCGTAATGACTTACAAAGAGACTTAGACTCCCACACAATAATAGTGGGAGACTTTAACACTCCATTGTCAATATCAGAAAGATCAAAAAGACAGAAAATTAACAAGGATATCCAGGACTTGAACTCAGACCTGGAACAAGCAGACCTGATAGACATTGATGGAACTCTTAACACCAAATCCACAGAATATACATTCTTCTCAGCACCACATCACACCTACTCCAAAATTGACCACATAATTGGAAGTAAAGCACTACTCAGCAAGTGCAAAACAACTGAAATAATAACAAACAGTCTCTCAGATCATAGTGCAATCAAGTTGGAACTCAGAATTCAGAAAATAACTCACAACCGCACAGTTTCATCGAAACTGAACAACTGGCTCTTGAATGTTGATTGGATAAACAGTGAAATGAAGGCAGAAATAAAGAAGTTCTTTGAAACCAACGAGAATGAAGACACAAATACCAGAATCTCGGGGACACATTTAAAGCAGTCTGTAGAGGAAAATATATGGCAATAAGTGCCCACATGAGAAGAGTGGAGAGATCCAAAATTGACACCCTATCGTCAAAATTGAAAGAGCTAGAGGAGCAAGATGAAAAAGGCCCAAAACCTAGCCGAAGACAAGAAATAACTAAGATCAGAGCAGAACTGAAGGAGATAGAGACAAGAAAAACCCTTCAAAAAATCAATAAATCTCACAGCTGGTTTTTCAAAAGATCAACAAAATAGACAGACCACTAGCCAGACTGATAAAAAAGAAAAGAGAGAACAACCAAATAGGTGCAATAAAAAATGATAATGGGGAAATCACCACAGAATCCACAGAAATTCAAACCATCATCAGAGAATACTACAAACAACTCTATGCACATAAACTTGTAAAATAGAAAGAAATGGATAAATTCCTGGACGCCTGTGTCCTTCCAAGCCTAAACCAGGAGGAAGCCGAAACTATGAATAGACCAATAACAAGGTCTGAAATTGATGAAGCAATTAAGAGCCTACCACACAAAGAAAGCCCAGCTTCAGATGGGTTCACAGCTGAATTTTACCAGACACACAAAGAGGATCTGGTACCATTCCTTCTGAAACTATTCCAAATAATCCAACAAGAAAGAACCCTTCCCAAAACATTTTATGAGACCAACATCATCCTGATACCAAAACCTGACAGAGACTCAACAAGAAAAGAAAACTTCAGGCCAATATCCATGATGAACATAGATGCAAAAATCTTCAGTAAAATACTGGCAAACCAACTGCAACAGCACAATGAAAAACGTATCCATCATGATCAAGTAGGATTCATCCTGGGGATGCAAGGCTGGTTCAACATATGCAAGTCTATAAATGTAATTCACCACATAAACAGAAGCAAAAACAAAAACCACACGATTATCTCAATTGACGCAGAGAAGGCATTAGACAAAATTCAACAGCGCTTTATGCTAAAAACCCTCAATAAACTTGGTATTGATGGAACATACCTGAAAGTAATAAAAGCTGTTTATGACAAACCAACAGCCAATATCATACTGAATGGGAAAAAACTGGAAGCAATCCCTTTGAAATCCGGCACTAGACAAGGATGCACTCTCTTACCACTCCTATTCAACATAGTACTGGAAATTCTAGCCAGAGCAATCAGGCAAGGAAAATAAATAAAGGGTATTCAAATAGGAAAGGTGGAAGCCAAATTGTCTCTATTTGCAGACGACATGACAGTATACCTAGAAGACCCCATCACCTCAGCCCAAAAGCTCCTGAAACTGATTAGCAACTTCAGCAAAGTCTCAGGATATAAAATCAATGTGCAAAAATCACAAGCATTCCTATACAGCAATAACAGACTTAAAGAAAACCAAATCAAGAACGAACTGCCATTCACAATTGCTACAAAGAAAATAAAATACCTAGGAATATAACTCACAAGGAATGTAAGGGACCTCTTCAAGGAAAACTACAAACCACTGCTCAAAGAAATAAGAGAGGACACAAACAGATGGAGAACATTCCGTGTCCGTGGTTAGGAAGAAACAATATCGTGAAAATGGCTATACTGCCCAAAGTAATTTACACAATCAATGCTATCCCCATCAAACCACCATTGAATTTCTTCAAAGACCTGGAAAAAACCACCATGAATTTCATATGGAACCAAAAAGGAGCCCGCATAGGCAAGTCAATTCTAAGCAAAAAGAACACAGCGAGAGGCATCACACTACCAGACTTCAAACTATACTACAAAGCGACAGTAAACAAAACAGCATGATACTGGTACCAAAAAAGAGATATAGACCAATGGAACAGAACAGAAACATCGGAGGCAACGCAACATATCTACAACCATATTATCTTTGATAAACCAGACAAAAACAGGCAATGGGAAAAGGATTCCCTATTTAATAAATGGTGTTGGGAAAACTGGCTAGCCATGTGCAGAAAGCAGAAACTGGACCCCTTCATGACACCTTACACTAAAATTAACTCCAGATGGATTAAAGACTTAAACGTAAGACCTGACACCATAAAAACCCTAGAAGAAAATCTAGGGAAAACCATTCAGGACATAGGAGTAGGCAAGGACTTCATGAACAAAACAGCAAAGCATTGGCAACAAAAGCCAAAATAGACAAATGGGACCTAATCAAACTCCACAGCTTCTGCACGGCAAAAGAAACAGTCACTAGAGTGAATCAGCAACCATTAGAATGGGAAAAAATCTTTGCAACTGATGCATCTGACAAAGGGCTGATATCCAGAATTTACAAAGAACTCGAACACATTTACAGGAAAAGAAAACAAACAAGCCCATTCAAAAATGGGCAAAGGATATGAACAGACACTTTACAATAGAAGAAATACATAAGGCCACCAAACATATGAAAAAATGCTCATTATCATTGGTCATTAGAGAGATGCAAATCAAAACCACATTGAGATACCATCTCACGCCAGTTAGAATGTCGATCATTAAAAAATCTGGAGACAGCAGATGCTGGAGAGGATGTGGAGAAATAGGAACACTCCTACACTACTGGTGGGAGTGTAAATTAGTTCAACCATTGTGGAAGACAGTGTGGCAATTCCTCAAGGACCTAGAAATAGAAATTCCACTTGATCCAGCAATTCCATTACTATGTATATATCCAAAGGACTATAAATTGTTCTCCTATAAGGAGAGATGCACACCAATGTTCATTGCAGTACTGTTTACAATAGCAAAGAACTGGAACCAACCCAAATGCCCAACAATGATAGACTGGACTGGGAAAATGTGGCACATATACACCATGGAATATTATGCAGCAATCAAAAGTGATGAGTTTGTGTCCTTTGTAAGGACATGGATGAATCTGCAGAACATCATTCTCAGCAAACTGACACAAGAACAGAAAAAGTAATACCGCATATACTCACTCATAGGTGGGTGAGAAAAATGAGAACACATGGACAAAGAGAGGTGGTCTACTATACACTGGGGTCTATTGGGGGAATGGGGGAGTGACAGCGAGGGGGGCTGGGAAGGGAGAGCCTGGGGATGAATGCCAAGTGTGGGTGAAGGGGAGAAAGGCAGCAAAACACACTGCCATGTGTGTACCTATGCAACTATCTTGCACGTTCTGCACATGTACCCCAAAACCTATAATGCAATGAAAATTAAAAAAAAAGGCTGAATACAAATTGAAAAAAAAAAAAGAAAACAGTTTATTTTTGATAAACATTCATTTAGAGCCTAAATAAATAATGCACACCTTCGGAGTAGCCAAGAGTCTATTTCAACTGGAAATACATTCATAGCCTCAGTGGACGATGGTTATGTGGCTTAGTCACGATTCCACTTCATATGACCACTTACTTGTAACCTCTGTGAATAATGAACAAATGTAAACTACTCAGGTCACTATTTCATAAAGACCCTCATTCAGAGATTTCCTGAATAGTAAAATTATTTAAGATTGACAACATCTTGCTTCATATGGTCGCACAAGAATAGCCTCACTGAATAATACACACCTGAGAAAGTGTAAGGAATCTACTTTATATAACCTCTCATTTACAGCCTCAGGGAATAATGCCCACTTGTGGAAGAGACACTATTCTATTTTACATGTCCACAAAATTAAACCCTGAGTGAGTAATACACAACTTTGGAATAGTAACTTGTCTATTTCATATGCCCAAATATTCAGAGTCAATAATACACAACTGTTTACTAATCAGGAAACAATTTCAAATGGACAAAGGTTCAGGGCCTCAGTGAATAGTACATACCTGGGGAATACTCAGGACGGTATTTCATATGACATTTATTTCTGAGCTTCGTTGAGTAAGGAACACCTGTATTTTAGTCAAAATTCTATTTTCCATAGCCACATGTTGAAAGCCAAACTGATGGTCATTAACCATGGGATAAGTCATGATTCTATGTCGTATAGCCACCAATATTGTGCTGAATATACAAACGCACGCCTGGGGAATATTAAGGAGTCTCTATTTTATGCCCAGTTAGTCAGAGTCTCATACAATAATACACACCTGGGAAGAGTTAAGAGTCTACTTTATATAGCCTCTCATTTACAGCCTCAGGGAATAATGCACACCTGTGGAGTAGCCAAGAGTCTATTTCAACTGGAAATACATTCATAGCCTCAGTGGACGATGGTTATGTGGCTTAGTCACGATTCCACTTCATATGACCACTTACTTGTAACCTCTGTGAATAATGAACAAATGTAAAGTACTCAGGTCACTATTTCATAAAGACCCTCATTCAGAGATTTCCTGAATAGTAAAATTATTTAAGATTGACAACATCCTGTTTCATATGGTCACACAAGAAGAGCCTCACTGAGTAATACACACCTGGGAAGAGTTAAGAGTCTACTTTATATAGCCTCTCATTTACAGCCTCAGGAATAATGCACACTTGTGGAATAGACACTATTCTATTTTACATGTCCACAAAATTAAACCCTGAGTGAGTAATACACAACTTTGGAATAGTAACTTGTCTATTTCATATGCCCAAATATTCAGAGTCAATAATACACAACTGTTTACTAATCAGGAAACAATTTCAAATGGACAAAGGTTCAGGGCCTCAGTGAATAGTACATACCTGGGGAATACTCAGGACGGTATTTCATATGACATTTATTTCTGAGCTTCGTTGAGTAAGGAACACCTGTATTTTAGTCAAAATTCTATTTTCCATAGCCACATGTTGAAAGCCAAACTGATGGTCATTAACCATGGGATAAGTCATGATTCTATGTCGTATAGCCACCAATATTGTGCTGAATATACAAACGCACGCCTGGGGAATATTAAGGAGTCTCTATTTTATGGCCACTGATTCAGAGACTCACAGAGTAATAGAGACCTATGGAAAAGTCAGGAGTGTATTTCACATGGCCCCTTGTTCAGTACCTCAGTGAATAATCATATATATGGAAAATACTAGGGATTTTATTATTTATATACACTTCTTCAGAGACTCACTGAAAAATGCAAAAATGAGAATAGTCTGGATACTATTTGATGAGACCATTCACCCAGTGACTCAGTGGAAGTAGCACAGCTGAGAAATAGTTAAAAGAATAGAGGAAGCAGTCTATTTTACGTGGTTACTCATTCAGAAACTCACTGAAGAATATACACATTGGGAATAGTCAGAGTCCAGGAAATATGGCCACTCAATCACAGCATTAAGGAATAATGCACAGTGGCGCACTAGTAAGGAGTCTATTTCATATGGCCTCTCATTCTGAGCTTCAGTGCATTATAAAGAGCTCTAAGGTATTCAGCGCCCTTTTTAAGGTATCCCCAAATTATGCAACTCTGTAATTGATACACTCATATGTGTTGGTCAGTAGACTATTTGATATGGACACTCATAAAGAACCTCTTCAAAAACTGCACATATAGGGAATAGTCATTTGTCTATTTCATATGATAATGTTTTTGGAAAGAAAAAGAATAGAGCACATCTGTGGAGTCAAATGGGGTCTATTTTATAAAACCACTCTTTCAGATTTACAGGAAAAAATATCCATATTTGATAATTCACTAATCTTTTCCACATGGTCACTCCTGAAATGACTCTTTGAATAATACTCTCATGAGAAATAGTCTATGGACTACTTCAAATCGCTACACATTCTGAGTCTCTGTAAGTAATGAACACCTGGGAAATACACAAGAGTCTCTATTTTATGCCCAGTTAGTCAGAGTCTCATACAATAATACACACCTGGGGAAGAGTTAAGAGTCTACTTTATGTAGACACTCATCAAGGGCTTCAGTGAATAATAAACACCAGTGTAATTGTTGAGCATTTTTTATATGGCCCCTCATTTTGTTTCTCCCTGAATAATACACACTTGGAGAATCCTCAGAAATCTATTTTATATTAAAACTATTTTAGAACCTTTTTGAATAATTCACAATGGAGCAATAGTCAGGTATCTATTTATATGGTGTGTCATTCAATGTTTCAGTGAATAATTAACTGCTATGAAGTAATCAGGATGCTGTTTAAGATAGACAGGCATTAAGTGCCTTCCTGAATGACACACACCTGGGTAGTAGTCAGTAGTCTCTTTCATATGAACTCTAATCCTGTTTATTGCTGAGAAATGCATACATGGGAGAGTGTCTGGAGTTTATTTGCCATGGACCCTCATACAGAACCTGTTGTAATAATGCACACATGGAGAATAATGAGGAGTCTATTTCATATGGCTACTCATTCAGACAATTAGTAAGTAAGGCACATGTGGGAAAATTAGAACTCTGTTTTTTATGGACGCTCTTTCACAGCCTGACTGAATATTACACACTGGTAATATCATCTGGAGTCTATTTTTTATAGGGACACATTCAGACAATCACTTAATAATGCACACCTGCGGAGTACACAGAAGTCTTTTTCCTATGGCCACACATTGAGAGTCTCGCTAAATGTACACACCTGGGGAAATACTCGGGATTTACTTTTCTCCCATCATTCAGAGTCTCACTAAATAATGTACATTTGGGGAATAGTCAGGAGACATTTTTAGGTCGCTGCTAATTCGGAATGTCTTTAAATAACGTGCTGTAGTCAGGAGTCTATTTTATGTAGACACATATTCAGAGCCTCAGTGAATAAGACAAAACCTTGCTATAGTAAGGAATCTAATTAATATGGCCACATGTTCTGAGCCTCACTGAATAATACACACCTGGAAAATAATTAATAGTTTATTTTTGAAAAACATTCATTCTGAGCCTCAATGAATAATGCACACCTGTTGAGTAACCAAGAGTCTATTTCAACTGGAAACCCATTCATAGCCTCAGTGCATGATTGATGTGTGGAACAGTCACAGTTCAATTTCATATGGCCACTTACTTGTAACCTCTGTGCATAATGAACAAATGTAAAGCACTCAGGTCACTTTTTCATATAGACACTCGTTCTATATGCTGTTCTATGTACTGTTCTATATGCTGACCAGTACAATTATTTAAGATTGACAACATCCTGATTCATATGGTCGCACAAGAAGAGCCTCACTGAGTAATACACACTTGAGGAAGTGTTAGGAGTCTCCTTTTAATAGCCTCTCATTTACAGCCTAACGGAATAATGCACTCTTGTGGAATATACACTAATTTTATTTAGATGTCCACATAATTAAACCTTGAGTTAGTAATACAAAACCTTGGAATAGTAACTTGTCTATTTCATATGCCCAAATATTCAGAGTCAGAGTCAATAATACACAACTGTGGACTAGTCAGGAAACAATTTCACATGGCCAAAGGTTCAGAGCCTCAGTGAATAGTACATACCTGGGGAATACTCAGGACGCTATTTCATATGGCATTTATTTCTGAGCTTCATTGAATAAGGAACACCTGTATTTTAGTCAAAATTCTATTTTCTATAGCCACATGTTCAAAGCCAAACTGATTGGCATACACCATGGGATAAGTCAGGATTCTATGTCGTATAGCCACCAATTTAGAGCTGAATGTACAAACGCACGCCTGGGGAATATTCAGGAGTCTCTATTTTATGGCCACTGATTCAGAGCCTCACAGAGTAATAGAGACCTATGGAAAAGTCAGGAGTGTATTTCACATGGCCACTTGTTCAGTACCTCAGTGAAGAATCATATATATCTGGAAAATACTCAGGATTCTATTATTTATATCCACTTCTTCAGAGACTCACTGAATAATGCAAACATGGGGAATAGTCTGGATACTATTTGATGAGACCATTCACCCAGTGACTCAGTGGAAGAAGCACAGCTGAGAAATAGTCAAAAGAGTAGAGGAAGCAGTCTATTTTACGTGGTTACTCATTCAGAAACTCACTGAAGAATATACACATTGGGAATAGTCAGAGTCCAGGTCATATGGCCACTCAATCACAGCATTAAGGAATAATGCACAGTGGCGCACTAGTAAGGAGTCTATTTCATATGGCCTCTCATTCAGAGCTTCAGTGCATAATAAACAGCTGTAAAGTAGTCAGCGCCCTTTTAAGGAATCCCCAAATTATGCAACTTTGTAATTGATACATTCATATGTGTTAGTCAGGAGACTATCTGATATGGACACTCATAAAGAAACTCTTCAAAAACTGCACATATAGGGAATAATCATTAGTCTATTTCATATGATGATTTGTTTGGAGAGACAAAAATAGAGCACACCTGTGGAGTCAAATAGGGTCTATTTTATAAAACCACTCTTTCAGATTTACAGGAAAAAAATCTGTATATTTGAGAATTCACGAATCTCTTCCACATGGCCATGCGTGAAAAGCCTCTGTGAGTAATAGTCCCATCACTAATGGTCAAAGGTCTACATCAAATGGCTACACATTCTGAGTCTCTGTAAGTAATGAACACCTGGGCAATACACAAGAGTCTCTATTTTATGCCCAGTTAGTCAGAGTCTCATTCAATAATACACACCTGGGAAGAGTTAAGAGTCTACTTTATGTAGACACTCATCTAGAGCTTCAGTGAATAATGCACACCAGTGTAATTGTTGAGCATTTTTATATGGCCCCTCATTCTGTTCCTCCCTGAATGATACACACCTGGGAATCCTCAGGATTCTATTTTATATTAAAACTCATTTAGAACCTTTTGAATAATTCACAATGGAGCAATAGTCAGGTATATATTTTTATGGCCTGTCATTCAAAGTTTCAGTGAATAATGAACTGCTATGGAGTAATCAGGATGCTGTTTAAGATAGCCAGGCATCAAGTGCCTTCCTGAATGACACACACCTGGGTAGTAGCCAGGAGTCTATTTCATATGAACTCTAATTCTGGGTATTGCTGAGAAATACACACATGGGAGAGTGTCTGGAGTCTATTTGGCATGGACCCTCATACAGAACCTGTTCGAATAATGCACACATGGAGAATAATGAGGAGTCTATTTCATATGGCTACTCATTCAGACAAATAGTAAATAAGGCACATGTGGAGTAATTAGAAGTCTGTTTCCTATGGACCCTCTTTCACAGCCTGACTGAATATTACACACTGGTAATATCATCTGAGTCTATTTTTATAGGGACACATTCAGACAATCACTTAATAATGCACACCTGCGGAGTACACAGAAGTCTTTTTCCTATGGCCACACATTGAGAGCCTCACTAAATGTACACACCTGGGGAAATACTCAGGATTTACTTTTCTCCCATCATTCAGAGTCTCACTAAATAATGCACACCTGTGGAATAGTCAGGAGACATTTTCATGTGGCTGCTCATTCGGAATGTCATTGAATAACCTGCTGTAGTCAGGGGTCTATTTTATGTAGACACATATTCAGAGCCTCAGTGAATAAGACAAAACCTTGCTATAGTAAGGAATCTAATTAATATGGCCACATGTTCTGAGCCTCACTGAATAATACACACCTGGAAAATAATTAAGAGTTTATTTTCGATAAACATTCATTTAGAGCCTCAATGAATAATGCACACCTGTTGAGTAACCAAGAGTCTATTTCATGTAGACACATATTCAGAGCCTCAGTGAATAGTACACACCTGGGGAAGAGTTAAGAGTCTACTTTATATAGCCTCTCATTTACAGCCTCAGGAATAATGCACACCTGTGGAATACTCAGGACGCTATTTCATATGGCCACTTACTTGTAACCTCTGTGAATAATGAACAAATGTAAAGTACTCAGGTCACTATTTCATATAGACACTCATTCAGAGATTTTCTGAATAGTACAATTATTTAAGATTGACAACATCCTGATTCATATGGTCACACAAGAAGAGCCTCACTGAGTAATACACACTTGAGGAAGTGTTAGGAGTCTCCTTTTAATAGCCTCTCATTTACAGCCTAACGGAATAATGCACTCTTGTGGAATATACACTAATTTTATTTAGATGTCCACATAATTAAACCTTGAGTTAGTAATACAAAACCTTGGAATAGTAACTTGTCTATTTCATATGCCCAAATATTCAGAGTCAGAGTCAATAATACACAACTGTGTACAAGTCAGGAAACAATTTCACATGGCCAAAGGTTCAGAGACTCAGTGAATAGTACACACCTGGGGAATGCCAAGAACTCTATTTCATATGGCATTTATTTCTGAGCTTCATTGAATAAGGAACACCTGTATTTTAGTCAAAATTCTATTTCCTATAGCCACATGTTTAAAGCCAAACCGATTGGCATACACCAAGGGATAAGTCAGAATTCTATGTCGTATAGCCACCAATTTAGAGCTGAATGTACAAACGCACGCCTGGGGAATATTCAGGAGTCTCCATTTTATGGCCACTGATTCAGAGCCTCACAGAGTAATAGAGACCTATGGAAAAGTCAGGAGTGTATTTCTCATGGCCACTTTTTCAGTACCTCAGTGAAGAATCATATATATCTGAAAAATAATCTGGATTCTATTATTTATATCCACTTCTTCAGAGTCTCACTGAATAATGCAAACATGGGGAATAGTCTTGATAGTATTTGATGGGACCATTCACCCAGTAAATCAGTGGAAGAAGCACAGCTGAGAAATAGTCAAAAGAGTAGAGGAAGCAGTCTATTTTACGTGGTTACTCATTCAGAATCTCACTGAAGAATATACACATTGGCAATAGTCAGAATCAAAGTCATATGTCCACTCAATCCCAGCATTAAGGAATAATGCACAGTAGTAAAGAGTCTCTTTTATATGGCCTGTCATTCAGAGCTTCAGTGCATAATAAAAAGCTGTAAAGTAGTCAGTGCCCTTTTTAACATATCCCAAACTTATGCAACTCCATAAATGATACACTCAGGTGTGATAGTCAGGAGACTATTTGATATGGACACTTATAAAGAATCTCATCAAAAACTGCAAAAATTGGAAATAATCATTAGTCTATTTCATATGATGATTTGTTTGGAGAGACAAAGAATAGAGTACACCTGTGGAGTCAAATGGGGTCTATTTCATAAGGCCAGTCTTTCAGTTTTACAGAAAAAAATATGTATATTTGATAATTCATGAATCTCTTCCACATGGCCACTCGTGAAAAGATTCTGTGTATAACACTCCCCTCAGCAATAGTCAAGGGTCTACCTCAAATGGCTACACATTCTGAGTCTCTGTCAGTAATGAACACCTGGGCAATACACAAGAGACTCTTTTTTATGCCCATTTAGTCAAAGTCTCATTCAATAATACACACCTGGGGAAGAGTTAAGAGTCTACTTTATGTAGACTCTTATCTAGAGCTTCAGTGAATAATGCACACAAGTGTAATAGTCGAGAATTTTTTTATGGCCCGTCAATCTGTTCCTCCCTGAATGATACACACCTTGGGAATCCTCAGGATTCTATTTTATATTAAAACTCATTTAGAAATCTTTTGAATAAATCACAATTGAGCAATAGTCAGGTATATATTTTTATGGCCTGTCATTCAAAGTTTCAGTGAATAATGAACTTCCATAAACTAATCAGGATGCTGTTTAAGATAGCCATGCATTAAGTGCTTTCCTGAATGATACACACATGGGTTGTAGTCAGGAGTCTATTTTATATGAACTCTAATTTTGGGTATTGCTGAGAAATATACACATGGGAGAGTGTCTGGAGTCTATTTGGCATGGACACTCATACAGAAACTGTTCAAAAAATGCACAAATGGAGAATAATGAGGAGTCTATTTTATATGGCTACTCATTCAGACAAATAGTATATAATGCCCATGTGGAGTAATTAGAAGTCTGTTTCCTATGGACCCTCTTTCAAAGCCTGACTGAATATTACACAGTGGTAATATCATCTGAAGTCTATTTTTTTATATACATTCATTCAGAGAATCACTTATTAATGCAGCTCTGTGGAGTACTAAGAAGTCTTTTTCCTATGGCCACACCTTGAGAGTCTCACTAAAAGTACAAACCTGGGGAAATACTCAAGATTTGCTTTTCTCCTATCATTGAGAGTCTCACTAAATAATGCACACCTGTGGAATACTCAGGAGACATTTTCTTGTGCCTGCTCATTGGAATGTCATTGAATAATGTGCTGTAGTCAGGGGTCTATTTCATGTAGACACATATTCAGAGCCTCAGGGAATAAGAAAAAACCTTGCTTTAGTAATAAATCTAATTAATATTTCCACATGTTCAGAGCCTCTCTGAATAATACACACCTGGAAAATAATTAAGAGTTTATTTTCGATAAATATTTATTTAGAACCTCAAAGAATAATAATCACCTGTGGAGTAGCCAGGAGTCTATTTCAACTGGAAACACATTCATAGCCTCTGTGGATGATGGATGTGTGGATTAGTCATGTCTCCATTTCAAATGGCCAATTACTTGTAACCTCTGTGAATAATGAACAAATGTAAAGTACTCAGCTCACTATTTCATATAGACACTCATTCAGAGATTTTCTGAATAGTACAATTATTTAAGATTGACAATATCCTGTTTCATATGGTCACACAAGAAGAGCCTCACTGAGTAATACACATATGAGGAAGTGTTAGGAATCTACTTTATATAGCCTCTCATTTAGAGCCTCAGGGCATAATGCACACTTGTGGAATAGACACTAGTCTATTTTATATGTCCACAAAATTAAACCCTGAGTGAGTAATACACAACTCTGGAATAGTAACTTGTCTATTTCATATGCCCAAATATTCAGAGTCAGAGTCCATAATACAGAACTGTGGACTAGTGAGAAAAACATTTCACATGGCCAAAGGTTCACAGCCTGAGTGAATTGTATATACCTGGGGAATACTCAGGTCGCTATTTCATATGGCATTTATTTCGGAGCTTCATACAATAAGGAACACCTGTATTTTAGTCAAAATTCTATTTTCTATATCCACATGATTAAAGCCAAACTGATTATCATACACCATGGGAAAAGTCAGGATTCTATGTCATATAGCCACCAATTTAGAGCTGAATGTAAAAACACAAGCCTGGGGAATATTCAGGAGTCTCTTTTTTATGGCCACTGACTCAGAGCCTCACAAAGTAATAAAGACCTATGGAAAAGTCATTAGTGTATTTCACATGGCAACTTGTGAAATACCTCAGTGAAGATTAATATATATCTGGAAAATACTCAGGATTCTATTATTTATATCGACTTCTTAATAAACTCACTGAATAATGCAAACATCGGGAATAGTCTGGATACGATTTGATGAGACCTTCACCCAGTGACTCATTGGAAGAAGGACAGCTGAGAAGTAGAAAAAAGAGTAGAGGAAGCGGTCTATTTTATGGGGTAACACATTCAGAAACTCACTGAAGAATATACACCTTGGGAGAAGTCAGAGTCCAGGTCATATGGCCACTCAATCACAGCATTAAAGAATAATGTGCAGTGGCTCAGTACTAAGGACTATATTTCATATGGCCTCTCATTCAGAGCTTCAGTGCATAATAAACAGCTGTAAAGCAGTCAGCGCCCCTTTTAAGGTATCCCCATATTGTGCAACTCCGTAAATGATACACTCATATGTGATAGTCAGGAGACTATTTGATATGGACACTCACAAAGATCCTCTTCAAAAACTGCACATATGAAGAATAATCATTAGTCTATTTAATATGATAATTTTTTTGGAGAGACAAAGAATAGAGCACACCTGGGGAGTCAAATGGGTCTATTTTGTAAGGCCACTCTTTCAGTTTTACAGGAAAATATATGTATATTTGATAATTCACGAATCTCTTCCACATGGCCACTTGTGAAAAGACTCTGTGAATAATACTCCCATCAGAGATAGTCAAGGGTCTTCTTCAAATGGCTACACATTCTGAGTCTGTGTAAGTAATGAACACCTGGGCAATACAGAACAGTCTCTATTTTATGCCCACTTAGTCAGAGTCTCTTTCAATAATACCCACCTGGGGAAGAGATAAGGGTCTAATTTATGTAGACACTCATCTAGAGATTAAGTGAATAATGCACACCAGTGTAGTAGTCGAGAATTTTTTATATGCTCCCTCATTCTGTTCCCCCCTGAATAATACACACCTGGGGAATTCTCAGGATTCTATTTTATATTAAAACTCATTTAGAACCTTTTTAAATAATTCACAATGCAGCAATAGTCAGGTATCTATTTATATGTCCTGTCTTTCAAAGTTTCAGTGAATAATGAACTGCTATGTAGTAATCAAGATGCTGTTTAAGACAGCCACGCATTAAGTGCCTTCCTGAATGATAAACACCTGGGTAGTACTCAGGAGTCTATTTCATATGAACTCTAATTCAGGGTATTGCTGAGAAATACACACATGGGAGAGTTTCCGAAGTCTATGTGGCATGGACCCTCATACACGACCTGTTTGAATACTGCACACATGGAGAATAATGAGGAGTCTATTTTATACCGCTACTCATTCAGACAAATAGTAAATAAGGCACATGTGAAGTAATTAGTAGTCTCTTACCTTTGGACCCTCTTTCACAGCCTGACTGAATATTACACAGTGTTAATATCATCAGAAGTCTATTTTTTATAGGCACTCATTCAGAGAATCACTTAATAATGCACACCTGCGTAGTACTCAGAAGTCTTTTTCCTATGGCCACACATTGACAGCCTCACTAAATGTACACACCTGGGGAAATACTCAGGATTTATTTTCTCCCATCATTCAGAGTGTCATTAATTAATGCACACCTGTGGAATAGTCAGGAGACATTTTTATGTGGCTGCGCATTTGGAATGTCATTGAATAATGTGCTGTAGTCAGGGGTCTATTTTATGTAGACACATATTCAGAACCTCAGTGAATAAGACAAAACCTTACTATAGTAAGAAATCTAATTAATATGGCCAAGTGTTCTGAGCCTCACTGAAGGATACACACCTGGAAAATAATGAAGAGTTTATTTTCAATAACATTTATTTAGAGCCTCAATAAATAATGCACACCTGTGTAGTATCAAAGAGTCTATTTCAACTGGAAACACATTCATAGCCTCAGTGGATGATGGATGTGTGGATTAGTCATGATTCCACTACTTATGGCCACTTACTTGTAACCTCTGTGAATAATAAACAAATGTAAAGTACTCAGGTCACTATTTCATATAGATACTCGTTCAGAGATATCCTGAATAGTACAATTATTTAAGATTGACAACATCCTGGTTCATATGGTCACACAAGATGAACCTCACTGAGTAATACACACCTGAGAAAATGTTAAGAGTCTACTTTATACAGGCTCTCCTTTACAGCCTCGGGGAATAATGCATACTTGTGGAACAGACACTAGTCTATTTTATATGTCTGCAAAATTAAACCCTGAGTGAGGAATACACAACTTTGGAATAGTAACTTGTCTATTTCATATGCCCAAATATTCAGAGTCAGAGTCTATCATACGCAACTGTGGAGTAGTCTGGAAACAATTTCACATGGCCAAAGGTTCAGAGCCTCAGTGAATAGTATATACCTGGGGAATACTCAGGACGCTATTTCCTACGGAATTTATTTCTGAGCTTCATTCAATAAGGAACACCTGTATTGTTGTCAAAATTCTATTTTCAACAGCCACATGATTAAAGCAAAACTGATTGGCATAATCCTTGGGATATGTCAGGATTCTATGTCGTATAGCCACCAATTTACAGATGAATGTAAAAACGCATGCCTGTGGAAAATTCAGGAGTCTCTGTTTTATGGCAACTGATTCAGAGCCTCACAGAGTAATACAGACCTATAAAAAAGTCAGGAGTGTATTTTACATGGCCACTTGTTCAGTACCTCAGTGAAGGATCATATATAACTGAAAAATACTCAGGATTCTATTATTTATGTCCACTTATTCAGAGACTCACTGAAGAATGCAAACATGGGGAATAGTCTTGATAGTATTTGATGAGACTGTACACCCTGTGACTCAGTGGAAGAAGCACAGCTGAGAAATAGTCAAAAGAGTAGAGGAAGTGGTCTCCTTTACGTGGTTACTCATTCGGAAACTCACTGAAGAATATGAACATTGGGAATAGTCAGAGTCCAGGTCATATGGCTACTCAATCACAGCATTAAGTAATAATGCACAGCGGTGCACTAGTAAGGAGACTATTTTATATGGCCTCTCATTTATAAATTCAGTGCATAATAAGCAGCTGTAAAGTTGTCAGCCCTTTTTTTCAGGTATCCCAAAATTATGCAACTCTTTAAATTATGCACTCGTATGTGATAGTCAGTAGACTATTTGATATGGACACTCACAAAGAACCTCTTCAAAAGCTGCACATATGAGAAATAATAATTAGTCTATTTCATATGATGATTTTTTTTGGAAACACCAAAAATAGAGCACACCTGTGGAGTCAAATGGTGTCTATTTCATAAGGCCACTCTTTCAGTTTTACAGAAAAATATATGTATATTTGATAATTCACGAATCTCTTCCACATGGCCACTCGTGAAAAGAATGTGAAGAATACTCCCATCAGAAAAAGTCAAGGGTCTACTTCAAATGGCTACACATTCTGAGTCTCTGTAAGTAATGAACACCTGGGCAATACACAAGAATCTCTATTTTATGCCCACTTAATCAGAGTCTCATTCAATAATACACACCTGGGGAAGAGTTAAGAGTCTACTTTATGTAGACACTCATCTAGAGGTTCAGTGAATAATGCACACCAGTTTAATAGTCGAGCATTCTTTATGTGGCCCCTCATTCTGTTCCTCCCTGAATTATCCACACGTGGGGAATCCTCAGAATTCTATTTTTTATTAAAACTCATTTACAACCTTTTTGAATAATTCACAATGGAGTAATAGTCAGGTATGTATTTATATGTCGTGTCATTCAAAGTTTCAGTGAATAATGAACTGCTATGGAGTAATCAGGATGCTGTTTAAGACAGCTACGCATTAAGTGCCTTCCTGAATGATACACACTTGGGTAGTAGTCAGGAGTCTATTTCATATGAACTCTAATTCTGGGTATTGCTGAGAAATACACACATGGGAGAGTGTCTGGAGTCTATTTGGCATGGACACTCATAAATATCCTGTTCGAATAATGCACACATGGAGAATAATGAGGAGTGTATTTCATATGGCTACTCATTCAGAAAAATAGTAAATAAGGCACATGTGGAGTAATTAGTAGTCTGTTTTCTTTGGACCCTCTTTCAAAACCTGACTGAATATTACACAGTGGTAATATCATCTGGAGTCTATTTTTTATAGACACTCATTCAGAGAATCACTTAATAATGCACACCTGTGGAGTACTCAGAAGTCTTTTTCCTATGGCCACACATTGAGAGCCTCTGTAAATGTACACACCTGTGGAAATACTCAAGATACACATTTCTACCATCATTCAGAGTCTCACTAAATAATGCACACCTGTGGAATAATCAGGAGACATTTTCAGGTGGCTGCTCATGCGGAATGTCATTGAATAATGTGCTGTAGTCAGGGGTCTATTTTATATAGACACATATTCAGAGCCTCAGTGAATAAGACAAAGCCTTGCTATAGTAAAGAATCTAATTAATATGGCCACCTCTTCTGAGCCTCACTGAATAATACACACCTGGAAAATAATTAAGAGTTTATTTTCAATAAATATTTATTTAGAGCCTCAATGAATAATGCACACCTGTGGAGTAGCCAAGAGTCTATTTAATATGGAAACCCATTCATACCCTCACTGTATGATGGATAGGTGGATTAATCACGATTCCATTTCATATGGCCACTTACTTGTAACCTCTGTGAATAATCAACAAATGTAAAGTACTCAGGTCACTATTTTATATACACACTCATTCAGAGAATCACTTAATAATGCACACCTGTGGAATAATCAGGAGACATTTTCATGTGGCTGCTCATTCGGAATGTCATTGAATAATGTGCTGTAGTCAGGGTCTATTTTTATAGACACTCATTCAGAGATTTTCTGAATGATACACACCTGGGTAGTAGTCAGGAGTCTATTTCATATGGCTACTCATTCAGAAAAATAGTAAATAAGGCACATGTGGAGTAATTAGTAGTCTGTTTTCTTTGGACCCTCTTTCAAAACCTGACTGAATATTACACAGTGGTAATATCATCTGGAGTCTATTTTTTATAGACACTCATTCAAAGAATATCTTAATAATGCACACCTGTGGAGTTCTCAGAAGTCTTTTTCCTATGGCCACACATTGAGAGCCTCTGTAAATGTACACACCTGTGGAAATACTCAAGATACACATTTCTACCATCATTCAGAGTCTCACTAAATAATGCACACCTGTGGAATAATCAGGAGACATTTTCAGGTGGCTGCTCATGCGGAATGTCATTGAATAATGTGCTGTAGTCAGGGGTCTATTTTATATAGACACATATTCAGAGCCTCAGTGAATAAGACAAAGCCTTGCTATAGTAAAGAATCTAATTAATATGGCCACCTCTTCTGAGCCTCACTGAATAATACACACCTGGAAAATAATTAAGAGTTTATTTTCAATAAATATTTATTTAGAGCCTCAATGAATAATGCACACCTGTGGAGTAGCCAAGAGGCTATTTAATATGGAAACCCATTCATACCCTCACTGTATGATGGATAGGTGGATTAATCACGATTCCATTTCATATGACCACTTACTTGTAACCTCTGTGAATAATCAACAAATGTAAAGTACTCAGGTCACTATTTTATATACACACTCATTCAGAGATTTTCTGAATGATACACACCTGGGGAAGAGTTAAGAGTCTACTTTATGTAGACACTCATCTAGAGCTTCAGTGAATAATGCACACCTGTGGAGTTCTCAGAAGTCTTTTTCCTATGGCCACACATTGAGAGCCTCACTAAATGTACACACCTGGGGAAATACTCAGGATTTACTTTTCTCCCATCATTCAGAGTCTCACTAAATAATGCACACCTGTGGAATAATCAGGAGACATTTTCATGTGGCTGCTCATTCGGAATGTCATTGAATAATGTGCTGTAGTCAGGGTCTATTTTATATAGACACATATTCAGAGCCTCAGTGAATAAGACAAAGCCTTGCTATAGTAAAGAATCTAATTAATATGGCCACCTCTTCTGAGCCTCACTGAATAATACACACCTGGGGAATCCTCAGAATTCTATTTTTATTAAAACTCATTTACAACCTTTTTGAATAATTCACAATGGAGTAATAGTCAGGTATGTATTTATATGTCGTGTCATTCAAAGTTTCAGTGAATAATGAACTGCTATGGAGTAATCAGGATGCTGTTTAAGACAGCTACGCATTAAGTGCCTTCCTGAATGATACACACTTGGGTAGTAGTCAGGAGTCTATTTCATATGAACTCTAATTCTGGGTATTGCTGAGAAATACACACATGGAGAGTGTCTGGAGTCTATTTGGCATGGACCTCATACAGAACCTGTTCGAATAATGCACACATGGAGAATAATGAGGAGTCTATTTCATATGGCTACTCATTCAGACAAATAGTAAATAAGGCACATGTGGAGTAATTAGTAGTCTGTTTTCTTTGGACCCTCTTTCAAAACCTGACTGAATATTACACAGTGGTAATATCATCTGGAGTCTATTTTTTATAGACACTCATTCAAAGAATATCTTAATAATGCACACCTGTGGAGTTCTCAGAAGTCTTTTTCCTATGGCCACACATTGAGAGCCTCTGTAAATGTACACACCTGTGGAAATACTCAAGATACACATTTCTACCATCATTCAGAGTCTCACTAAATAATGCACACCTGTGGAATAATCAGGAGACATTTTCAGGTGGCTGCTCATGCGGAATGTCATTGAATAATGTGCTGTAGTCAGGGTCTATTTTTATAGGCACTCATTCAGAGATTTTCTGAATGATACACACCTGGGTAGTAGTCAGGAGTCTATTTCATATGCCCAAATATTCAGAGTCAGAGTCAATAATACACACCTGGGTAGTAGTCAGGAGTCTATTTCATATGAACTCTAATTCTTGGTATTGTTGAGAAATACACACATGGAGAGTGTCTGAGTCTATTTGGCATAGATCCTCATTCAGAACCTATTTGAATAATGCACACATATATAATAATGAGGAGTCTATTTTTATAGGCACTCATTCAGAGATTTTCTGAATGATACACACCTGGGTAGTAGTCAGGAGTCTATTTCATATGAACTCTAATTCTTGGTATTGTTGAGAAATACACACATGGAGAGTGTCTGGAGTCTATTTGGCATAGATCCTCATTCAGAACCTATTTGAATAATGCACACATATATAATAATGAGGAGTCTATTTCATATGGCCACTTACTTGTAACCTCTGTGAATAATGAACTGCTATGGAGTAATCAGGATGCTGTTTAAGATAGCCACGCATTAAGTGCCTTCCTGAATGATACACACCTGGGTAGTAGTCAGGAGTCTATTTCATATGCCCAAATATTCAGAGTCAGAGTCAATAATACACACCTGGAAAATAATTAAGAGTTTATTTTCAATAAATATTTATTTAGAGCCTCAATGAATAATGCACACCTGTGGAGTAGCCAAGAGGCTATTTAATATGGAAACCCATTCATACCCTCACTGTATGATGGATAGGTGGATTAATCACGATTCCATTTCATATGACCACTTACTTGTAACCTCTGTGAATAATCAACAAATGTAAAGTACTCAGGTCACTATTTTATATACACACTCATTCAGAGATTTTCTGAATGATACACACCTGGGTAGTAGTCAGGAGTCTATTTCATATGAACTCTAATTCTTGGTATTGTTGAGAAATACACACATGGAGAGTGTCTGGAGTCTATTTGGCATAGATCCTCATTCAGAACCTATTTGAATAATGCACACATATATAATAATGAGGAGTCGAGTAGGGATTCGCAAGATGGCGTCGTAGAAGTGACTCAGGATTGCAGCTCTCAGTGAAGGCACAGAGGGTGAGTCCTAGCTGCATTCTCGGATGGACATTTTTTGCCCACAGAGCGTTGAAAGTCCCAGATGTGAGAGAGACATGAGACGATAGTACAGCCCACTCGCTCAGCCGGCTCACGCAGCCGCTTTGGCCAGTGCAGCAGCGGACCTGGCATGGAACTCACTGCTCTGGGTGCCTTGTTAAACCAGCAACCTGAGATTTGGAAGGGCAGATTGGCATGTCCATCTGATTGAATGGGACTTGGACAATGAGCCAGACCAGGAGTTTCTTGGGAAGCTTGATCTGAGCTGGTGCAGTGGGCAGCAGCACGGGAGATTACAAGGATCCCAGTGCCCTATCAGCAGGCTACTGGGGCGCCAGTGAGAGAGTCGACCTTTCAGCTTTTGGAGAGGAAGAGAGAGAGAGAGAGGACGGACTCTGAGGCAGGGAGCTGGGTGATTGGGCTCGGCGGGTCTCACCCTCACAGGGACAAGCAGGGGGGTGACTGGAGGTGCTTGGGGCTGAGAGTTTTGCTGCTGGCATCTAGGACGGTGCAGCCCAGTGAGGGAGGGGCGTCCACCATTGCTGACACAATCCGCCCCTACTGAAGTACCGCCAAGGGCTGATGCAGCCTGCTGTTGCCGAGGCAACCTGCCATAACAGAGAGACTCCACCAGGAGTGGGTAGCGCTCCACAGCAGAAGGGAGCCTAGCAGCAACAGGGTGGACCCCCGCTAGCAAGTCAGAGCCCCGGCAGGCAAATAGTGAATAGACTGCCTCCTAGTGGGGCAGGGCAGTGCAACAGTTACTCATAAAGAAAGCCCCAACTCCCTGAGACAGAGCATCTAAGTGGAAGGAAAAAAAAGGGTGGTGTTTTATGAGTTCTATTGCAGCAGACATAAACAACCTCCCAACAACCCTGAATGAACAACGGAGCTCACAGCTCAGCACTGGAGCTCCTATAAAGCACAGACTGTCTCCTCAAGCAGCTCCCTGACTCTTGTATATCCAAAGAGTCACCCCAAAATACGACTAATCAGACTGACATTTGGCGGGCATCATTCTGGAACAAAGACAGCAGAAGAAGAATCTGGTAGCATCCCTCACTGTTCCACAGCTGCTACAGGTATACCCCAGACAAGCAGGGCCTGGAGTAGACCTCAGCACTCATACAGCAGAGGAGCTAGACCATTAGAAGGAAAACTAAGTAACAGAAATACTTCATCATCAACAATCTCAACATCCATACAGAGACCCAATTTAAAAATCAGCAATTACTAAGATGACAGGTGGATAAACCCATAAAGATGGGAAGAAACCATCGCAAAAAGGAGGAAAAAACCCGAAACCAAAACGCCTCACCTCTGAAAAAGGACCAAAACTCCTCACCAGCAAGGGAACAAAGCTGGATGGAGAATGAGTGTGACGAAATGACGGAATCAGACTTCAGAAAGTGGATAATGAGAAACATCATGGAGCTAAAATAACATGTTTTAAATCAGTGCAAAGAAACTAAGAACCTTGAAAAAACATTTGAAAAAAGATTCGAGGAATTGATAACAAGAATGGACAACTTAGAGAGGAATATGAATGAATTGAAGGAGCTGAAAAACACAACACGAGAACTTCGCGAAGCACGCAAAAGTTTCAAGAGCTGAATTCACCAAGCAGAAGAAAGAATATTGGAAGTTAAAGATAAACTCAATGAAATAAAACGAGAAACCAAGATTAAAGAAAAAAGCACAAAAAGGAATGAACAAAATCTCCAAGAAATGTGGGACTATGTGAAGAGACCCAACCTACGTTTGATAGGTGTACCAGAATGTGACGAAGAGAATGAATCCAAGATGGAAAACACTCTTCAGGATATTATTCAGGAAAATTTCCCCAACCTAGCAAGACAGGTCAATATTCAACTCCAGGAAATACAGAGAACACCACAAAGATACTCCACAAGAAGAGCAACCCCAGGGCACAATATCGTCAGATTCACCAGGGTTGAAACGAAGGAGAAAATACTAAGGGCAGCCAGAGAGAAAGGTCGGGTCACTCACAAAGGGAAGCCCATCAGACTCACAGCGGATCTTTCGGCAGAGACTCTACAAGCCAGAAGAGAGTGGGGGCCAATATTCAACATCCTTAAGGAAAAAAACTTTCAACCCAGAATTTCATATCCAGCCAAAATGAGCTTCATAAGCGAAGGAAAAATAAAATCCTTCACGAACAAGCAAGTACTCAGAGATTTTGTCACCACTAGGCCTGCTTTACAAGAGCTCCTGAAAGAGGCACTACACATAGAAAGAAACAACCAGTACCAGCCATCCTAAAAGCATACCAAATACTAAAGAGCAAAAACAAAATGAAGAATCTACATGAACCCATGGGCAAAACAGCCAGCTAGCATCAAAATGGCAGTATCAAATACACACATAACCGTATTAACCCTAAAGATAAATGGGCTAAATGCACCAATCAAAAGACACAGACTGGCAAATTGGATAAAAAACCAAAACCCATCGGTGTGCTGTATCCAGGAAACCCACCTCACACGCAAAGATACACAAAGGCTCAAAATAAAAGGATGGAGGAAGATTTACCAAGCAAATGGAGAGCAAAAAAAAAGCAGGAGTTGCAATTCTCATCTCTGATAGAATAGATTTTAAAGCAAAAAAGATCAAAAGAGACAAAGAACGTCATTACATTATGGTAAAAGGATCGATACAACAAGAAGAGCTAATGATTCTAAATATATATGGACCCAATGTAGGAGCACTCACATATATAAGGCAAGTTCTTAATGACTTACAAAGAGACTTAGACTCCCACACAATAATAGTGGGAGACTTTAACACTCCACTGTCAATATCAGACCGATCAACCAGACAGAAAATTAACAGGCATATCCAGGACTTGAACTCAGACCTGGAACAAGCAAACCTGATAGACATTTACAGAACTCTCCACCCCAAATCCACAGAATATACATTCTTCTCAGCACCACATCACACCTACTCCAAAATTGACCACTTACTTGTAACCTCTGTGAATAATCAACAAATGTAAAGTACTCAGGTCACTATTTTATATACACACTCATTCAGAGATTTTCTGAATGATACACACCTGGGTAGTAGTCAGGAGTCTATTTCATATGAACTCTAATTCTTGGTATTGTTGAGAAATACACACATGGAGAGTGTCTGGAGTCTATTTGGCATAGATCCTCATTCAGAACCTATTTGAATAATGCACACATATATAATAATGAGGAGTCGAGTAGGGATTTGCAAGATGGCGTCGTAGAAGTGACTCAGGATTGCAGCTCTCAGTGAAGGCACAGAGGGTGAGTCCTAGCTGCATTCTCGGATGGACATTTTTTGCCCACAGAGCGTTGAAAGTCCCAGATGTGAGAGAGACATGAGACGATAGTACAGCCCACTCGCTCAGCCGGCTCACGCAGCCGCTTTGGCCAGTGCAGCAGCGGACCTGGCACGGAACTCACTGCTCTGGGTGCCTTGTTAAACCAGCAACCTGAGATTTGGAAGGGCAGATTGGCATGTCCATCTGATTGAATGGGACTTGGACAATGAGCCAGACCAGGAGTTTCTTGGGAAGCTTGATCTGAGCTGGTGCAGTGGGCAGCAGCACGGGAGATTACAAGGATCCCAGTGCCCTATCAGCAGGCTACTGGGGCGCCAGTGAGAGAGTCGACCTTTCAGCTTTTGGAGAGGAAGAGAGAGAGAGAGAGGACGGACTCTGAGGCAGGGAGCTGGGTGATTGGGCTCGGCGGGTCTCACCCTCACAGGGACAAGCAGGGGGGTGACTGGAGGTGCTTGGGGCTGAGAGTTTTGCTGCTGGCATCTAGGACGGTGCAGCCCAGTGAGGGAGGGGCGTCCACCATTGCTGACACAATTCGCCCCTACTGAAGTACCGCCAAGGGCTGATGCAGCCTGCTGTTGCCGAGGCAACCTGCCATAACAGAGAGACTCCACCAGGAGTGGGTAGCGCTCCACAGCAGAAGGGAGCCTAGCAGCAACAGGGTGGACCCCCGCTAGCAAGTCAGAGCCCCGGCAGGCAAATAGTGAATAGACTGCCTCCTAGTGGGGCAGGGCAGTGCAACAGTTACTCATAAAGAAAGCCCCAACTCCCTGAGACAGAGCATCTAAGTGGAAGGAAAAAAAAGGGTGGTGTTTTATGAGTTCTATTGCAGCAGACATAAACAACCTCCCAACAACCCTGAATGAACAACGGAGCTCACAGCTCAGCACTGGAGCTCCTATAAAGCACAGACTGTCTCCTCAAGCAGTTCCCTGACTCTTGTATATCCAAAGAGTCACCCCAAAATACGACTAATCAGACTGACATTTGGCGGGCATCATTCTGGAACAAAGACAGCAGAAGAAGAATCTGGTAGCATCCCTCGCTGTTCCACAGCTGCTACAGGTATACCCCAGACAAGCAGGGCCTGGAGTAGACCTCAGCACTCATACAGCAGAGGAGCTAGACCATTAGAAGGAAAACTAAGTAACAGAAATACTTCATCATCAACAATCTCAACATCCATACAGAGACCCAATTTAAAAATCAGCAATTACTAAGATGACAGGTGGATAAACCCATAAAGATGGGAAGAAACCATCGCAAAAAGGAGGAAAAAACCCGAAACCAAAATGCCTCACCTCTGAAAAAGGACCAAAACTCCTCACCAGCAAGGGAACAAAGCTGGATGGAGAATGAGTGTGACAAAATGACGGAATCAGACTTCAGAAAGTGGATAATGAGAAACATCATGGAGCTAAAATAACATGTTTTAAATCAGTGCAAAGAAACTAAGAACCTTGAAAAAACATTTGAAAAAAGATTCGAGGAATTGATAACAAGAATGGACAACTTAGAGAGGAATATGAATGAATTGAAGGAGCTGAAAAACACAACACGAGAACTTCGCGAAGCATGCAAAAGTTTCAAGAGCTGAATTCACCAAGCAGAAGAAAGAATATTGGAAGTTAAAGATAAACTCAATGAAATAAAACGAGAAACCAAGATTAAAGAAAAAAGCACAAAAAGGAATGAACAAAATCTCCAAGAAATGTGGGACTATGTGAAGAGACCCAACCTACGTTTGATAGGTGTACCAGAATGTGACGAAGAGAATGAATCCAAGATGGAAAACACTCTTCAGGATATTATTCAGGAAAATTTCCCCAACCTAGCAAGACAGGTCAATATTCAACTCCAGGAAATACAGAGAACACCACAAAGATACTCCACAAGAAGAGCAACCCCAGGGCACAATATCGTCAGATTCACCAGGGTTGAAACGAAGGAGAAAATACTAAGGGCAGCCAGAGAGAAAGGTCGGGTCACTCACAAAGGGAAGCCCATCAGACTCACAGCGGATCTTTCGGCAGAGACTCTACAAGCCAGAAGAGAGTGGGGGCCAATATTCAACATCCTTAAGGAAAAAAACTTTCAACCCAGAATTTCATATCCAGCCAAAATGAGCTTCATAAGCGAAGGAAAAATAAAATCCTTCACGAACAAGCAAGTACTCAGAGATTTTGTCACCACTAGGCCTGCTTTACAAGAGCTTCTGAAAGAGGCACTACACATAGAAAGAAACAACCAGTACCAGCCATCCTAAAAGCATACCAAATACTAAAGAGCAAAAACAAAATGAAGAATCTACATGAACCCATGGGCAAAACAGCCAGCTAGCATCAAAATGGCAGTATCAAATACACACATAACTGTATTAACCCTAAAGATAAATGGGCTAAATGCACCAATCAAAAGACACAGACTGGCAAATTGGATAAAAAACCAAAACCCATCGGTGTGCTGTATCCAGGAAACCCACCTCACACGCAAAGATACACAAAGGCTCAAAATAAAAGGATGGAGGAAGATTTACCAAGCAAATGGAGAGCAAAAAAAAAGCAGGAGTTGCAATTCTCATCTCTGATAGAATAGATTTTAAAGCAAAAAAGATCAAAAGATACAAAGAACGTCATTACATTATGGTAAAAGGATCGATACAACAAGAAGAGCTAACGATTCTAAATATATATGGACCCAATGTAGGAGCACTCATATATATAAGGCAAGTTCTTAATGACTTACAAAGAGACTTAGACTCCCACACAATAATAGTGGGAGACTTTAACACTCCACTGTCAATATCAGACCGATCAACCAGACAGAAAATTAACAGGAATATCCAGGACTTGAACTCAGACCTGGAACAAGCAAACCTGATAGACATTTACAGAACTCTCCACCCCAAATCCACACAATATACATTCTTCTCAGCACCACATCACACCTACTCCAAAATTGACCACATAATTGGAAGTAAAGCACTCCTCAGCAAATGCAAAACAACGGAAATCATAACAAACAGTCTCTCAGACCATAGTGCAATCAAGTTGGAACTCAGAATTCAGAAACTAACTCAGAACCACACAGTTTCATGTAAACTGAACAACTGGCACTTCAATGTTGATTGGATAAACAATGAAATGAAGGCAGAAATAAAGAAGTTCTTTGATACCAATGAGAATGAAGACACAACATACCAGAATCTCTGGGACACATTTAAAGCAGTTTGTAGAGGAAAATATATAGCAATAAGTGCCCACATGAGAAGAATGGAGAGATCCAAAATTGACACCCTATCAGTAAACTTGAATGAGCTAGAGGACCAAGATCAAAAAAGCTCAAAACCTAGCGGAAGACAAGAAATAACTAACATCAGAACAGAACTGAAGGAAATAGAGACAAGAAAAACTCTTCAAAAAATCAATAAATCTAACAGCTGTTTTTTCAAAAAGATCAACCAAATAGACAGACCACTAGCCAGACTGATAAAAAAGAAAAGAGAGAAAAACCAAATAGAAGCAATAAAAAACTATAATGGGGAAATCACCAGAGATTCCACAGAAATTCAAACCATTATCAGAGAATACTACAAACAACTCTATGCACATTATCTAGTAAATCAGAAAAAAAATGGATAAATTCCTGGAAGCCTGTGTCCTCCCAAGCCTAAACCAGGAGGAAGCCAAAACTATGAATAGACCAATAACAAGGTTGAAGTTGAGGCAGCAATAAAAAGCCTACCACTCAAAAAAAGCCCAGGTCCAGTTGGGTGCACAGCTGAATTCTACAAGACACACAAAGAGGATCTGGTACCATTCCTTCTGAAACTATTCCAAATAATCCAAATCATTTTATGAGACCAACATCATCCTGATACCAAAACCTGACACAGAATCAACAAGAAAAGAAAACTTCAGGCCAATATTCATGATGAACATAGATGCAAAAATCTTCAATAAAATACTGGCAAACCGATTGCAACAGCACATTAAAAATCTTATTCATCATGATCAAGTAGGATTCATCCAGGAAATGCAAGGCTGGTTCAACATACGCAAGTCTATAAATGTAATTCACCACATAAACAGAAGCAAAAACAAAAACCACATGATTATCTCAATTGACGCAGTGAAGGCATTTGACAAAATTAAACAGCACTTTATGCTAAAAACCCTCAATAAACTTGGTATTGATGGAACATATTGCAAAGTATTAAAAGCTATTTACAACAAACCAACAGCCAATATCATACTGAATGGGCAAAAACTGGAAGCATTCCCTTTGAAATCCGGCACTAGACAAGGATGCCCTCTCTCACCACTTCTATTCAACATAGTACTGGAAGTTCTAGCCGGAGCAATCAGGCAAGAAAAAGAAATAAAGTGTATTCAAATAGGAAAGGTGGAAGCCAAATTGTCTTTATTTGCAGACGAAATGATAGTATACCTAGAAGACCCCATCACCTCAGCCCAAAAGCTCCTGAAACTAATAAGCAACTTCAGCAAAGTCTCAGGATATAAAATCAATGTGCAAAAATCACAAGCATTCCTATACACCAATAACACACTTAAAGAAAACCAAATCAAGAACGAACTGCCATTCACAATTGCTACAAAGAAAATAAAATACCTAGGAATAAAACTCACAAGGAATGTAAGGGACCTCTTTTCGGAAAACTACAAACCGCTGCTCAACGAAATAAGACAGGACACAAACAGATCGAGAAACATTCCATGTTCGTGGTTAGGAAGAATCAATATCGTGAAAATGGCTATACTGTCCAATGTGATTTGCACAATCAATGCTATCCCCATAAAACAACCATTGAATCTATTTACAGAACTGGAAAAAGCACCATGAATTTCATATGGAACCAAAAAAGAGCCTGCATAGCCAAGTCAATTCTAAGCAAAAAGAACACAGCGTGGGGCATCACACTACCAGACTTCAAACTATACTACAAAGCTACAGTAATCAAAACAGCATGGTACTGGTACCAAAACAGAGATATAGACCAATGGAACAGAACAGAAGCATCGGAGGCAACACAACATATCTACAGTCATATTATCTTTGATAAACCAGACAAAAACAAGCAATGTGGAAAAGGTTTCCTATTTAATAAATGGTGTTGGGAAAACTGGCTAGCCATGTGCAGAAAGCAGAAACTGGACCTTTTTCTGACACCTTACACTAAAATTAACTCCAGATGGATTAAAGACTTAAATGTTATACCTGACACCATAAAAACCCTAGAAGAAAATCTAGGCAAAACCATTCAGGACATAGGAGTAGGCAAGGACTTCATGAACAAAACATCAAAAGCATTGGCAACAAAAGCCAAAATAGACAAATGGGATCTAATCAAACTCCACAGCTTCTGCACGGCAAAAGAAACAGTCACTAGAGTGAATCGGCAACCATCAGAATGGGAAAAAATCTTTGCAGTTTACCTGTCTGACAAAGGGCTGATATCCAGAATTTACAAAGAACACAAACAGATTTACAGGAAAAAAACAAACAAGCCCATTCAAAAATGGGCAAAGGATATGAACAGACACTTTACAAAAGAAGACATACATGAGGCCAATAAACATATGAAAAAGTGCTCATCATCACTGGTCATTAGAGAGATGCAAATCAAAACCACATTGAGATACCATCTCACTTCAGTTAGAATGGCGAACATTAAAAAATCTGGAGACAGCAGATGCTGGAGAGGATGTGGAGAAATAGGAACACTCTTACACTGTTGGTGGGAGTGTAAATTAGTTCAACCATTGTGGAAGACAGTGTGGCAATTCCTCAGGGACCTAGAAATAGAAATTTCATTTGACCCAGCAATCCCATTACTGGGTATCTATCCAAAGGACTATAAATCGTTCTACTATAAGGACACATGCACACGAATGTTCATTGCAGCACTGTTTACAATAGCAAAGAACTGGAACCAACCCAAATGCCCAACAATGATAGACTGGACTGGGAAAATGTGGCACATATACACCATGGAATATCAAGCAGCAATCAAAAGTGATGAGTTTGTGTCCTTTGTTAGGACATGGATGAATCTGGAGAACATCATTCTCAGCAACCTGACACAAGAACAGAAAAAGGAATACCGCATATACTCACTCATAGGTGGGTGAGAAAAATGTGAACACATGGACACAGAGAGGTGGTCTATTATACACTGGGGACTATTGGGGGGAATGGGGGAGGGACAGCGGGGGGGGGCTGAGGATGGATAGCCTGGGGATGAATGCCAAGTGTGGGTGAATGGGGAGGAAGGCAGGAAAACACACTGCCATGTGTGTACCTATGCAACTATCTTGCACGTTCTGCACATGTACCTTAAAACCTATCATGCAATAAAAATTAAACAATAAATAATAAAAAATAATAATAAAAGTATAGTAGGCTGGGTGTGGTGGCTCATGCCTGTAATCCCAGCATTTTCGGAGGCTGAGGCGGAAGGATCACTTTTGTCCGGGAGTTTGAGAGCAGCATGGGCAACATAGTGAGACCCCATCTCTAAAAAAAATAAACAACATTAGATGGTGGTGGTGGCACACACCTGTGGTCCCAGTAACTGGGGAGGCTGGGGTGGGAGGGTTGCTTGGGCCCGCCAGTCTGGGTGACACAGCGAGACCTTGTCTCCAAAGTAACAAAAAAGATAGTAACTATTTTTCCTTTTTAAAAATTATTATTTTTTAATTAATTAATTTTTTCTGAGACGGAGTCTCCTCTTTCACCGGGCTAGAGTGCAGTGGCGCTGTCTTGGCTCACAGCGGCCTCCACCTCCTTGGTTTGGGTGATTCTCCTGCCTCGGCCTCCTGGATGGCTGGGATTACAGGCGTCCACCACCACCACGCCAGGCTGGTTTTTGTGTTTTTGGTAGAGACAGGGCTTCACAACATTGGCCAGGCTGGTTCTGAACTCCTGATCTTGTGATCTGCCTGCCTCGGCCTCCCAGAGTGCTGGGGTTACAGGCATGAATCACTGCAACCGGCCAGAAAATATTTTTCAGATGTAAATGCTAGTCAGAAGTTTTGGGATTAAAGCATTAGTTCATTTAAAACTGTTCTCTAATTCCCAATATATATTTTTGGTGGGGAGGGAGGTATCATGTACTTTTTAAGAAATAGATATTGGAAGGACGATTACTGTAAGGTGGAAAGGCCAGGACAATTGTTGACATTTAAAAGAAACCCACATGCTTGAAGAGGCCAAGCCCCCCGTGCCCTTGTATGACCAAATTAAATGACTTGCAGTTTTGCTTCTGAAATAATAATAATAATAATAATAATGAGGAGTCTATTTCATATGGCTACTCATTCAGACAAATTGTAAATAAGGCACATGTGGAGTAATTAGAAGTCTGTTTTCTATGGAACTTCTTACACAGCCTTACTGACTATTACACAGTGCTAATATCATCTGGAGTCTATTTTTTATAGACACTCAATTAGATAATCACTTACGCACACCTGCGGAGTACTCAGAAGTCTTTTTCCTATTGCCACACATTGAGAGCCTCACTAAATGTACACACCTGGAGAAACACTCAGGATTTACTTTTCTCCCATCATTCAGTGTCTCACTAATTAATGCACAACTGTGGAATAGTCAGGAGACATTTTCATGTGGCTGCTCATTCGGAATGTCATTGAATCACGTGCTGTAGTCAGGGGTCTATTTCATGTAGACACATATTCAGAGCCCCAGTGAATAAGAAAAAACCTTGTTATAGTAACAAATCTAATTAATGGGGCCAGGTGTTCTGAGCCTCACTGAAAAATACACACCTGGAAAATAATGAAGAGTTTATTTTCGATAAATATTCATTTAGATCCTCAATGAATAATGCACACGTGTGGAGTAGCCAAGAGTCTATTTCAACTGGAAACACATTCATAGCCTCAGTGGATGATGGATGTGTGGCTTGGTCATGATTCCATTTCATATGGCCACTTACTTGTAACCTCTGTGAATAATGAACAAATGTAAAGTACTCAGGTCACTGTTTCATATAGACACTCGTTCAGAGATTTCCTGAATAGTACTATTATTTACGATTGAAAACCTCTTGTTTCATATGGTCACATAAGAATAGACTCACTGGGTAATACACACCTGAGGAAGTGTTAGGAGTTCTACTTTATGTAGCCTCTCATTTACAACCCAAGGAATAATGCACACTTGTGGAATACACACTCGTCTATTTTATATTTCCACAAAATTAAACCCTGAGTGAGTAAAACACATCTTTGGAATAGTAACTTGTCTATTTCATATGCCCAAATATTCAGAGTCAGAGTCAATAATACACAACTGTGGACTAGTCAGGAAACAATTTCACATGGCCAGAGGTTCAGAGCCTCAGTGAATAGTACATACCTAGGGAATACTCAGGACGCAATTTCATATGGCATTTACTTCTGAGCTTCGTTGAATAAGGAACACCTGTATTTTAGTCAAAATTCTATTTCCTATAGCCACATGTTCAAAGGAAAACTGATTGGCATACACCACGGGATAAGTCAGTATACTATGTCGTATAGCCACCAATTTAGAGATGAATGTAAAAAAGCACGCCTGGGGAATATTCACTAGTCTCTATTTTATGGCCACTGATTCAGAGCCTCATAGAGTAATAAAGATCTATGGAAAAGTCAGGAGTGTATTGCACATGGCCACTTGTTCAGTACCTCACTGAAGAATCATATATATCTGGAAAATACTCAGGATTCTATTATTTATATTCGCTTCTTCAGAGACTCACTGAATAATGCAAACATACGGAATAGTCTGGATACTATTTGATGAGACCGTTGACCCAGTGACTCAGTAAAAAAACCACAGCTGAGAAATAGTCAAAAGAGTAGAGAAAGAGGACTATTGTAAATGGTTACTCATTCAGAAACTCAATGAAGAATATAAACATTGGGAATAATTGGAGTCCAGGTCATATGGCCACTCTATCACAGCATTAAGGAATAATGCTCAGTGGCGCACTACTAAGGAGTCTATTTCATATGCCCAAATATTCAGAGTCAGAGTCAATAATACACAACTGTGGACTAGTCAGGAAACAATTTCACATGGCCAAAGGTTCAGAGCCTCAGTGAATAAGACAAAACCTTGCTATAGTAAGGAATCTAATTAATATGGCCACGTGTTCTGAGCCTCACTGAATAATACACACCTGGAAAATAATTAAGAGTTTATTTTGATAAACATTCATTTAGAGCCTCAATGAATAATGCACACCTGTGGAATAGTCAGGAGACATTTTCATGTGGCTGCTCATTCGGAATGTCATTGAATAATGTGCTGTAGTCAGGGTCTATTTCATGTAGACACATATTCAGAGCCTCAGTGAATAGTACATACCTGGGAATACTCAGGACGCTATTTCATATGGCATTTACTTCTGAGCTTCGTTGAATAAGGAACACCTGTATTTTAGTCAAAATTCTATTTCCTATAGCCACATGTTCAAAGCCAAACTGATTGGCATACACCACGGATAAGTCAGTATACTATGTCGTATAGCCACCAATTTAGAGATGAATGTAAAAAGCACGCCTGGGGAATATTCAGGAGTCTCTATTTTTTGGCCACTGATTCTGAGCCTCACAGAGTAACAGAGACCTATGGAAAAGTCAGGAGTGTATTTCACATGGCCACTTTTTCAGTACCTCAGTGAAGAATCATATATATCTGGAAAATACTCAGGATTCTATTATTTATATCCACTTCTTCAGAGACTCACTGAATAATGCAAACATGGGAAATAGTCTGGATACTATTTCATGAGATCGTACACCCAGTGAGTCAGTGGAAAAGCACAGCTGAGAAATAGTCAAAAGAGTAGAGAAAGAGGACTATTGTAAATGGTTACACATTCAGAAACTCACTGAAGAATATACACATTGGGAAATGTCAGAGTCCAGGTCATATGGCCACTCAATCACAGCATTAAAGAATAATGCCCAGTGGCGTACTAGTAAGGAGTCTATTTCATATGGCCTCTCATTCAGAGCTTCAGTGCATAATAAACAGCTGTAAAGTAGTCAGCGCCCTTTTTCATGTATCCCCAAATAATGCAACTCCATAAATTATACACTAAAATGTGATAGTTAAGAGACTCTTTGATATGGACACTCATAAAGAACCTCTTCAAACACTGCACATATGGGGGATAGTCATTAGTCTGTTTCATATGATGATTTGTTTGAAGAGACAAAGAATAGAGCACACCTGTGGAGTCAAATGGGGTCCATTTCATAAGGCCACTCTTTCAGTATTACAGGAAAAATTATGTATATTTGATAATTCACGAATCTCTTCCACATGGCCACTCGTGAAAAGACTCTGTGAATAATACTCCCATCAGAAATAGTCAAGGGTCTACTTCAAATGGCTACACATTCTGAGTCTCTGTAAGTAATGAACACCTGGGCAATACACAAGAGTCTCTATTTTATGCCCACTTAGTCAGAGTCTCATTCAATAATACACACCTGGGGAAGAGTTAAGAGTCTACTTTATGTAGACACTCATCTAGAGCTTCAGTGAATAATGCACACCAGTGTAATAGTCGAGCATTTTTTTATATGGCCCCTCATTGTGTTCCTCCTGAATGATACACACCTGGGGAATCCTCAGGATTCTATTTTATATTAAAACTCATTTAGAAACTTTTTGAATAATTCACAATGGAGCAATAGTCAGGTATCTATTTATATGGTGTGTCATTCAAAGTTTCAGTGAATAATGAACTGCTATGGAGTAATCAGGATGCTGTTTAAGATAGCCACGCATTAAGTGCCTTCCTGAATGATACACACCTGGGTAGTAGTCAGGAGTCTATTTCATATGAACTCTAATTCTGGGTACTGCTTAGAAATACACACATTCGAGAGTGTCTGGAGTATATTTGGCATGGACACTCATACAGAACCTGTTCGAATAATGCACACATGGAGAATAATGAGGAGTCTATTTCATATGGCTACTCATTCAGACAAATAGTAAATAAGGCACATGTGGAGTAATAAGAAGTCTGTTTCCTATGAACCCTCTTTCACAACCTGACTATTACACATTTGTAATATCATCTGCATTCTATTTTTATAGACACTTATTCAGAAAATCACTTAATAATGCACACCTGTGGAGTACTCAGAAGTCTTTTTCCTATGGCCACACATTGAGAGCCTCACTAAATGTACACACCTGGGGAAATACTCAGGATTTACTTTTCTCCCATCATTCAGAGTCTCACTAAATAATGCACACCTGTGGAATAGTCAGGAGACATTTTCATGTGGCTGCTCATTCGGAATGTCATTGAATAATGTGCTGTAGTCAGGGGTCTATTTCATGTAGACACATATTCAGAGCCTCAGTGAATAAGACAAAACCTTGCTATAGTAAGGAATCTAATTAATATGGCCACGTGTTCTGAGCCTCACTGAATAATACACACCTGGAAAATAATTAAGAGTTTATTTTTGATAAACATTCATTTAGAGCCTCAATGAATAATGCACACCTGTGGAGTAGCCAAGAGTCTATTTCAACTGGAAACACATTCATAGCCTCAGTGGATGATGGATGTGTGGCTTGGTCATGATTCCATTTCATATGGCCACTTACTTGTAACCTCTGTGAATAATGAACAAATGTAAAGTACTCAGGTCACTATTTCATATAGACACTCGTTCAGAGATTTCCTGAATAGTACTATTATTTACGATTGAAAACCTCTTGTTTCATATGGTCACATAAGAATAGACTCACTGGGTAATACACACCTGGGGAAGAGTTAAGAGTCTACTTTATGTAGACACTCATCTAGAGCTTCAGTGAATAATGAACACCTGGGCAATACACAAGAGTCTCTATTTTATGCCCACTTAGTCAGAGTCTCATTCAATAATACACACCTGGGTAGTAGTCAGGAGTCTATTTCATATGGCATTTATTTCTGAGCTTCATTGAATAAGGAACACCTGTATTTTAGTCAAAATTCTATTTTCTATAGCCACATGTTCAAAGCCAAACTGATTGGCATACACCATGGGATAAGTCAGGATTCTATGTCGTATACCCACCAATTTAGAGCTGAATGTAAAAAGCACGCCTGGGGAATATTCAGGAGTCTCTATTTTATGGCCACTGATTCAGAGCCTCACAGAGTAATAGAGACCTATGGAAAAGTCAGGAGTGTATTTCACATGGCCACTTGTTCAGTACCTCAGTGAAGAATCATATATATCTGGAAAATACTCAGGATTCTATTATTTATATCCACTTCTTCAGAGACTCACTGAATAATGCAAACATGGGAAATAGTCTGGATACTATTTGATGAGACCGTTCACCCAGTGACTCAGTGGAAGAAGCACAGCTGAGAAATAGTCAAAAGAGTAGAGGAAGCAGTCTATTTTATGTGGTTACTCATTCAGAAACTCACTGAAGAATATACACATTGGGAATAGTCAGAGTCCAGGTCATATGGCCACTCAATCACAGCATTAAGGAATAATGCACAGTGGCGCACTAGTTAGGAGTCTATTTCATATGGCCTCTCATTCAGAGCTTCAGTGCATAATAAACAGCTGTAAAGTAGTCAGCGCCCTTTTTCAGGTATCCCCAAATTATGCAACTCCGTAAATGATACACTCATATGTGATAGTCAGGAGACTATTTGATATGGACACTCATAAAGAACCTCTTCAAAAACTGCACATATGGGGAATAATCATTAGTCTATTTCATATGATGATTTGTTTGGAGAGACAAAGAATAGAGCACACCTGTGGAGTCAAATGGGTCTATTTCATAAGGCCACTCTTTCAGTTTTCCAGGAAAAAATATGTATATTTGATAATTCACGAATCTCTTCCACATGGCCACTCGTGAAAAGACTCTGTGAATAATACTCCCATCAGAAATAGTCAAGGGTCTACTTCAAATGGCTACACATTCTGAGTCTCTGTAAGTAATGAACACCTGGGCAATACACAAGAGTCTCTATTTTATGCCCACTTAGTCAGAGTCTCATTCAATAATACACACCTGGGGAAGAGTTAAGAGTCTACTTTATGTAGACACTCATCTAGAGCTTCAGTGAATAATGCACACCAGTGTAATAGTCGAGCATTTTTTATATGGCCCCTCATTCTGTTCCTCCCTGAATGATACACACCTGGGGCATCCTCAGTATTCTATTTTATATTAAAACTCATTTAGAACCTTTATGAATAATTCACAATGGAGCAATAGTCAGGTATCAATTTATATGGTGTGTCATTCAAAGTTTCAGTGAATAATGAACTGCTATGGAGTAATCAGGATGCTGTTTAAGATAGCCACGCATTAAGTGCCTTCCTGAATGATACACACCTGGGTAGTAGTCAGGAGTCTATTTCATATGAACTCTAATTCTGGGTATTGCTGAGAAATACACACATGGGAGAGTGTCTGGAGTCTCTTTGGCATGGACACTCATACAGAACCTGTTCGAATAATGCACACATGGAGAATAATGAGGAGTCTATTTCATATGGCTACTCATTCAGACAAATAGTAAATAAGGCACATGTGGAGTAATTAGAAGTCTGTTTCCTATGGACCCTCTTTCACAGCCTGACTGAATATTACACAGTGGTAATATCATCTGGAGTCTATTTTTTATAGACACTCATTTAGATAATCACTTATGCACACCTGCGGAGTACTCAGAAGTCTTTTTCCTATGGCCACACATTGAGAGCCTCACTAAATGTACACACCTGGAGAAACACTCAGGATTTACTTTTCTCCCATCATTCAGAGTCTCACTAAATAATGCACACCTGTGGAATAGTCAGGAGACATTTTCATGTGGCTGCTCATTCGGAATGTCATTGAATAACGTGCTGTAGTCAGGGGTCTATTTCATGTAGACACATATTCAGAGCCTCAGTGAATAAGAAAAAACCTTGTTATAGTAACAAATCTAATTAATGGGGCCAGGTGTTCTGAGCCTCACTGAATAATACACACCTGGAAAATAATTAAGAGTTTATTTTCGATAAATATTCATTTAGATCCTCAATGAATAATGCACACCTGTGGAGTAGCCAAGAGTCTATTTCAACTGGAAACACATTCATAGCCTCAGTGGATGATGGATGTGTGGCTTGGTCATGATTCCATTTCATATGGCCACTTACTTGTAACCTCTGTGAATAATGAACAAATGTAAAGTACTCAGGTCACTGTTTCATATAGACACTCGTTCAGAGATTTCCTGAATAGTACAATTATTTAAGATTGACAACATCCTGTTTCATATGGTCACACAAGAAGAGCCTCACTGAGTAATACACACCTGAGGAAGTGTTAGGAGTCTACTTTATGTAGCCTCTCATTTACAACCTCAAGGATTAATGCACACTTGTGGAATAGACACTAGTCTATTTTATATGTCCGCAAAATTAAACCCTGAGTGAGTAATACACAACTTTGGAATAGTAACTTGTCTATTTCATATGCCCAAATATTCAGAGTCAGAGTCAATAATACACAACTGTGGACTAGTCAGGAAACAATTTCACATGGCCAGAGGTTCAGAGCCTCAGTGAATAGTACATACCTTGGGAATACTCAGGACGCTATTTCATATGGCATTTATTTCTGAGCTTCATTGAATAAGGAACACCCGTATTTTAGTCAAAATTCTATTTTCCATAGAAACATGTTCAAAGCAAAACTGATTGGCATACACCATGGGATAAGGCAGGATTCTATGTCGTATAGCCACCAATTTAGAGATGAATGTAAAAAAGCACGCCTGGGGAATATTCACTAGTCTCTATTTTATGGCCACTGATTCAGAGCCTCATAGAGTAATAAAGATCTATGGAAAAGTCAGGAGTGTATTGCACATGGCCACTTGTTCAGTACCTCACTGAAGAATCATATATATCTGGAAAATACTCAGGATTCTATTATTTATATTCGCTTCTTCAGAGACTCACTGAATAATGCAAACATACGGAATAGTCTGGATACTATTTGATGAGACCGTTGACCCAGTGACTCAGTAAAAAAACCACAGCTGAGAAATAGTCAAAAGAGTAGAGAAAGAGGACTATTGTAAATGGTTACTCATTCAGAAACTCAATGAAGAATATAAACATTGGGAATAATTGGAGTCCAGGTCATATGGCCACTCTATCACAGCATTAAGGAATAATGCTCAGTGGCGCACTACTAAGGAGTCTATTTCATATGGCCTCTCATTCAGAGCTTCAGTGCATAATAAACAGCTGTAAAGTAGTCAGCGCCCTTTTTCAGGTATCCCCAAATTATGCAACTCCGTAAATGATACAGTCATATGTGATAGTCAGGAGACTATTTGTTACAGACACTCATAAAGAACCTCTTCAACAACTGCACATATGGGGAATAATCATTAGTCTATTTTACATGATGATGTGTTTGGAGAGACAAAGAATAGAGCACACCTGTGGATTAAAATGGGGTCTATTTCATAAGGCCACTCTTTCAGTTTTACAGGAATAAATATGTATATTTGATAATTCACGATTCTCTTCCACATAGCCACTCGTGAAAAGACTCTGTGAATAATACTCCCAGCAGAAATATTCAAGGGTCCAATTCAAATGTCTACACATTCTGAGTCTCTGTAAGTAATGAACACCTGGGCAATACACAAGAGTCTCTATTTTATGTTCACGTAGTCAGAGTCTCATTCAATAATACCCACATGGGGAAGATAAAAGAGTCAACTTTATGTAGACACTCATCTAGAGGTTCACTGAATAATTATCACCAGTATCTTAGTCAAATTTTTATTTTCTATAGCCACATTTTCAAAGCGAATCTGATTGGCATTCACCATGGGATAAGTCAGGATTCTATGTTGTACAGCCAGCAATCTAGACCTAAATGAAAAAACGCAAGCCTGTAAAATATTCAGGAGTCTCTATTTTATGGCCACTGAATCAGAGCCTCACAGAGTAATAGAGACCTGTGGAAAGATCAGGAGTGTATTTCACATGGCTACTTCTTCAGTTCCTCAGTGTAGAATCATATATATATGGAATATACTCAGGATTCTATTAGGTATATCCACGTCTTCAGAGACTCACTGAATAATGCAAACATGGGAAATAGTCTGGATACTATTTCATGAGATCGTACACCCAGTGAGTCAGTGGAAAAAGCACAGCTGAGAAATACTCAAAAGAGTAGAGGAAGCAGTCTATTTTATGTGGTTACTCATTCAGAAACTAACTGAAAATTATACACATTGGGAATAGTCAGAATCAAATCATATAGCCAATCAATCACAGCATTAAAGAATAATGCACAGTGGCGCACTAGTTAGGAGTCTATTTCATGTGGCCTCTCATTCAGAGTTTCAGTGCATAATAAACACCTGTAAAGTAGTCAGCGCCCTTTTTCAGATTTCCCCAAATTATGCAACTCCGTAAATCATACACTCAAAAGTGATAGTCAGGAGACTATTTGATATGGAAACTCATAAAGAACCTCTTCAAAAACTGCACATATGGGAAATATTCATTAGTCTATTTCATATGATGATTTGTTTGGAGAGAAAAAGAATAGAGCACACCTGGGGAGTAAAATGGGGTCTATTTCATTGGGCCACTCTTTCAGTATTCCAGGAGAAAATATGTATATTGATGATAAAGGAATCTCTTCCACATAGCCACTCGTGAAAAGTCTCTGTGAATAGTACTCCCATCAGAAATAGTAAAGGGTCTACTTCAAATGGCAACACATTCTGCGTCTCTGTAAGTAATGAACACCTGGGTGATACAAAAGTGTCTCTATTTTATGCCCACTTAGTCAGAGTCTCATTCAATAATACACACCTGGGGAAGAGTTAAGAGTCTACTTTATGTAGACACTCATCTTGAGCTTCAGTGAATAATGCAAAGCAGTGTAATAGTCAAACATTTTTTATATGGCCCTTCATTGTGTTCCTCCCTGAATGATACACACCTGGGGAATCCTCAGGATTCTATTTTATATTAAAACTCATTTAGAAACATTTTGAATAATTCACAATCGAGCAATAGTCAGGTATCAATTTATATGGTGTGTCATTCAAAGTTTCAGTGAATAATGAACTTCTATGGAGTAATCATGATGCTGTTTAAGATAGCCACGCATTAAGTAGGTTCCTGAATGACACACACCTTGGTAGTAGTCAGGAGTCTATTTCATATGAAATCTAATTCTGAGTATTGCTGAGAAATACACACATGGGAGAGTGTCTGCAGTCTATTTGGTATGGACACTCATACAGAACCTGTTCGAATAAAGCACACATGGAGAATAATGAGGAGTCTATTTAATACAGCTACTCATTCAGACAAATAGTAAATAAGGCACATGTGGAGTAATTAGAAGTCTGTTTCCTATAAACCGTCTTTCACAGCCTGAATGAATATTACACAGTGTTAATATCATCTGGAGTTTATTTTTTATAGGCACTTATTCAGAGAATCACTAAATAATGCACACCTGTGGAGTACTCAGAAGACTTTTTCCTATGGCCACACATTGAGAGCCTCACTAAATATACACACCTGGGGAAATACACAGAAATTACTTTAATCCCATTATTCACAGTCTCACTAAATAATGCACACCTGTGGAATACTCAGGAGACATTTTCATGTGGCTGCTCATTTGGAATGTCATTGAATAATCTGCTGTAGTCAGGGGTCTATTTCATGTAGACACATATTCAGAGCCTCAGGGAATAAGACAAAACCTTACAATAGTAAGGAATCTAATTAATATGGCCACGTGTTCTGAGCCCCACTGAATAATACACACCTGGAAAATAATTAAGAGTTTATTTTCAATAAACATTCATTTAGAGCCTCAATAAATAATGCACACCTGTGAAGTAGCAAAGAGTCTATTTCAACTGGAAACACATTCATAGCCTCAGTGGATGATGGATGTGTGGCTTGGTCACTATTCCATGTCATATGGCCACTTACTTGTAACCTCTGTGAATAATGAACAAATGTAAAGTACTCAGGTCACTGTTTCATATAGACACTCGTTCAGAGATTTCCTGAATAGTACTATTATTTAAGATTGACAACCTCCTGTTTTATATGGTCACACAAGAAGAGGCTCACTGAGTAATACACACCTGAGGAAGTGTTAGTAGTCTACTTTATGTAGCCTCTCATTTACAACCCAAGGAATAATGCACACTTGTGGAATACACACTCGTCTATTTTATATGTCCACAAAATTAAACCCTGAGAGTGTAAAACACAACTTTGGAATAGTAACATGTTTATTTCATATGCCCAAATATTCAGAGTCAGAGTCAATAATACACAACTGTTTACTAGTCAGGAAATAATTTCACATGGCCAGAGGTTCAGAGCCTCAGTGAATAGTACATACCTAGGGAATACTCAGGGCTCTATTACATATGGCATTTATTTCTGAGCTTCATTGAATAAGGAACACCTGTATTTTAGTCAAAATTCTATTTCCTATAGCCACATGTTCAAAGCCAAACTGATTGGCATACACCATGGGATAAGTCAGTATTCTATGTCGTATAGCCACCAATTTAGAGCTGAATGTAAAAACGCACGCATGGGGAATATTCATGAGTCTCTATTTTACAGCCACTGATTCAGAGCCTCACAGAGAAATAGAGATCTATGAAAAAGTCAGTAGTGATTTTCACATGGGCACTTGTTCAGTACCTCAGTGAAAAATTATATATATCTGGAAAATACTCAGGATTCTATTATTTATATCTAGTTCTTCAGAGACTCACTGAATAATGAAAACATGGGGAATACTCTGGATAATATTTGATGAGACCATTCACCCAGTGACTCAGTGGAAGAAGCACAGCTGAGAAATAGTCAAAAGAGTAGAGGAAGTGGTCTATTTTACATGGTTACTCATTCAGAAACTCAACGAAGAATATAAACATTGGGAATAGTCAGAGTCCAGGTCATATGGCCACTCAATCATAGCATTAAGGAATAATGCTCAGTGGCGCACTAGTAAGGAGTCTATTTCATATGGCCTCTCATTCAGAGCTTCAGTGCATAATAAACAGCTGTAAACTAGTCTGCACCATTTTTCAGATATCCCCAAATTAGGCAACTCTGTAAATAATACACTCATATGTGATAGTCATGAGACTATTTGTTATGGACACTCATAAAGAACCTCTTCAAAACTGCACATATGGGGAATAATCATTAGTCTATTTTATACGATGATTTCTTTGGAGAAACAAAGAATAGAGCAAACCTGTGAAGTCAAATGGGGTCTATTTAATAAGGCCACTCTTTCAGTTTTAAAGGAATAAATATGTATATTTGATAATTCACGAATCTCTTCCACATGGCAACTCGTGAAAAGACTCTGTGAATAATACTCCCAGCAGAAAGTGTCAAGGGTCTACTTCAAATGGCTACACATTCTGAGTCTCTGTAAGTAAGGAACACCTGGGCAATACACAAGAGTCTTTACTTTATGTTCACTTAGTAAGAGTCTCATTCAATCATACCCACATGGAGAAGTGAAAAGAGTCAACTTTATGTAGACACTCATCTAGAGCTTCACTTCATAATGCACACCAGTATCTTAGTCAAATTTCTATTTTCTATAGCCACATTTTTAAAGCCAAACTGATTGGCATTCACCATGGGATAAGTCAGGATTCTATGTCGTATAGCCAGCAATTTAGACCTGAATGAAAAAATGCATGCCTGTGGAATATTCAGGAGTCTCTATTTTATGGCCACTGAATCAGAGCCTCACAGAGTAATAGAGACCTATGGAAAAGTCAGGAGTGTATTTCACATGGCCACTTTTTCAGTACCTCAGTGAAGAATCATATATATCTGGAAAATACTCAGGATTCTATTATTTACATCCACTTCTTCAGAGACTCACTGAATAATGCAAACATGGGGAATAGTCTAGATATTATCTGATGAGATCATACACCCAGTGACTCAGTGGGAATCACAGCTGAGAAATAGTCAAAAGAGTAGAGGAAGGAGTCTATTTTACGTGGTTACTCATTCAGAAACTCACTGAAGAATATACACATTGGGAATAGTCAGGGTCAAAGTCATATGGCCACTCAATCACAGCATTAAGGAAAAATGCACAGTTGCGCACTTGTAAGGAGTCGATTTCATATGCCCAAATATTCAGAGTCAGAGTCAATAATACACAACTGTGGACTAGTCAGGAAACAATTTCACATGGCCAGAGGTTCAGAGCCTCACTGAATAATACACACCTGGGTAGTAGTCAGGAGTCTATTTCATATGGCATTTATTTCTGAGCTTCATTGAATAAGGAACACCTGTATTTTAGTCAAAATTCTGTTTTCTAGAGCCACCTGTTCAAAGCCAAACTGATTGACATTCACCATGGGATAAGTCAGGATTCTATGTCGTATAGCCAGCAATTTAGACGTGAATGAAAAAATGCTCACTGGTGGAATATTCAGGAGTCTCTACTTTATGGCCTCTGAATCAGAGCCTCAAAGAGTAATAGAGACCTATGAAAAAGTCAGGAGTGTATTTCACATGGCCACTTGTTCAGTACCTCAGTGAAGAATCATATATATCTGGAAAATACTCAGGATTCTATTATTTATATCCACTTCTTCAGAGACTCACTGAATAATGCAAACATGGGGAATAGTCTGGATACTATTTGATGAGACCATTCACCCAGTGACTCAGTGGAAGAAGCACAGCTGAGAAATAGTCAAAAGAGTAGAGGAAGCAGTCTATTTTACGTGGTTACTCATTCAGAAACTCACTGAAGAATATACACATTGGGAATAGTCAGAGTCCAGGTCATATGGCCACTCAATCACAGCATTAAGGAATAATGCACAGTGGCGCACTAGTAAGGAGTCTATTTCATATGGCCTCTCATTCAGAGCTTCAGTGCATAATAAACAGCTGTAAAGTAGTCAGCGCCCTTTTAAGGTATCCCCAAATTATGCAACTCCGTAAATGATACACTCATATGTGATAGTCAGGAGACTATTTGACATGGACACTCATAAAGAACCTCTTCAAAAACTGCACATATGGGGAATAATCATTAGTCTATTTCATATGATGATTTGTTTGGAGAGACAAAGAATAGAGCACACCTGTGGAGTCAAATGGGGTCTATTTCATGAGGCCACTCTTTCAGTTTTACACGAAAGAATATGTATATTTGATAATTCACAAATCTCTTCCAAATAGCCACTCGTGAAAAGAGTGGCTACTTCAAATTGTTACTTCAAATGGGTACACATTTTGAGTCTCTATAAGTAATGAACACCTGGGCAATACACAAGAGTCTCTATTTTATGCTCACTTAGTCAGAGTCTCATTCAATAATACACGCCTGGGGAATATTCAGGAGTCTATTTCATATGGCATTTATTTCTGAGCTTCATTGAATAAGGAACACCTGTATTTTAGTCAAAATTTTATTTTCTATAGCCACATGTTCAAAGCCAAACTGATTGGTATTCACCATGGGATAAGTCAGGATTCTATGTCGTATAGCCAGCAATTTAGACCTGAATGAAAAATGCATGCCTGTGGAATATTCAGGAGTCTCTATTTTATGGCCACTGAATCAGAGCCTCACAGAGTAATAGAGACCTATGGAAAAGTCAGGAGTGTATTTCACATGGCCACTTTTTCAGTACCTCAGTGAAGAATCATATATATCTGGAAAATACTCAGGATTCTATTATTTACATCCACTTCTTCAGAGACTCACTGAATAATGCAAACATGGGGAATAGTCTAGATATTATCTGATGAGATCATACACCCAGTGACTCAGTGGGAATCACAGCTGAGAAATAGTCAAAAGAGTAGAGGAAGGAGTCTATTTTACGTGGTTACTCATTCAGAAACTCACTGAAGAATATACACATTGGGAATAGTCAGGGTCAAAGTCATATGGCCACTCAATCACAGCATTAAGGAAAAATGCACAGTTGCGCACTTGTAAGGAGTCGATTTCATATGACCCCTCATTCAGAGATTCAGTGCATAATAAACAGCTGTAAACTAGTCTGCACCATTTTTCAGATATCCCCAAATTATGCAACTCCGTAAAGGATACACTCATATGGGATAGTCAGGAGACTATTTGACATGGACACTCATAAAGAACCTTTTCAAAAACTGCACATATGGGGAATAATCATTAGTCTATTTCATATGATGATTTGTTTGGAGAGACAAAGAATAGAGCACACCTGTGGAGTCAAATGGGGTCTATTTCATGAGGCCACTCTTTCAGTTTTACACGAAAGAATATGTATATTTGATAATTCACGAATCTCTTCCACATGGCCACTCGTGATAAGACTCTGTGAATAATACACTCCTCAGAAATAGTCAAGGGTCTACTTCAAATGACTACACATTCTGAGTCTCTGTAAGTAATGAACACCTGGGCAATACACAAGAGTCTCTATTTTATGCCCACGTAGTCAGAGTCTCATTCAATAATACACACCTGGGGAAGAGTTAAGAGTCTACTTTATGTAGACACTCATCTAGAGCTTCAGTGAATAAGGAACACCTGTATTTTAGTCAAAATTCTATTTTCTATAGCCACATGTTCAAAGCCAAACTGATTGGCATTCACCATGGGATAAGTCAGGATTCTATGTCGTATAGCCACCAATTTAGAGCTGAATGTAAAACGTATGCCTGGGGAATATTCAGGAGTCTCTATTTTATGGCCACTGAATCAGAGCCTCACAGAGTAATAGAGACCTATGGAAAAGTCAGGAGTGTATTTCACATGGCCACTTTTTCAGTACCTCAGTGAAGAATCATATATATCTGGAAAATACTCAGGATTCTATTATTTATATCCACTTCTTCAGAGACTCACTGAATAATGCAAACATGGGGAATAGTCTGGATACTATTTGATGAGACCATTCACCCAGTGACTCAGTGGAAGAAGCACAGCTGAGAAATAGTCAAAAGAGTAGAGGAAGGAGTCTATTTTACGTGGTTACTCATTCAGAAACTCACTGAAGAATATACACATTGGGAATAGTCAGGGTCAAAGTCATATGGCCACTCAATCACAGCATTAAGGAAAAATGCACAGTTGCGCACTTGTAAGGAGTCGATTTCATATGACCCCTCATTCAGAGATTCAGTGCATAATAAACAGCTGTAAAATAGTCAGCGTCCCTTTTAAGGTATCTCCAAATTATGCCACTCCTGAAAGGATACACTCATATGGGATAGTCAGGAGACTATTTGACATGGACACTCATAAAGAACCTATTCAAAAACTGCACACATGGGGAATAATCATTAGTCTATTTAATATGAAGATTTGTTTGGAGAGACAAAGAATAGAGCACACCTGTGGAGTCAAATGGGTTCTATTTCATGAGGCCACTCTTTCAGTTTTAAAGGAAAGAATATGTATATTTGATAATTCACTAATCTCTTCCACATGGCCACTCGTGAAAAGAGTGGCTACTTCAAATGGATACTTCAAATGGGTACACATTTTGAGTCTCTGTAAGTAATGAACACCTGGGCAATACACAAGAGTCTCTATTTTATGCCCACTTAGAAAGAGTCTCATTCAATAATACACACCTGGGGAAGAGTTAAGAGTGTACTTTATTTAGACATTCTTCTAGATCTTCAGTGAATAATGCACACCAGTTTAATAGTCGAGCATTTTTTATATGGCCCCTCATTCTTTTCCTCCCTGAATTATACACACCTGGGAAATTCTCCGGATTCTATTTTATATTCAAACTCATTTAGAACCTTTTTGAATAATTCACAATGGAGCAAGAGTCAGGTATCTATTTATATGTTGTGTCATTCAAAATTTCAGTGAATAATAAACTGCTATGGAGAAATCAGGATGCTGTTTAAGATAGCCCACGCATTAAGGGCCTTCCTGAATGATACACACCTGGGTAGTAGTCAGGAGTCTATTTCATATGAACTTTAATTCTGGATATTGCTGAGAAATACACACATGGGAGAGTGTCTGGAATCTATTTAACATGGACCCTCATACAGATCCTGTTCGAATAAAGCACAAATGGAGAATAATGAGGAGTCTATTTCATATGGCTACTCATTCAGACAAATAGTAAATGAGGCACATGTGGAGTAATTAGAAGTCTGTTTCCTATGGACCCTCTTTCACAGCCTGACTGAATATTACACAGTGTTAATATCATCTGGAGTCTATTTTTTATAGTAACTCATTCAGAGAATCACTTAATAATGCACACCTGCGGAGTACTCAGAAGTCTTTTTTCTATGGCCACACATTTAGAGCCTCACTAAATGTACATGCCCAGGAAAATACTCAGTATTTACTTTTCTCCCATCATTCAGGGTCTCACTAAATAATGCACACCTGTGGAATAGTCAGGAGACATTTTCATGTGGCTGCTTATTCGGAATGTTATTGAATAATGTGCTGTAGTCAGGGGTCTATTTCATGAAGACACATATTCAGAGCCTCAGGGAATAAGACAAAACCTTGCTATAGTAAGGAATCGAATTAATATGGCAACATGTTGTGAGCCTCACAGAATAATACACACCTGGACAGTAATTAAGAGTTCATTTTTGATAAACATTCATTTAGAGCCTCAATGAATAATGCACACCTGTGGAGTAGCCAAGAGTCTATTTCAACTGAAAACACATTCATAGCCTCAGTAAATGATGGATGTGTGGCTTGGTCATGATTCCATTTCATATGGCCACTTACTTGTAACATCTGTGAATAATGTGGAAATGTAATGTACTCAGTTCAATATTTCATATAGACACTCGTTCAGAGAATCACTTAATAATGCACACCTGTGGAGTCAAATGGGGTCTATTTCATGTAGACACATATTCAGAGCCTCAGGGAATAAGACAAAACCTTGCTATAGTAAGGAATCTAATTAATATGGCAACATGTTGTGAGCCTCACAGAATAATACACACCTGGAAAATAATTAAGAGTTTATTTTGATAAACATTCATTTAGAGCCTCAATGAATAATGCACACCTGCGGAGTACTCAGAAGTCTTTTTCTATGGCCACACATTTAGAGCCTCAATGAATAATGCACACCTGTGGAGTCAAATGGGGTCTATTTCATGTAGACACATATTCAGAGCCTCAGTGAATAAGACAAAACCTTGCTATAGTAAGGAATCTAATTAATATGGCCACGTGTTCTGAGCCTCACTGAATAATACACACCTGGAAAATAATTAAGAGTTTATTTTGATAAACATTCATTTAGAGCCTCAATGAATAATGCACACCTGTGGAGTCAAATGGGGTCTATTTCATGTAGACACATATTCAGAGCCTCAGGGAATAAGACAAAACCTTGCTATAGTAAGGAATCTAATTAATATGGCCACGTGTTCTGAGCCTCACTGAATTATACACACCTGGGAAATTCTCCGGATTCTATTTTATATTCAAACTCATTTAGAACCTTTTTGAATAATTCACAATGGAGCAAGAGTCAGGTATCTATTTATATGTTGTGTCATTCAAAATTTCAGTGAATAATGAACTGCTATGGAGTAATCAGGATGCTGTTTAAGATAGCCACGCATTAAGGGCCTTCCTGAATAATACACACCTGGGTAGTAGTCAGGAGTCTATTTCATATGAACTTTAATCCTGGATATTGCTGAGAAATACACACATGGGAGAGTGTCTGGAGTCTATTTCATATGGCCACTCAATCACAGCATTAAGGAATAATGCACACATGGAGAATAATGAGGAGTCTATTTCATATGGCTACTCATTCAGACAAATAGTAAATAAGGCACATGTGGAGTAATTAGAAGTCTGTTTCCTATGGACCCTCTTTCACAGCCTGACTGAATATTACACAGTGTTAATATCATCTGGAGTCTATTTTTTATAGGCACTCATTCAGAGAATCACTTAATAATGCACACCTGCGGAGTACTCAGAAGTCTTTTCCTATGGCCACACATTGAGAGCCTCACTAAATGTACACACCTGGGAAATACTCAGGATTTACTTTTCTCCCATCATTCAGAGTCTCACTAAATAATGCACACCTGTGGAATAGTCAGGAGACATTTTCATGTGGCTGCTCATTCAGAATGTCATTGAATAATGTGCTGTAGTCAGGGGTCTATTTCATGTAGACACATATTCAGAGCCTCAGGGAATAAGACAAAACCTTGCTATAGTAAGGAATCTAATTAATATGGCCACGTGTTCTGAGCCTCACTGAATAATACACACCTGGAAAATAATTAAGAGTTTATTTTCGATAAACATTCATTTAGAGCCTCAATGAATAATGCACACCTGTGGAGTAGCCAAGAGTCTATTTCAACTGGAAACACATTCATAGCCTCAGTCAATGATGGATGTGTGGCTTGGTCATGATTCCATTTCATATGGCCACTTACTTGTAACCTCTGTGAATAATGAACAAATGTAAAGTACTCAGGTCACTATTTCATATAGACACTCGTTCAGAGATTTTCTGAATAGTACAATTATTTAAGATTGACAACATCCTGTTTCATATGGTCACACAAGAAGAGCCTCACTGAGTAATACACACCTGAGGAAGTGTTAGGAGTCTACTTTATATAGCCTCTCATTTACAGCCTCAGGAATAATGCACACTTGTGGAATAGACACTAGTCTATTTTATATGTCCACAAAATTAAACCCTGAGTGAGTAATACACAACTTTGGAATAGTAACTTGTCTATTTCATATGCCCAAATATTCAGAGTCAGAGTCAATAATACACAACTGTGGACTAGTCAGGAAACAATTTCACATGGCCAAAGGTTCAGAGCCTCAGTGAATAGTACATACCTGGGGAATACTCAGGACGCTATTTCATATGGCATTTATTTCTGAGCTTCATTGAATAAGGAACACCTGTATTTTAGTCAAAATTCTATTTTCTATAGCCACATGTTCAAAGCCAAACTGATGGGCATGCACCATGAGATAAGTCAAGATTCTATGTCATATAGCCACCAATTTAGAGCTCAATGTAAAAACGTATGCCTGGGGAATATTCAGGAGTCTATTTTATGGCCACTGATTCAGAGCCTCACAGAGTAATAGAGACCTATGGAAAAGTCAGGAGTGTATTTCACATGGCCATTTTTTTCAGTACCTCAGTGAAGAATCATATATATATCGAGAATATACTCAGGATTCTATTATTTATATCCACTACTTTTAATACTCACTGAATAATGCAATCATGAGGAATAGTCTGGATATTATTTGATGAGACCATTCACCCAGTGACTCAGTGAAAGAAGCACAGCTGAGGAATAGTCAAAAGAGTAGACTAAGCGGTCTATTTTATGTGGTTACTCATTCAAAAACTCACTGAAAAATATACACATTGGGAATAGTCAGAGTCCAGGTCATATGTCCACTCAATCACAGCATTAAGGAATAATGCACAGTGGCAAACTAGTAAGGAGTCTATTTCATATGACCTCTCATTCAAAGCTTCAGTGCATTATATACATCTGTAAAGTAGTCAGCGCCCTTTTAAAGGTATCCCCAAATTATGCAACTCCGTAAATGATACACTCATATGTGATAGTCAGGAGACTATTTGACATGGACACTCATAAAAAACCTCTTCAAAAACTGCACATATGGGGAATAATCTTTAGTCTATTTCATATGATGATTTGTTTGGAGAGACAAAGAATAGAGCACACCTGTGGAGTCAAATGGGTTCTATTTCATGAGGCCACTCTGAGATTTACAGGAAATAATACCTATATTTGATAATTCACGAATCTCTTCCACATGGCCACTCGTGAAAAAAGTGGCTACTTCAAATGGGTACACATTTTGAGTCTCTATAAGTAATGAACACCTGGGCAATACACAAGAGTCTCTATTTTATGCTCACTTAGTCAGAGTCTCATTCAATAATACACGCCTGGGGAAGAGATAAGAGTCTACTTTATATAGACATTCATCTAGAGCTTCAGTTAATAATGTACACCAGTGTAATAGTCGAGCATTTTTTATATGTCCCCTCATTTTGTTCCTCTCTGAATGATACACACCTGGGGAATCCTCAGGATTCTATTTTATATTCAAACTCATTTAGAAACTTTTTGAATAATTTACAATGGAGCAATAGTCAGGTATCTATTTATATGGCGTGTCATTCAAAATTTCAGTGAATAATTAACTGCTATGGAGTAATCAGGATGCTGTTTTAGATAGCCACGCATTAAGGGCTTTCCTGAATGATACACACCTGGGTAATAGTCCGGAGTCTATTTCATAAGAACTTTAATCCTGGATATTGCTGAGAAATACACACATGGGAGAGTGTCTGGAGTCTATTTCACATGGACCCTCATACAGAAAATGTTCGAATAAAGCACACATGGAGAATAATGAGGAGTCTATTTCATACGACTACTCATTCAGACAAATAGTAAATAAGGCACATGTGGAGTAATTAGAAGTCTGTTTTCTATGGACCTTCTTTCACAGCCTGACTGAATATTACACAGTGTTAATATCACCTGGAGTCTATTTTTTATAGGCACTCATTCAGAAAATCACTTAATAATGCGCACCTGCGGAGTACTCAGAAGTCTTTTTCCTATGACCACACATTGAGAGTCTCACTAAATGTACACACCTGGGGAAATACTCAGAATTTACTTTTCTCCCAACATTCAGACTCTCACAAAATAATGCACACCTGTGGAATAGTCAGGAGACATTTTCATGTGGCTGCTCATTCGAATGTCATTGAATAATGTGCTGTAGTCAGGGTCTATTTCATGTAGACACATATTCAGAGCCTCAGTGAATAAGACAAAACCTTGCTATAGTAAGGAATCTAATTAATATGGCCACGTGTTCTGAGCCTCACTGAATAATACACACCTGGAAAATAATTAAGAGTTTATTTTGATAAACATTCATTTAGAGCCTCAATGAATAATGCACACCTGTGGAGTAGCCAAGAGTCTATTTCATGTAGACACATATTCAGAGCCTCAGGAATAATGCACACCTGTGGAGTAGCCAAGAGTCTATTTCATATGGCCACTTACTTGTAACCTCTGTGAATAATGATCAAATGTAAAGTACTCAGGTCAGTATTTCACATAGACACTCGTTCACAGATTTTCTGAATCGTATAATTATTTAAGATATAAAACATCCTGATTCCTATGGTCAAACAAGAAGAGCCTCACTGAGTAATACACACCTGAGGAAGTGTTAGGAGTCTACTTTATATAGCCTCTCATTTACAGCCTCAGGAATAATGCACACTTGTGGAATAGACACTAGTCTATTTTATATGTCCACAAAATTAAACCCTGAGTGAGTAATACACAACTTTGGAATAGTAACTTGTCTATTTCATATGCCCAAATATTCAGAGTCAGAGTCAATAATACACAACTGTGGACTAGTCAGGAAACAATTTCACATGGCCAAAGGTTCAGAGCCTCAGTAAATAGTACATACCTGGGGAATACTCAGGACGCTATTTCATATGGCATTTATTTCTGAGTTTCATTGAATAAGGAACACCTGTATTTTAGTCAAAATTCTATTTTCTATAGCCACATGTTCAAAGCCAAACTGATTGGCATACACCATGGGATAAGTCAGGATTCTATGTCGTATAGCCACCAATTTAGAGCTGAATGTAAAAATGCACACCTGGGGAATATTCAGGAGTCTCTATTTTATGGCCACTGATTCAGAGCCTCACAGAGTAATAGAGACCTATGGAAAAGTCAGGAGTGTATTTCACATGGCCACTTGTTCAGTACCTCAGTGAAGAATCATATATATCTGGAAAATACTCAGGATTCTATTATTTATATCCACTTCTTCAGAGACTCATTGAATAATGCAAACATTTGGAATAGTCTGGATACTATTTGATGAGACCGTTCACCCAGTGACTCAGTGGAAGAAGCACAGCTGAGAAATAGTCAGAAGAGTAGAGGAAGCAGTCTATTTTATGTGGTTACTCATTCAGAAACTCACTGAAGAATATACACATTGGGAATAGTCAGAGTCCAGGTCATATGGCCACTCAATCACAGCATTAAGGAATAATGCACAGTGGCGCACTAGTAAGGAGTCTATTTCATATGGCCTCTCATTCAGAGCTTCAGTGCATAATAAACAGCTGTAAAGTAGTCAGCGCCCTTTTAAGGTATCCCCAAATTATGCAACTCCGTAAATGATACACTCATATGTGATAGTCAGGAGACTATTTGATATGGACACTCATAAAGAACCTCTTCAAAAACTGCACATATGGGGAATAATCATTAGTCTATTTCATATGATGATTTGTTTGGAGAGACAAAGAATAGAGCACACCTGTGGAGTCAAATGGGGTCTATTTCATAAGGCCACTCTTTCAGTTTTACAGGAAAAATATGTATATTTGATAATTCACGAATCTCTTCCACATGGCCACTCGTGAAAAGACTCTGTGAATAATACTCCCATCAGAAATAGTCAAGGGTCTACTTCAAATGGCTACACATTCTGAGTCTCTGTAAGTAATGTACACCTGGGCAATACACAAGAGTCTCTATTTTATGGCCACTGATTCAGAGCCTCACTGAGTAATACACACCTGGGTAGTAGTCAGGAGTCTATTTCATATGATGATTTGTTTGGAGAGACAAAGAATAGAGCACACCTGTGGAGTAGCCAAGAGTCTATTTCATATGCCCAAATATTCAGAGTCAGAGTCAATAATACACAACTGTGGACTAGTCAGGAAACAATTTCACATGGCCACTTGTTCAGTACCTCAGTGAAGAATCATATATATCTGGAAAATACTCAGGATTCTATTTTATATGTCCACAAAATTAAACCCTGAGTGAGTAATACACAACTTTGGAATAGTAACTTGTCTATTTCATATGCCCAAATATTCAGAGTCAGAGTCAATAATACACACCTGGGGAATATTCAGGAGTCTCTATTTTATGCCAACTTAGTCAGAGTCTCATTCAATAATACACACCTGGGGAAGAGTTAAGAGTCTACTTTATGTAGACACTCTCTAGGGCTTCAGTGAATAATGCACACAGGTGTAATAGTCGAGCATTTTTAGATGGCCTCTATTCTGTTCCTCCATGAATGATACACACCTGGGGAATCCTCAGGATTCTATTTTATATTAAAACTCATTTATAACCTTTTTGAATAATTCACAATGCAGCAATAGTCAGGTATCTATTTTATATGGTGTGTCATTCAAAGTTTCAGTGAATAATGAACTGCTATGGAGTAATCAGGATGCTGTTTAAGATAGCCACGCATTAAGTGCCTTCCTGAATGATACACACCTGGGTAGTAGTCAGGAGTCTATTTCATATGAACTCTAATTCTGGGTATTGCTGAGAAATACACACATGGGAGAGTGTCTGGAGTCTATTTGGCATGGACCCTCATACAGAACCTGTTCGAATAATGCACACATGGAGAATAATGAGGAGTCTATTTCATATGGCTACTCATTCAGACAAATAGTAAATAAGGCACATGTGGAGTAATTAGAAGTCTGTTTCCTATGGACCCTCTTTCACAGCCTGACTGAATATTACACAGTGGTAATATCATCTGGAGTCTATTTTTTATAGGCACTCATTCAGAGAATCACTTAATAATGCACACCTGGAGTACTCAGAAGTCTTTTCCTATGGCCACACATTGAGAGCCTCACTAAATGTACACACCTGGGGAAATACTCAGGATTTACTTTTCTCCCATCATTCAGAGTCTCACTAAATAATGCACACCTGTGGAATAGTCAGGAGACATTTTCATGTGGCTGCTCATTTGGAATGTCATTGAATAATGTGCTGTAGTCAGGGGTCTATTTCATGTAGACACATATTCAGAGCCTCAGTGAATAAGACAAAACCTTGCTATAGTAAGGAATCTAATTAATATGGCCACGTGTTCTGAGCCTCACTGAATAATACACACCTGGAAAATAATTAAGAGTTTATTTTTGATAAACATTCATTTAGAGCCTCAATGAATAATGCACACCAGTGTAATAGTCGAGCATTTTTATATGGCCTCATTCTGTTCCTCCTGAATGATACACACCTGGGGAAGAGTTAAGGGTCTACTTTATGGAGACACTCATCTATAGCTTCAGTAAATAATTAACACCAGTGTAATAGTCAAGCATTTTTTATATGGCCAGTCATTCTGTTCCTCCATGAATGATACACACCTGGGGAATTCTCAGGTCTCTGTTTTATTTTAAAACACATTTAGAACATTTTTGAATAATTCACAATGGAGCAATAGTCAGGTATCTATTTATATGGTGTGTCATTCAAAGTTTCAGTGAATAATGAACTGCTATGGAGTAATCAGGATGCTGTTTAAGATAGCCACGCATTAAGTGCCTTCCTGAATGATACACACCTGGGTAGTAGTCAGGAGTCTATTTCATATGAACTCTAATTCTGGGTATTGCTGAGAAATACACACATGGGAGAGTGTCTGGAGTCTATTTGGCATGGACCCTCATACAGAACCTGTTCGAATAAAGCACACATGGAGAATAATGAGGAGTCTATTTCATATGGCTACTCATTCAGACAAATAGTAAATAAGGCACATGTGGAGTAATTAGAAGTCTGTTTCCTATGGACCCTCTTTCACAGCCTGACTGAATATTACACAGTGGTAATATCATCTGGAGTCTATTTTATGGCCACTGATTCAGAGCCTCACTGAATAATACACACCTGGGTAGTAGTCAGGAGTCTATTTTATGCCCACTTAGTCAGAGTCTCATTCAATAATACACACCTGGAAAATAATTAAGAGTTTATTTTGATAAACATTCATTTAGAGCCTCAATGAATAATGCACACCTGGGGAATATTCAGGAGTCTCTATTTTATGCCCACTTAGTCAGAGTCTCATTCAATAATACACACCTGGGAAGAGTTAAGAGTCTACTTTATGTAGACACTCATCTAGAGCTTCAGTGAATAATGCACACCTGTGGAATAGTCAGGAGACATTTTCATGTGGCTGCTCATTCGGAATGTCATTGAATAATGTGCTGTAGTCAGGGGTCTATTTCATGTAGACACATATTCAGAGCCTCAGTGAATAAGACAAAACCTTGCTATAGTAAGGAATCTAATTAATATGGCCACGTGTTCTGAGCCTCACTGAATAATACACACCTGGAAAATAATTAAGAGTTTATTTTCGATAAACATTCATTTAGAGCCTCAATGAATAATGCACACCTGTGGAGTAGCCAAGAGTCTATTTCAACTGGAAACACATTCATAGCCTCAGTGGATGATGGATGTGTGGATTAGTCACGATTCCATTTCATATGGCCACTTACTTGTAACCTCTGTGAATAATGAACAAATGTAAAGTACTCAGGTCACTATTTCATATAGACACTCGTTCAGAGATTTTCTGAATAGTACAATTATTTAAGATTGACAACATCCTGTTTCATATGGTCACACAAGAAGAGCCTCACTGAATAATACACACCTGAGGAAGTGTTAGGAGTCTACTTTATGTAGACACTCATCTAGAGCTTCAGTGAATAATGCACACTTGTGGAATAGACACTAGTCTATTTTATATGTCCACAAAATTAAACCCTGAGTGAGTAATACACAACTTTGGAATAGTAACTTGTCTATTTCATATGCCCAAATATTCAGAATCAGAGTCAATAATACACAACTGTGGACTAGTCAGGAAACAATTTCACATGGCCAAAGGTTCAGAGCCTCAGTGAATAGTACATACCTGGGGAATACTCAGGACGCTATTTCATATGGCCTCTCATTCAGAGCTTCAGTGAATAATGCACACCTGTGGAGTCAAATGGGGTCTATTTCATGTAGACACATATTCAGAGCCTCACTGAGTAATACACACCTGGGTAGTAGTCAGGAGTCTATTTCATGTAGACACATATTCAGAGCCTCAGTGAATAGTACATACCTGGGGAATATTCAGGAGTCTCTATTTTATGGCCACTGATTCAGAGCCTCACAGAGTAATAGAGACCTATGGAAAAGTCAGGAGTGTATTTCACATGGCCACTTGTTCAGTACCTCAGTGAAGAATCATATATATCTGGAAAATACTCAGGATTCTATTATTTATATCCACTTCTTCAGAGACTCACTGAATAATGCACACATGGAGAATAATGAGGAGTCTATTTCATATGGCCTCTCATTCAGAGCTTCAGTGAATAATGCACACATGGAGAATAATGAGGAGTCTATTTCATATGATGATTTGTTTGGAGAGACAAAGAATAGAGCACACCTGTGGAGTAGCCAAGAGTCTATTTCATATGGCCTCTCATTCAGAGCTTCAGTGCATAATAAACAGCTGTAAAGTAGTCAGCGCCCTTTTAAGGTATCCCCAAATTATGCAACTCGTAAATGATACACTCATATGTGATAGTCAGGAGACTATTTGATATGGACACTCATAAAGAACCTCTTCAAAACTGCACATATGGGGAATAATCATTAGTCTATTTCATATGATGATTTGTTTGGAGAGACAAAGAATAGAGCACACCTGTGAAGTCAAATGGGGTCAATTTCATAAGGCCACTCTTTCAGTTTTACAGGAAAAATATGTATATTTGATAATTCACGAATCTCTTCCACATGGCCACTCGTGAAAAGACTCTGTGAATAATACTCCCATCAGAAATAGTCAAGGGTCTACTTCAAATGGCTACACATTCTGAGTCTCTGTAAGTAATGAACACCTGGGCAATACACAAGAGTCTCTATTTTATGCCCACTTAGTCAGAGTCTCATTCAATAATACACACGTGTGGAAGAGTTAAGAGTCTGCTTTATGTAGGCACTCATCTAGAGCTTCAGTGAATAATGCACACCAGTGTAATAGTCGAGCATTTTTATATGGACCCTCATTCTGTTCCTCCCTGAATGATACACACCTGGGGAATCCTCAGGATTCTATTTTATATTAAAACTCATTTAGAACCTTTTGAATAATTCACAATGGAGCAATAGTCAGGTATCTATTTATATGGCATGTCATTCAAAGTTTCAGTGAATAATGAACTGCTATGGAGTAATCAGGATGCTGTTTAAGATAGCCATGCATTAAGTGCCTTCCTGAATGATACACACCTGGGTAGTAGTCAGGAGTCTATTTCATATGAACTCTAATTCTGGGTATTGCTGAGAAATACACACATGGAGAGTGTCTGGAGTCTATTTGGCATGGACCCTCATACAGAACCTGTTCGAATAATGCACACATGGAGAATAATGAGGAGTCTATTTTTATAGGCACTCATTCAGAGAATCACTTAATAATGCACACCTGTGGAGTCAAATGGGGTCTATTTCATGTAGACACATATTCAGAGCCTCACTGAATAATACACACCTGGGGAAATACTCAGGATTCTATTATTTATATCCACTTCTTCAGAGACTCACTGAATAATACACACCTGGGGAATATTCAGGAGTCTCTATTTTATGGCCACTGATTCAGAGCCTCACTGAATAATACACACCTGGGGAAATACTCAGGATTTACTTTTCTCCCATCATTCAGAGTCTCACTAAATAATGCACACCTGTGGAATAGTCAGGAGACATTTTCATGTGGCTGCTCATTCGGAATGTCATTGAATAATGTGCTGTAGTCAGGGGTCTATTTCATGTAGACACATATTCAGAGCCTCAGTGAATAAGACAAAACCTTGCTATAGTAAGGAATCTAATTAATATGGCCACGTGTTCTGAGCCTCACTGAATAATACACACCTGGAAAATAATTAAGAGTTTATTTTCGATAAACATTCATTTAGAGCCTCAATGAATAATGCACACCTGTGGAGTAGCCAAGAGTCTATTTCAACTGGAAACACATTCATAGCCTCAGTGGATGATGGATGTGTGGATTAGTCACGATTCCATTTCATATGGCCACTTACTTGTAACCTCTGTGAATAATGAACAAATGTAAAGTACTCAGGTCACTATTTCATATAGACACTCGTTCAGAGATTTTCTGAATAGTACAATTATTTAAGATTGACAACCTCTTGATTCATATAGTCACACAAGAATAGCCTCACTGAGTAATACGCACCTGAGGAAGTGTTAGGAGTCTACTTTATGTAGACACTCATCTAGAGCTTCAGTGAATAATGCACACTTGTGGAATAGACACTAGTCTATTTTATATGTCCACAAAATTAAACCCTGAGTGAGTAATACACAACTTTGGAATAGTAACTTGTCTATTTCATATGCCCAAATATTCAGAGTCAGAGTCAATAATACACAACTGTGGACTAGTCAGGAAACAATTTCACATGGCCAAAGGTTCAGAGCCTCAGTGAATAAGACAAAACCTTGCTATAGTAAGGAATCTAATTAATATGGCCACGTGTTCTGAGCCTCACTGAATAATACACACCTGGGAAGAGTTAAGAGTCTACTTTATGTAGACACTCATCTAGAGCTTCAGTGAATAATGCACACCAGTGTAATAGTCGAGCATTTTTATATGGCCCTCATTCTGTTCCTCCTTGAATAATACACACCTGGGAAACCCTCAGAATTCTATTTTATATTAAAACTCATTTAGAACAATTTTGAATAATTCACAATGGAGCAATAGTCAGGTATCTATTTATATGGCGTGTCATTCAAAGTTTCAGTGAATAATGAACTGCTATGGAGTAATCAGGATGCTGTTTAAGATAGCCACGCATTAAGTGCCTTCCTGAATGATACACACCTGGGTAGTAGTCAGGAGTCTATTTCATATGAACTCTAATTCTGGGTATTGCTGAGAAATACACACATGGAGAGTGTCTGGAGTCTATTTGGCATGGACCCTCATACAGAACCTGTTCGAATAATGCACACATGGAGAATAATGAGGAGTCTATTTCATATGGCTACTCATTCAGACAAATAGTAAATAAGGCACATGTGGAGTAATTAGAAGTCTTTTTTCTATGGACCCTCTTTCACAGCCTGACTGAATATTATGCAGTGGTAATATCATCTGAGTCTATTTTTATAGGCACTCATTCAGAAACTCACTGAATAATACACACCTGGGGAATATTCAGGAGTCTCTATTTTATGGCCACTGATTCAGAGCCTCACTGAATAATACAGACCTAGGGAAATACTCAGGATTTACTTTTCTCCCATCATTCAGAGTCTCACTAAATAATGCACACCTGTGGAATAGTCAGGAGACATTTTCATGTGGCTGCTCATTTGGAATGTCATTGAATAATGTGCTGTAGTCAGGGGTCTATTTCATGTAGACACATATTCAGAGCCTCAGTGAATAAGACAAAACCTTGCTATAGTAAGGAATCTAATTAATATGGCCACGTGTTCAGAGCCTCACTGAATAATACACACCTGGAAAATAATTAAGAGTTTAATGTCCATAAACATTCATTTAGAGCCTCAATGAATAATGCACACCTGCGGAGTAGCCAAGAGTCTATTTCAACTGGAAACACATTCATAGCCTCAGTGGATGATGGATGTGTGGATTAGTCACGATTCCATTTCATATGGCCACTTACTTGTAACCTCTGTGAATAATGAACAAATGTAAAGTACTCAGGTCACTATTTCATATAGACACTCATTCAGAGATATTTTGAATAGTACAATTATTTAAGATTGACAACCTCTTGATTCATATAGTCACACAAGAATAGCCTCACTGAGTAATACGCACCTGAGGAAGTGTTAGGAGTCTACTTTATATAGCCTCTCATTTACAGCCTCAGGGAGTAATGCACACTTGGGGAATAGACACTAGTCTATTTTATATGTCCGCAAAATTAAACACTGAGGGAGTAATACACAACTTTGGAATAGAAACCTGTCTATTTAAAATGCCCAAATATTCAGAGTAAGAGTCAATAATACACAACTGTGGACTAGTCAGGGAAAATTTTCTCATGGTCATAGGTTCAGAGCCTCAGTGAATATTACATACCTGGGGAATATGCAGGATGCTATTTCATATGGCATTTATTTCTGAGCATCATTCAATAAGGAACAACAGTATTTTAGTCAAAATCTCTTTTCTATAGCCACATGTTCAAAGCCAAACTGATTGGCATACACCATGGGATAAGTCAGGATTTACTGTCATATAGCCACCAATTTAGAGCTGAATGTAAAACCCACACCTGGGGAATATGCAGGACGCTATTTCATATGGCATTTATTTCTGAGCTTCATTGAATAAGGGACACCTGTATTTTAGTCAAAATTCTATTTTCTATAGCAAAATGTTCAAAGCCAAATCGATTGGCATACACCATGGGATAAGTCAGGATTCTATGTTGTATCGCCACCAATTTATAGCTGAATGTTAAGACGCACGCCTGGGGAATATTCAGGAGTCTCCATTTTATGGCCACTGATTCAGAGCCTCACAGAGAAATAGAGACCTATGGACAAGTCAGGAGTCTATTTCTCATGGTCACTTGTTCAGTACCTCAGTGAAGAATCATATATATCTGGAAAATACTAAGGATTCTATTATTTATATCCACTTCTT